>CM055117.1:192204980-192761151 GCA_029206835.1 Rana muscosa
ACATGCCAGCAGCAGCCTGCAGTCCCTGCCTCTTTAGCAGAGTGCTGGGTTGTATTGATCTAAAAAAAATCCAACACTTTCTGGTTGTGTCAAAGCTTAAGCACCCATCCTGAAGCAGCCCATCATAGTGATGAGCCAATAGGAATATGTAGTATGTAGGGCTTGGGACAAAGCAAGGTCCGAACCTACAAGAAGTGTTGGAGCTTTGCAGACAGAATGGCCTGGCATTTGGACATGTTTGAGTGGACTGCAGGTTACTGAAGCAAGCTGCGGGCACCTCAAGATTATTTTCCTGGCAGTTAACAGGTTTTCCTTCCAATTCTTCAAAAGCAGGAATGTACACATGCTCAGGATAGAGCTCTGCATGACATTTTGCACAGCAGTCTCCCATCTTTCAACACCACAAGTACCACCTCAGTGACTAAGGACCAATATAATTTTTTTCAGGAGAGGAAACGTCCTTTCCTACTTTGGTGTACATTTTGCTCACATGCCCAATGCTTACAGGTGCCTAGAACCAATCTCATGGCCTCAAACTCAACAAAAATCTGGGGTGGGGGCGCTTACTCACACACATGGATTCAAATGAATATTGTATAATGGCTGTGCATTGCAAGAAATCCATATAAGCCAAAGAATTTATTTTCCTACACAGGCCCAATATTTGTGGTACCATTTTTACCTTTCAATATATATAAGCACACACACACACACACACACACACACACACACACACAAAAAATACAGATATATACAAGTATAAACATTAATTGTAAGCAATAAATAATTGTTTATACATAAATAAAAAAGATCAATTTTAAAAGGCTTTCACTTGTTTATGCTGATATTTTTGCAAAGTAAAAGAGGTTTTTATGTGAAAGGAAATATGCATCACACTGATAAGAGATGTTCCTCATATTTTGGTCATCTTGTCTAATGTATGTTAGTTATGCAATTTTTATGTTTAACCACTTCAATACCATGCACTTATACAACTTCCTGCCCAAGCCAATTTTGAGCTTTCAGCGCTGTCGCAATTTGAATGACAATTGCGCGGTCATGCTACACTGTACCCAAACAAATTTTTTATCATTTTGTTCCCACAAATAGAGCTCTCTTTCGGTGGTATTTGATCGCCTCTGCGATTTTTATTTTTTGCGCAACAAAAAAAAGAGCGATTTTTTTTTAAAAAACTGTTTTTCTTTGTTAATTTTTTTTGTAAATAAGTACCTTTTCTACTTCAATGACAGGCACTGATAAGGCGGCACTGATGGGCACCGATGAGGCGACACTGATGGGCACCGATGAGGCGACACTGATGGGCACCGATGAGGCGACACTGATGGGCACCGATGAGGCGACACTGATGGGCACCGATGAGGCGACACTGATGGGCACCGATGAGGCGACACTGATGGGCACCACTGATGGGCACTCATAGGCGGCACTGATGGGCACTTATGAGTGGCACTGATAGGTGGCACGGACGGGCACTGATAGGTGGGCACGGATGGGCACTGATAGGTGGCACTGATGGACACTAGTAGGTGGCACTGGTGACACTGCTGCCTAGCAATGCCAGCCACCACACATTTTCTTGGCATGATCGTGCCAGTCAGTGCCCATGTGTGGGCACTGATTGGCATTTTTTTAATGTTTGTTTTTTACATATATTTTTTTTTACTAAGTCCTTGGGGGCTTCCCTGGTGGTCCAGTGTGGGTATCCGAGAGGGGGCTGCGCTGATAAACAAACAGCGCGAACCCCCCCTGTCAGGAGAGCTGCCGATCGGCTCTCCTCTACTTGCGTCTGTCAGACGCGAGTGAGGAAGAGCCGATCAACGGCTCTTCCTGTTTACTTCCTGATCAGCCGTGATTCGACACGGCTGATCACATGGTAAAAAGCCTCCGACTGAGGCTTTTTACCGAGATCAGTGTAGCGGTGGGTCAGACTGACCCACCGCTCCACCGATCGCCGCGATGCGCGCCCCCCCGGGCGCGCGGCGGCTGTTATCCCGCAGGACGTCATATGACGTCCAGTGTGGATAACAGAACCACTTCCCGGACGTCAATTTGCTATTGACTGGGCGGGAAGTGGTTAAAAACATGTGTGAAATGTGCGTAGAAAGAGCTTGCCTATTTGCACATTTTGCTTTGTCTGACAATTATTTTGGAAAAAAAAAAAAATTAACCCTCATTGATGCAAGAAAAAAAATAAGCATTTGTTAAGTTTTTAGATTGAGGCCTGCAGAGCATTGCAACCGTGATCATACACAGACTCCTGCATGGTTACATCCCAATCCCTGAATTTTCAGTTAAAGAGGTAATGAAGTCCTGGAAGAAAAAAAAGAAAAATATTTTTTGGTTTCCCTCCACATTCATGGCATAATGTTCTAGTATCCATCAGGGGATTGGAGAACAAACCACTTTATCCAGCCTCTGTCTTGGCAATTTTTGGGTAGTCTCTGTTCCCAGAAAAAACAGGTGAGGAAGAATCACTATCAGGGCTGCAGAAGTGATTGAATGGTTGTAAAAGGCACCTGAATCACTTTAAATAAAATAAAAAAAATAGTATTTTTGTAGTCACCCGTTTCTCTGACGTCCATGGACTGACACAGCCTCTCTTACACTTTACACGTGGGTTATGTCCCTGCTTGCAGGAGAAGACCTAGGGCAGAATGTGAAATGTTATACATACATTCTAAAAAGCCAGAGCTGAACAGCCCCGCCCATGGGGGCGGTCCTGCGGACATAACCCTCCCACTACAGTCAGCAGACCTCAGTTCGTAACAAAGCAGTACAAACCTTGAAAGGAAGGGTGGGTGCTGTGTCAGTCCATGGACGTCAGAGAAACGGATTTTACGGTAAGTACAAAAATCCTATTTTCTCTTATCGTCCATGGACTGACACAGCCTCTTACACTTTACACGTGGGATGTCCCAAGAGGGATGGGAGCAGTATAAATGGAAAACCAAAAACTTCACTCCAAACAAGGCAGAGCTCCTTAACGGAGGAGTTGCAACATTTAACAGCGGCCTGCAACACTTTGCGGCCAAAGGAAGCATCCGAAGATGCAGCCACATCAACCTTATAGAACTTAGAAAGGCATGAACGGACGACCAGGTCGCCGCCTTGCACACTTGTGCAACCGACGCTTGATGTCGGAAAGCCCAGGAAGCACCAATTGCCCTGGTGGAATGCGCCATGACCTGAAAGGGAGGCGCCCGCCCCTTGAGGGCATAGGCCTGCAAAACGGTCTGTCTGATCTACCTAGAAATGGTGGCAGACGAAACCACTTGGCCCTGTTTTGGACCAGAGACAGACACAAACAGTGAGTCATACTTCCGAATAGAAGCAGTAGCAGACAGGTACACCCGCAAGGCACGTACCACATCCAATGTGTGAAGCGCAAACTCTCTGGGATGCGATGGGTGAGGACACAAGGACGGGAGGACAATGTCCTCATTTAGGTGAAAGGCCAAGACCACCTTTGGCAAAAAAGAAGGTCGCAGACGCAACACCGCCTCATCCTTATGGATGACCAAATAGGGCAACTCAGACACCCGTCTAACAGAAGTAATGGCCACTAAGAAGGCCACCTTCTGAAACAAGGTCAAGAGGGGAATCTCTCTGATATTTTCAAAGGGAGGTTCCTGGAGAACCGAGAGCACCAAATTCAGATCCCAAGGAGGAAGGAGGTTTAACCGGAGGGAGCATATGACGAACCCCCTGCACAAAAGGTGGTAACCAAGGAATGACCCGCTAGCGGTCGCTGAAAGAAGACGTCAAGACCGAAATCTGACCCCTAATGGTACTCAAAACAAGCTTTTGGGTCACGCCACGCTGCAAGAACCGCAGGATTCTGGGGACGGAATACTTCCGTGGACGCCAGTCCAGCTCTTCGCACGTAGCGATGTAAGCTTTTCAGGTACGGTGATATATCCTTTCTGGTGGAAGACTTCCGTGCCCTTAACATGGTCGAATCCGAGAGACCTCGGTCTCTCGGCACCTGGCTTTCAATAGCCATGCCATTAAAGCCAGAGACTGTAAAGCAGGATGAAAGATAGGACCTTGAGATAGAAGGTCCTCCCTCCCTCATTGGCAACCGCCAAGGAACGTCCACAACGAGACGTCCCAGATCGGCGTACCAATGACGCTGAGGCCAATCCGGAGCCAAGAGGATCACCGGAATCCCCTCGGTCGCCACCCTGCGTAGCAGGCGAGGAAGCAGCTGCAGCGGAGGATAAAACATATCAGGTGATAATGACCCCATGGGACCACCAACGCATCCATCCAAGGATCCCTGGACCTGGCCACAAACCTCGACACCTTGCGATTGAGTCGAAAGGCCATCAGGTCCACATCCGGCATGCCCCACCACTGGGACAGAATTAGAAAAAACCTCCGGTTCAGATTCAGGTGAGTCACCCAGTCAGGGCGTCCCTGGCGTGGTGGTTGAGGTCCCCGGCTCTTCGATCCGGGAAGTCGCTCCTCCCCATCCAGTGGACGGTGATCAAGACGGACGCCAGCCTGATGGGCTGGGATGGAGTCTGGGGAGTCCTGTCAGCCCAAGGGCTTTGGACTCCGGACAAAGCCTGTTTACCGATCGATGTTCTGGAAATACGGGCAATCAGACTGTGCCTCTCCTCGTGGTCGGAGAGACTACAGGATCGCTCCCTCAGGATCCAGTCGGACGACGCCACGGCGGTGGCGTATGTCAACCATCAAGGGGGGGACTCGGAGCTCAACTGCGACTTCATACAGTCAACTTACGAGTGAGTGCTTTAATACTATTGTATTATTAAAGTGAAACAGTTTTTACTAAGTGGCGCCTTTTTTTCTGTTTTTTTCGGTCTAGGCTCTACAGACTACCGACAATGTTGATGCCTGCCTGGGAGATGGTTCAGCATGTCAGCGATTCGCTGAGAGGCTGAGCCAGCCGCACCCACCCCCTTTGTAGCCCAGCACGCCAGTGAGTGCTGGAGCAGAGAGCCCGTGACTGACAGTCACTGCTCAGTGAAAACCAAGCAATCAGCGGCTACCCGCTCGGTTCTCGGTCTTAGAGGTGGCAGGGGACTGATGCTGCATTCACCTAGGGGAGTATGATGGTTTGTTATTTTGTAAACCCACACTTCTTTAATATGCTGCCTTAAAGCAAAGTGTAGCCTGAAGGAGCGCTTAAATAAGTACTCCAGGATGCCATATAAAAACGACAATAACCTGCAACTTTGCATAAATAATGAAAAACACACACGCTTGACCTTGGAAAGTAAAAACCAAAATGATGTCCTTATGGCATCAGAGGGGTTACAGCCGAGTTGCCCTTCATGGTGAATACTGCTTAGTTCCTGCTTCAGAGCTGAAGGAAACAGGATTTCCTCCCTCCGTGAAACACAATTCCTGGGGATGGTATCTAATCTTGGGAAATTACTATATAAGGCCAAGTCAGGCATAAATGGTTTGCAATCTGGTTCTGAACAAATGTCCAAAACAGAAACAAAAAAAAAAAAACTTGATGATTGAACATTCCAGTAAAGACCCATTGGTGTTACAGCCTGAACCTGGATGGGTGAACTATGAATACCACAAACCTACAACCTTCTTTGCCGAGTTTATTTTCTCCTCACTCTGGAAAAGAGAAGGCTGCTAGATGGACTCTTGGATGAAAGGGACTGTTTATTCTAAATTTGTAATCTGGTTAAAAGTTCTATGGTGACAGAACTTTCATTTCATAACATCAGCATTGTATTATTAACAATTATTTTTGGCAAACCAATATAAAAGCTTATTCGAAAAATTTCCTTTCATGTTGTGAGCTCTGCCTGTCTGCTGGACGTCTTTCCTCAACTTTCAGGATTGCCAGCATGCTTTGCAGCTCCTCCTCTGCTGTTCACTTTCAATTTCAAAGGACTATGTATCCCATGGTACACTTCCGCCTGCAAGCAGTGATTCCTTTACCGACTCTCACCCAAGTTCAGACGGCAGGCTCTGTAAATTCTGTGCCTACTCACAGGGCCATGAATATGTGTCAGAGAATTTACAGAAGTAAATGTGTGGGGATCTTTCAAAGTTTACAAAACTTCAAGATCATTCAGATTAATAGGAGTAGGCTAGAATTATTTGAAAAACAATATAGAAATATAAATTAAAAAATTGTAGCCACAGATGCACTTTAAATCATTTTTGTTTTAGCTCAGTGCTGCCAACAGGACCATACCAGGAGTGTACTTCACTTCTTTTGCAGGTGTACTTCAAAAGACACTTGTACTCTCCACCAGAAACCTTTGTGACAGGGTGACACTGAAGCACTACAATTGGGAGGCAGGGATGTTCTGCTTACACTCCATAACAGAAAGTCCCTGAACAAGGACTTTTTGACAACAAACTTCAAAATGAGCAAGTTTTCAAAAAAATCCTACCGTGTGTACGCTCCATCGAACAAACTTTTTCTGTTTTCATCGGACAAAAGTTCGCTTTGCACCGTAGGACTTTTGTTGACGAAAAGTTTGTCCGTTTGCACAGAAATCCATCGGACTTTTGTCCGAAGTACAAACCCGCATGCCCAGAACCATGTTAAAATCAACCAACAATAGCAGAAGTTTACCAAAGGGTGGCGGTAAAGAGCAGAAAAAAACACGTGAAGTTGGGAAAGTTTGCAGAAAAGTCCTGCCGTGTGTATGCTATGGGTGTTCCCGGCCAACGCACTTCAAACAAAAATCCACGGAAAAGTTTGTTTGAAGTCCTACCGTGTGTATGAGGCTTAAATGGCACCCTCTGCATCTAAAAAAACGCAGTGTGTTTACAGGTTCCGGAAGGTTTCCCAGCCATTGCATTTTCAAAATGCTGCAGGAGCATTTTTCCTGCATAAAACGTAGGCACAGCAGCCCAGTCAAATGAATGGGCTGCTGTGCCTGTGCAAACGTGGCCCGCAATAGCCTGAACCTAGCGTTATAGAAGAATCATGAAACTGCATACAATGTCACAATGCTCATTCACAGCAAAGCAACAGTGCCTTTCTAAAAGCAGAGATAAGCAAGGACCCATGGATTACAGCAGAAGTTAAAATACCATCCACCAAAGGCAATGGCTGGAATAATTACCCAATGTTCAACTAGTTTCTAAATAAATCGTCAAGTTTCAAATCATTAAACCACCTACTTTGCAAACACTGATGAAAAGTTGGCTTTCAACATTATAGGCACTACAATGAAACTGCTGACATTCTACCTGTTCACTTATTCCATGGTTACATGTTTCTACAATATAATGCCCTATAATGTACAAGCCAACAGGAAACTTGCAGTGCACTTCCTTTGAGAGCTATCAGCTAGGCTCCAAATGTTTGGCATCCCCTCGCTGCTTTCCTGGCTGACTGGGGCAAATGGAATTTCTAGTGCTCTCAGCTGCAACAACAAAACCTTGCTTCAAGAATGAGAGCTTTTTTCTCCTCCTAGGTATGGAGTGCCCTGGGATTTCAACATTCTTTCATCCACACAGAATATGGAAAATATTTGTATTTCCAACAAAAAATATATAGCCAACAATAGAAAGGACCGAAGCCAGGCATAATAAAACAAGGAATCACCCAAGACTGTATTGACAATAGGTCACACAAGAAAAAAAAAAAAAAAAAAGAAGCACCATAAGTGTATATTTAAGAAAATTATGAATAATTAAAAGCCCTTAGATTCCAAATACTGCTTTAAAGGAAGGGGTATTCACATTTTAAGTACATGTGCAGTTCAAGTTGTCAAAGTTAACCCTGACCTGCACTGAGCAAGAGAGCATCAAATCCAGAAGCGTGCAGGCTATATTAAAAGCTTAAAAAAAAAAAAAACACCCCACAAAAATCACTAAGGGACATAGCTTTCAGGCAGTAGGTTGTGTCCCTTGTGCTGATGCCTCTTCTATTAGGTGAAATCTTCCTCCACCCATGGTCTCCCCACCCCCATAATCATCCGGTATGGTGGGGGTTAATAGAACATATTGTCACAGGCTCTCTTCAATAGAGCTTAACTATGCACGTCATTTCCGCCAGCTCCACCATTCATAGACACCGTACTACAGCTTCTATGGATGGATGGATGGATGATGGAGGGAGGGGGAGGGGGCAGACCTATCAAATCAACTGCCTGTTCTCCATTCACAGGTCACATCCATAGCATAGCTTCTATGAAGATTGGCGCGAGGGGGAAATGCAGCCATAGTCAGGCACACTTTATGGGAGCCTAAAATTGGTATCAGCACAAAGGACATAAACTACAGTCAGTTGGATGTGTCCTTTATGCTGATTTTTCAGTTTTTTATTTCAGCTGCGCATAGACTTTAATTATGGGGAAACAGTCATTTGGCCCAGAACAAATTTAGAAAGCCACTCAAAGGGTGCCATAATTTCAGTGCCTGCACCTATAGGAGTAATGGGGTAGATGAGGTCCTTCCCAAGCCAAGATCAAAAGTGTAAGTGCAGAAAAGCCTGTATAATCCACCACAAGTATCATTTCTCACAAGTAATTTCTTACAAAAATGTAAAAAGGAAATAAAAAAAAAAGTAACCGAGGCAAAAAGGAACTGCAAAGATATTGCAGCAATAAATGCAACTTATTACATTAGCAAAGTAACCTTAAAGTGGTTGTAAACTCGAAAAAAAATTGTTTTAATTAAGGCTTGTAACTTGTACAGTATAGGATTTCAGGTCATCTGTGCCCAGTCATGCCACAAAAAGTTAATCCAGCTCTGAGCTCTTATCTTTTTTCAGTGAGATTAAAAGAGACAGAGAAAAGGCAGTCAGTTCTTCCCTGTGCTGTGAGTGACAGGCGATTTACATAACTCATGCATGAGCCTTAGAGAGGCTCTGCCTCTCACAGCTCTGTAGAATCGTCCTATGTAGACTGCAGAGTATGTACACATGCACAGGAGTGACATGGGGCCATGAGCACGCTCTGCTTCTTCACAGCCATGGGAGTGTAGTGGTGGGCGGAGTCCTCTGACATTACGACTCCGCCCAACCAAGCGCCGGACAGCAGATCCGCCCACAGATTCAGGAATATTGCAGGGCTCCACTAAGCTAAAGGGGTGAATTATGACCGATAAGGATACATTGCAGGAGGATGACAGTGTGTTTACATCAACTTTAACCAAAAGCGACAAACACATTTAATAGCCATTATCCCCCCTATTTATAAAGATCATGCCACTGTATTTAATGTCATATTTTAAAAAAATGATCAGAGAAGCTTTGTTAATCACTGCTGTTCAGAGATGTTTTATGATGTTTGTCAGGTCTTTTCTGTCCTCAGGGAAAGTTCTGAAGGAGGAGGCTCTACTACTCTGCTTATGGACTATGAATCTGTCTACACGGCGCTGATTAGTGCTATGCTGATCACATATAAAAAAATAAACTTTCAAAATCGAGGACTAAAGCGGAATTCCAGCCTTTTAATGTTTATTAAAAGTCAGCAGCTACAAAAAAAAGTGTAGCTGCTGACTTTTAATAGACACTTACCTGTTCCACGGTCCAGCGATGAGGCCGTATGGAGCATCGCTCCTCTTCCCGCTCCTCTCCTCGGCGCCTCCATTCACATTCTGGGCACCCAGCCGTGACAGCTTTCGGCTTCACGGCAGGGCACGCACTGCACATGCGCGAGTCGCGCTGCCGGAGTGGACATGCGATCTTCTGGGACCTGTCACGTGTCCCAGGAGATCGCCTAAAGGCTGGGGCCGCTTAGGGGCAGAGGAGGAGTCACCAAGGCGGAACGAAACACCCCCCAAAAAAATTACATGCCAAATGTGGCATGTAAGGGGGCGAGGAGTGCTTAAAGCGGAAGTTCCACTTTTGGGTGGAATTCAGCTTTAAAAGTAAAGCCATGGATCGTAGAAAGCTTCCAAAGCATCAGAGGGATTTCATAGTTAAAAAAGTATATCAGTCAGGAGAAGGGTACAAAAGAATTTCCAAGGCATTAGTTATACCATGAAATACAGTGAAGACAGTCATCAACTGGAGAAAATATGACACAACAGACACATTACCAAGAACCGGACATCCCTCCAAAATTGACAAAAAGACAAGAAGAAAACTGGTCAGGGAGGCTGGCAAGAGGCCTAAAGCAACATTAACCACTTCCCGCCTGGCCTATAGCAAAATGACGGCCGGGCGGTGGTTTCATTATCCTAACTGGGCATCTATTGACGTCCTGCAGGATAATGCCTAGCGCGCGCCCGCGGGGGGGGGCACACAGGTGATCGGGGACGGCGTGTGTCCCTCGAACACAGCACTTCCCCGATCACAGTAAACAGACAATTTTATTGGCTGTTTACCATGTGATCGGCTGTGTCAAAGTCACAGCCGATCACATGCCACAACAAACTTGGCGGCGCGATCCGTGCGCGCCGCCAGAGGCTTGCAGAGCGGATCGGGGAAGGCGCGTGTCCCTTGGACACATCGCTTCCCCGATCAGGGAAAACAGCCAATTAAATTGGCTGTTTACCATGTGACCGGCTGGGTCCAATAACAGCCGGTCACAAATGTAAACACAGAGAAGCAGTTACTACCTGATCCCTACGCTCTCCTCACACACCGATCTGTGAGGAGAGAGCAGGGATCAGTAAGTGACATCAGTGTAGCATTTTGTCTACTGTAGTGTACTGTGCACAACACGCCGCCCCGCCCCCCCCAATAAAAAGGATCTGTCAGTCAATCCGTCACAGGCACACTTCCATCGGTACCGCCACACAGGCTATCAGTACCACTACCGCCATCAGGCCCAGCATCTATACTGCCACACAGGCCCGCTACCAGTAATCGCCACTAGTGCCGCCATCGGTACCACCACCCGTACCACCGGTCGGTAGCGCCATCGGTACCACCACCTGTACCGCCATCGGTACCACCACACAGGCCGCCACCACTACCACCAGCAGTACCATTACACAGGCCCACTAGTAAGCACTGCCATAATGTCCCAAAGGGTTTTCACACCTGAGGAGGCATATGCCATTCTTGCCATGTCGGATTATGAGAGCAGCGGGGAGCTCCCATCCGATTCTGGTTCGGAATACGAGCCAGTGGAGGATAGTGGCTCAGAGTGAGTCCCCGGAGGAAACCGTCCCTCCCAAAAGAATACCACCAGCAGCGCCATACCCCAGGAAGAGGAGCCCAGTACAAGTAATGGAAATACACGCCCAACCTGAAGAATCTAGCCCCAGTCCTACCGATGCCCTGGCAAACCCCTTATGGTTGCCTGCCAACGCCGGATCCGCTATCATCCCCCCTTTCACCGCACGACCAGGTGTGCAGCCCGACACTACAAATTTTTCTCAATTTGATTTTTGTTTATGTTTCCCACAAGATTTGCTGCAGAATATAGTGGATCCAACTGATCTGTATGCATCCCAATTTATTGCTGCCAGCCCCAATTCTTCCTACGCCCGCATGTTCCAGTGGCGGCGTCTAACATTGGACGAATTTTTATTGTTTTTGGGCCTTACGTTCAATATAGGGCTTACAAAAAAGAACGAAGTCCATGCATATTGGTCCAAACGCCCCATCCAACACATGCCCATATATTCCGCTGTCATGTCCAAGACAAGATACGACATGATTATGCGTTTTCTCCACTTCAATGACAATTCAGTGCCCCCCCAAGATCATCCCATCTACGACAAATTGTACAAGATACGCCCCCTAATCAATGCCTTTTCCCAGCGATTTCAAGAAGCTTTCATCCCAGACCAAAAAATTTGTATAGATGAGTCCCTCATACATTTCACTGGCCGACTGCACTTCAAGCAATATATACCAAGCAAGAGAGCCAGGTATGGGTTAAAAAATAAATTATGCGATCGAGCCACTGGATACGTCTTCACATTCAGGATCTACGAAGGCAAAGACTCCCAGCTCCAGCCCCATTATTGCCCCACATATATTGGAACCAGTGGGGAAATTGTCTGGGAGTTGGCATACTCCCTGTTCGGAAAAGGATACCATTTATATGTTGACAATTACTATACCAGCCTGCCCCTTTTTCGTCAACTTTACAGTAAGCAAACCCCGGCCTGTGGTACCTTAAAAAAAAAAAAAAAACAAACGGAAGGGATTCCCACAAAAATTCGTTGACCAAAAAATTGCAACCTGGAGAATCGGCATTCATGAGGAACGAGGAGGTGTTGGCCATGAAGTGGAGGGACAAGAAAGATGTCCACATCCTCTCTACCATCCACAATGACACCGTGGTGGAGATCCAAATAAGACGCAGCCCCATTTTAAAACCCGAATGAGTCCACGACTACAATTTGTACATGGGGGGGTGGATTTAAACGACCAGATGCTACAGCCCTACTTATCAACCAGAAAGTCCCGTTATTGGCACAAGAAAGTTGTGTTTCACCCGTTTCACATGGCCCTTTTTAATTAGTTTGTCTGCTACCAAAAAGCAACTCAAAAACAAATCCCCTACCTCCATTATATCGAAGATATCATTGATGCCCTCATTTACCAACAAGATCCCGCCCCAGGAAGCATTCGCTCTGATAGTGTGAGTGGGCTTCACGAGCGACACTTTCCCTTTAGCATCCCCCCCCACAGAATCTGGAAGAAGACGCCAAAATAAATGCCGTGTATGCAGCAGAGGAGTAAGAAGAGACACCACCTATTATTGTCCCTCCCAGCCTGGCCTGTGCATTGGAAATTGCTTCAAAAATCATCATACATCCATTAGTTCCCCTTATTAACAGACTGCCATTTCCCCATTTGCCTGCTACCATGTTACTACCTTCCATGTTAATTAACTGACCCTGGCCTGTTTACCGACAATGTATTTGCTTGCTTATTTAAACCACGTTTCTGACCTCCACGTGCACCAACCTCAGCCTGTTTACCGACGATGCCTCTGCCTGACGATTTAAACCACGTTTCTGACTTCCACGTGTACCGACCTTGGCCTGTTAAAATCGACCATGTTTTTGCCTGCCACTTGGACTGATCTTTTGGCCATTTACTTTTAGTACACAGGGGTCTCACATATGGAGGGGCTTCAGAATAGCATTCTGAGTAGAGAAAAAAAAATAGGATTTTTGTACTCACCGTAAAATCCATTTCTCTGACGTCCATGGACTGACACAGCTGGATACTGTAAACGTGTGGGTATATGTCCCTGCTTGCAGGAGAAGATCTAGGCAGAATGTTAGATACATTCTAGAACAAACCAGAGCTGAACAGCCCTACCCAGGGGGGCGGTCCCTCCGGACATTACCCTCCCACCTGCAGCTAGTAGCCTCAGTTCGTAACAAAGCAGTACAAACCTTAAAAAAGGAAGGGTGGGTGCTGTGTCCGTCCATGGACGTCAGAGAAATGGATTTTACGGGGAGTACAAAAATCCTATTTTCTCTTATCGTCCATGGACTGACACAGCTGGATACTGTAAACGTGTGGGACGTCCCAAAGCAGTATCAGAAGGGTGGGAGCAGTAGTAAAGGAACAACCAAAACATCCCTCCAAACAAGCAGAGCTCAACGGAGGAGTTGCAACATTAAACAGCGGCCTGCAATGCTTTGCGGCCGAAGGAAGCATCCGAAGATAAGGCCACATCAACCTTATAACATTCTGAAAAGGTATGAATGGACGACCAGGTCGCAACCGACGCTTGATGTCGGAAAGCCCAGGAAACACCAATTGCCTTGGTGGAATGCGCCGCAACCGGAAAGGGAGGCGCCCGCCCCTTAAGGGTATAGGCCTGTATGACGGTCTGCCTGATCCACCTAGAGACGGTGGCAGACGACACCGCTCAGCCCTTTTTGGACCAGAGACAGACTTCCGAATGGAAACAGTAGCAGACAGGTACACCCGTAAGGCTTGTACCCATCTTAATGTATGAAGCGCAAACTCTCAGGGATGCGATGGGTGAGGACACAAGGACGGAAGAACAATGTCCTTCTTAAGGTGAAAGGCCGAGACCTCTTTTGAAAAGAAGGACGGTCGTGGGCGCAACGCCGCCATATTCTTATGGAGGACCAAGTAAGGCGACTTGCAGGACAAGGCAGCCAACTCAGACACCCGTCTAACCGAAGCAATGGCCACTAAGAAGGCCACCTTCCGGGACAAGGTCAAGAGAGGAATCTCTCTGATATTCTCAAAGGGATGTTCTTGGAGACTCGAGATGCATCAAATTCAGATCCCAAGTAGGGAGAGGAGGCTTGACAGGGGGGAATCACATGGCGAACCCCCTGCACAAAAAGGTGCCAATCAAGGAATGGCCCAGTAGCGGTCGTTGAAAAAGACAGCCCGGGCCGAAATCTGACCCTCAAAAAAGGTATGCAAGGCCAGCTTTTGGGTCACACCACGCTGTAAGAACAGCAAAATCCTGGAAACGGAATACATCCGAGGACGCCACTCAAGTTCCTCGCACATAGCGATGTAAGCCTTCCAGGTACGGTGAGATTTCTGGAGGAAGATTCCCGTGTCAACAACATAGAAGAGATGACCGAATACGAGAGAACTCCGTCCTTCAGCACCTGGCTTTAAACAGCCATGCCATTAAAGCCAAGGACTGTAAAGCAGGATTAAGTATGGGATCATGAGACAGAAGGTCCACCCCAATAGGCAGTCGCCAAGGAACGTCTGCGACTAGCCGAAGTAGATCGGCGTACCAATGTCGCCGTTCCGGAGCAATGAGGATCACCGGAATGGCCTCAGCCCCTACTCTGCGAAGCAGGCGAGACAACAACAGTAGCGGAGGGTAAGCATACATAAGGCAATACTGCCCCCACGGGCTTCCAACGCGTCTGACATGTCCGCCCAGGGGTCCCTGGACCTGGCCATGATCTTGCCACCTTGCGAGTGAGTCGAGAGGCCATAAGGTCCACTTCCGGTGCCCCACCTCCGATAAAGGAGGTGGAAACACCTCCGGATGCAAGGACCCTTCCCCTGCAATGCACACGGCCAACAGGACCGTCTTGCAGCGAGATGTATGAAAATCCCAAAGAGACTCCGCAATGTATCGGAGAAGAGAAGCCCCGGTGAACAGGGTGCCTCAACTGTTGGCCAATAAAGGCAACTTGACAGAACTTCCCTAGAAACTCGGTCAGACGATGCATTTGGATGCGAAATGCGTCGGGGACCCTACTGTTGCCATTTGATCATTTGATAAAGCGCTGTTACATTCTTCTAAATGTAAGTGTTCCTACCTACATTAAATACCCTTTTTATACAGTATTTCACTATGTGCCTTTTCTTTCCTTTTACTTTCTGGCATATATCTGGTATCACCACCTGGCCCTAACCGGGCACTACCTGCAAGTGTCATCACCATCTGGATACAAGAGACACTTCTCCCTACCTTCTGTATGTGATTGAAGTTTGAGGTTCCTGTTTGAATCGCAGCTGGAGATTCGCTGTTCACAGCGGCTTACCCATGTCTGGTTGACCCTCTGAACGTATGTTTTTGGGGTCCACTCTCTCTGGTAAGCCTTTTCTACTATCGATTGGTGGTGGTCACTTTAAGTGCACTTGCTTCACGTCAAGTTCATTTAGGAGCACCATTATTTTTATTCTCACCAGCATCTATCAATTTAGTTTTTATTAATGAACACAGTATTTTCTGGTGACTTTTACATTACACAACTCATATCACTGAGGACTATTTGAATATTTTCATTTATTGATTTATCACTTTTTGAATGTTACGTTGTTTATTTTGACCGTTTATCACTGTTACATACTGCACTTCATTCCAGTGCAGTTCTCATTTAGTTTAGCGCTACACTTTTTTGTCTTGTGCTGAGACCGTGTGTCTATCAGAGCTCAGAGCGTTCCTCAGGAAATCACAGGTGCAGAGACCCTGTTGTTGCCTCAGGACATCACACAGAAGGCTCACAGGGACTAGAGACATAAATGAATAAAGTCCCCCCCCCCCCCACCATGCTGCACCTACCAGGGGGAGGGAAACACTGTGTACAACTGTATCATCCATGCTGCTCCTTGATGCAGCGTGAGGAAAACCGTGAGGAAGCTGTGTAAAAGAAAAGCTTAAAGGAACCAAGGGAAACAGCGTCCACCTGAGGTACCTCAGCCACAGCACCCAGCTTGAAAGTGTTCCTCACATCATCAATGAGTTCACTTACAAGCGCCCTGTCATTCACTGACACAGAACAGTCTTCCTCACAAGGGAATGTCCTGTTCATAAACATTAAATATTCAGAGCTAGGGTCCTGAGCACGGTAGCTAGGCCCATATCTGAATCAGAGCACTCCTTCACTAAAGATTTTTGTGGGGAGAGGGGGCTTATAGCTCCTTTCGCTCACACACCGCTTCCATTCTGACAAGGAATGATTCCAGGACTGTCGACAACTGGTCCATAAGGACCGCAGGTGCATGAAAACATATGAACATGTTTAACTGTGCAGCACTGCCAGTTGCCCCAGACAAGTGTGGAGAGCAGGTGTATCAGACTCCATAACGCCACCCTCTGAGACCTTATACACTATACAGTGAATATACAGTCCACCCACTGGCTACGCTGAGGAGGGGAAACCCGGAGGACTCACCAACCCTTAAGGACCACTGAGTCCTGCTGAAGAAACCACGCTATGAGCCTGAGGGGAGTGAAGAATCTGTGGGGAGATTCGCGCCGCAGCGCTAGAGGCCGAAACCGAAAGTAACTGCGCGGCGGCCACAAGAAAATGGCCACCGGCCGCAGCTATAACTGCGCCATTGAACCACGCCAATATGGCCGCCGAGCGCGAAATGCAACGCTCTAATGCGCGCTAATGGTGCACACAATAACCACCTCACACACACACACACCAGAAAAACTGCCCCTCTCTCCAGAACCCACTACAGACATGAGCGCCCAGCCAGGCCAGAGTGACCCCCAAGCAACCCCACCAGTACAGGGTGCAGAGAGCAGCATAACAGGGGGGAGACAGGGAGAAACCCCCCCATATAAAGAAACAGCCAGCATGTACTCACCTGCAGTAGGAGAGACTACTTACCCATCCCTTTCAGGGATCCACTGGCTTGTTTCAGACAGACCTATCACAGAGCAGTACTGCGTAGCTGTCGGCCCGGTCCACCGCGAGAGATACAGTCAGTCAGGTACTGTTCAATCTTGAGATGACCATGGGAGCATGAAAGCAACCTGGCCACCCCTGGAGTCATGGGGCATGTCGTGAACTGAGTCTCACGCACACAAGGCGAGGATCAGCACGCTCAATGGTCAGACAGGGAAGACTACGAGGATACCAGTGTACCCAAACCTGTTGCCCAGCCGACAGTTGAAGGTCTCAAAAATAAAATAAAAATTCCCAAAGGAATAAAATTTAAAAGTAAAATCTTCCAGGAGACTGGCTCCTGAGAGAGCCACGTCTTCTCCTTCTGCTAGGCAGAAAAAAACTGAGGTCTGCTGACTGCAGGTGGGAGGGTAATGTCTGGAGGGACCGCCCCCCCCCTGGGCAGGGCTGTTCAGCTCTGGTTTGTTCTAGAATGTATGTATCCAACATTCTGCCTAGATCTTCTCCTGCGAGCAGGGACATATACCCACACGTTTACAGTATCCAGCTGTGTCAGTCCATGGACGATAAGAGAAACATTTTTTTCTTTTCTGAGCTCCCAGAACAGGGTCTGGTTGCCCGGAGGCTTCAAAGCGATTTGGGTGGGAGAAGCCTCTACCCGTCCCTGAGCTTGATGGTCCTTCCTGCTGCATGGACCAATACTTTGGCTGTGCTTACCATATTACTGCCTGTAATGACCCATGACATTATGGACCACGTTTCTTCCTGCTGCTTGGACCAATACTTTGGCTGTGTTGACCATATATATATCTGCCTGCTGCCTCTACTGACTTTGGACAGGATTTCTGCCGGGACACCTCTGCCTGCTACCTGGACCTGTGCTTTGGCTGTGCTGACAGTATATCTGCCTGTACCAACTATGGACAGTATTGCTGCCTGGATGATTGCTTTTGCTGTCGCTGACCTCATCTGTGCCTGCTGCCTGGACCGATGCTCTCCTCTGTGGACCACTGCACTTCTAAAACCACAGGTAATCTTTTGTTATTTGGTATGTACCTGCTATGTGTTAGATATATGAAGGGCCTTCAAAAATGTGATTGGTAGTCAGAAAATCATATGTGCAATTAATGCTGCTAGAATGCCTGGAGGTGCTACTTGGATGTTGGGCCTCTGTATGTGGCCAGGCTGCGTAAAAGTCTCAAACATGTGGTATCGCCATACTCCGGAGTAGCAGAATGCATTTTGGGGTGTCATTTTTGCTATGTATATGCTAGGTGTTAGAAATATCTTATAAATGGACAACTTTGTGTAAAAAAAAAAATGCATTTTCATTTTTTTCCCCACATTTTCCAAAACCTTCTGGAAAAAAAAATAATTAACCGTTCAAAAGACTCATTATGCCTCAGATTATACGTTGGGGTGTGTGCGCTTTCCAAAATGGGGTCATTTTGTGGACAATGGATTGTCCTGGTGCTCCAGGGCCTTCAAAAGTGTAATAGGTGGTTGAGAAAGGATATGTGCAATTTATGCTTGTAGAACGCCTGAAAGTGCTACTTCAATGTTGGGCCTTTGTATGTGGCCAGGCTGTGTAAAAGCCTCACACATGTGGTATCGCTATACTCAGGAGGAGTAGCAGAATGTATTTTGGGGTGTAAAATTGCAATTATGCATATGCTGTGTGAGAGAAAACCTGTTAATGTGACCAGTTTGTGTAAAAAAACAAAAAACAAAACATCAAAAAAAAAAAAAATCGAATTTTCCCAAGAATTGTGGGAAAAAGAATACAACTTCAAAAAACTCACCATGCCTCTTAGTAAATACCTTGGACTGTCTAAGGGGTAATTTTGGGATATTTGTACTTTCCTGGCTTGTTAGTGTCTCAAGAAATGAGATAGGCCTTCAGTACATCAGGCGTGATCAATTTTCAGTGATTGGCATTATAGTTTGTAGACTAACTTTCACAAAGACCAAATATACACTAATTTGGGTTATTTTTACCAAAGATATGTAGCAGTATAAATTTTGGCACAAATTTATGAAGAAAAATTACTTATTTGCAAAATTTTACAATAGAAACTAAAAAAAAAGGGTTTTTTTTTTTTAAACACAAAGGGTGCTTTTTTGCTTATATCGCATTTTGTTTGGATACAGTGTAGCATGACTGAGTAATTGTCATTCAAAGTGTGAGAGCGCTGAAAGCTGAAAATTGGTCTGAGCAGGAAGGTGCATAAGTGCCTGGTATTGAAGTGGTTAAAGGAGCTGAAGGATTGGGAAGCTGAGCAACTTTAAAGTGAATCATAACAAGTCTGAAATCTTGAATATCTCGCTGTCCCAGAAGGCCCTCTGCCAAGTCTCCACTAAGTTTCCCTTTAAAACAAGTTCCACTTCCATCCGTTACCTCGGAATCCAAATACCCACAGAAGGGTCCCAATTGTTCTCCAGGAACTTCGCCCCCCTCCTGCTTAGAACCAAGACAGATCTCTCAAAATTACACGAAGAAAGGCCCATTATGGCTAGGAAGGGTGAACGCTCTAAAAATGGACATTCTCCCTCGGTTTCTTTATTTTTGTACCAGACGATCCCCATTTCCATACCCTTCTCGTTCTTCAAGAAGCTCCGCCAACTGTTTTCCTCCTTTATCCAGAGGGGGGCTCGGCCTCGGATACA
Source organism: Rana muscosa (assembly GCA_029206835.1). Classification (NCBI taxonomy): domain Eukaryota; kingdom Metazoa; phylum Chordata; class Amphibia; order Anura; family Ranidae; genus Rana; species Rana muscosa. The sequence continues at coordinate 192,224,646 of CM055117.1, forward strand.
CTATGAAACTATCGCTCCCCAAGATTTGGTCTGGAGCTGGAGCTCCAGATGCTTCTATATACTATAGAGCAGCAGTACTCACGCGTATACTTGATTTGTTTCACCATTCCTCCACCAAATTATGGGTACAAATAGAAAGCCATCTCAATCCAATAGATCTCTGCGCTTTGCCGTGGACGCCTTCTGAATTCCTGAAGGGAGGGTTACCTCTTGGCGATCTCACCCGACAAACTGTACACATATGGACCCGAATGAATTCCTCCAAGACCTTATCCCCACTAAAGGGACCCATGACGCCTCTGTTTGGGACTCCGGCTTTTCCATCAGCAATACAGGGGGAGAGTTTTGGACCTTGGAGTAAAGAGGATCACAGATGACTGGCCCAAGTCCTTCGTTCAGACTCTACTGACTAGAGACGTTCCCACTGGCCCATCTCCCTATACCTCAACGCATTGGCTGCAGAGGCAACAAGTGATCTCCTACATTCATACCTTCCCATCCTTGCCCGATATACGGTCTGATTTAACAGACTTGGAGAACATGCTGCTTCACTACGCACGTGGTCTCTAAACTTTACTCTCTCATACATATGATTTACAATCCCGACCTCCCCCCCCCATACACACAGGCCTGGAAGGTAGATTTGGGCTACTCAATCTCACCTGTTGACTGGCAAAAGTGTTTCATTCTGGCTCACAAAATATCCTTAGTCTCCAAAGCTCAAGAAAAAGGGTTCAATATGTTGCCTCGTTGGTACAGATGCCCCTCGACTTTACACTGGATAAACCCAACGCTCCCGGATACCTGCTGGCGTTGCTCGTCAGCCAAGGGAACTTTACTCCACATCTGGTGGGAATGCCCCCCTGTGGGGAGGTTCTGGCAAAAGATTCTTGACCTGTACTGCAGACTCATGGAAACCTCTCTTACACCCTCTCCTGAGGTAGTTCTGTTATTTATGCTTCCTGGACCGCTCAAATCGGTCAAGAAAGATGTTCTAAGTCACTTTCTAGCAGCAGCTAGAACGGTTCTGCCCAGACACTGGAGGTCGACAGACATGCCTTCCCTGGGGGAATGGGCAACTGAAGTGGACCGAATCAATAGCCTGGAACGAATGTTGTCGCATGAAAGCAGGTAAAGAGGAGCAATTCTCCAAGACCTGGACCTCATGGTATATGTTTCGATATTCTTCTGAATTTATTACATGGGCAGCAGAGGACTCTACCAACTCATCTGTCTGACCTAAGTAGAATGTCTCCCTCTCAATATCTACTTGCCTTACTGTCTTGTCCCCTCTATTTTCACCATCATTTCCCCTCTTTTCTTTATAAGTTGTAATGATACACTAACACCCAAACCATAATCTCTAGTATCGAAAGATGGGAACTCTGTGACCCACATAGAGTTCCCCTTTATGAGAAATTGTGTTTAGCACAATAGCAAAAGCCCTAGCATATTTGTAATGTGTGGGCACCGCTCGTTGAGTAGATGGTGGTGCTCACTGATCCTTAATATGTAATGTTAGATGATATGGCTACACAGGCTTATATACTAAATTAACTTAATTGAAGCAAACAACTTCTCTATGCAATGTGACGATATGGTATCAATATTGAAATGTCCATTTCTGTGTGTTAACAAACGTTATACTTGTGTACTGTACACCTCTCCTTTACTGGCTGTGAGGTACATGCGACAACAATCTCCTGTATTTTTCATATGTCTGGGCTATGGGGTAGAGTGGAAAGACTGAAGCCTTTTCTTAAGAAAAACATCCAAGCCCGGCTAAATTTTGTAAAAACACACCCGAAGTCTCCCAAAAGCATGTGGGAAAATGTGTTCTGGTCTGATGAAACCAAGGTTGAACTTTCTGTCCATAATTCCAAAAGATACGTTTGGCGCAAAAACACTGCACATCACCAAAAGACCACCATACCCACAGTGAAGCATGGTGGTGGCAGCATCATGCTTTAGGGCCGTTTATCTTCAGCTGGAACAGGGGCCGCCTTAGTCAAGGTAGAGGAAATTATAAACGGTTCCAAATACCAGTCAATATTGGCACAAAACCTTCTGGCTTCTGCGAGAAAGCTGAACATGAAGAGGAACTTCATCTTTCAGCATGACAATGACCCAAAGCATACATCCAAATCAACAAAGGAATGGCTTTCACAAGAAGTTTTGGAATGGCCCAGCCAGAGCCCAGACCTGAATCCGATTGAAAATCTGTGGGTTGATCTAAAGAGGGCTGAGTACAGGAGATGCCCTCGCAATCTGGCAGATTTGGAGTGTTTTTGCAAAGAGTGGGCAGATATTGCAAAGCCAAGATGTGCCATGCTGATAGACTCATGCCAAAAAGACAGTGCTGTAATAAAATAAAAATAAAAGGTGCTTCAACAAAGTATTAGTTTAAGGATGTGCACCACTTATGCAACAATATTATTTTAGTTTATTTTTACTTCGCTCCACCTAAAAGATTTCAGTTTGTTGTTCAATTGAGTTGTACAGTTTATAGGTCACATGAAAAAGGTGGAAAAAGTTCTGAAATTATTCATCTTTATTTAATTTTCACATCACAGAAACCTGACATTTTAGATGTGTAGACTTTTTATATCCACTATCAAGAGGAGGTTCTGCCAATAACAGGCTGTTTCACACCCCTCAAACCAGTGCCTATGGTGTGTATGTGCTGAGCATAACCACCATCTTATATCCTGCCTCCATAGTGTTTAGCAATATGAGGACATAGGCCGGAGGAAAGAGGGGAGTGTCATTTACCACTGGGTATACGCCCACATGTGTGACACTGGACTGAAACTGGAGCATGCTCAATAGATGTCAACACTGGTCTACATAATCTCAGGGTGCAGCGACACAGACAAGGAGGGAGGGACAGTGAAAAACGGGACCAACCAGGATTTTTGCAGTCTATAGAAAACAAATACTCTAGTGGATGAGCGAGAAAGAACACAATTTAGTATAGCATCTATTGACAGTTGGACAATTTGGGGTTTAATGAAACTGTAAAATTATTGCTTAATGTGAATCTGACTTGGCCTAAAAAAAGTGCCTAGAAAAACAAGGCTGAACTTCAAAACATTATGGGGCCTACAAATAGCGGAGTTAGTCTTTAACCGTCTCCCACCCGTCGTATAGACAAATGACAGCGGGGCGGCTCTTGTTCTTGGACAAAGTCATATGACTGCGCCTAGTTGAGCCATGGAGGCACGCAGCGATTTCGGGCTCGCTGTGTCCCACTGCGTTGCATGACCACGCAATTATCAAAGTGTGATAGCCTGGGCAGGAAGGGGGTGAAAGTGCCCAGTATTGAGGTGGTTAAACCAATTTCAATGCCCAGTTGAATCCTGTGGATACTTGGCCAAAGCTGTACACAAGTCCTCAACATCCCTCCAACTAAATCTCAAAGTGACCCTGGAGCTTAATTCCCCAGAAAAGTTTCTCTTGTAAAAAATAATTGCGTAAATACCCTATTCTGCCATACACACTGCTAAACGCTGTTCCAGCAAGGAATCATCCCCCAAAATCTGACGAAAAACTGACACTTGCTTGAAGTGTCGATCTCCTGTCTCCAGTAGCAATCAGTGGCTTTTACCTTCCAACCTCCAAGAATCTACAGGATGTTTAGCGATGTGCTCGCCCCACACCAGCACCAAGACAACCCACTCATTTAAACTTCAAAATGTTGGTGCCCTATTAGACAATAGAAGCCATAAGCATTTAACAACTGAACAGCAGACGTGAGGCTTCTCTTTGTACAGGGTAATTGTCTGAGGAATCCTCTGGCTACACTGCAATATTCATGTGTCATTCTTTCGAGATTTGAAAATCTACAATGGTTTGCGACCTCAAAAGAAAGGCTTTAAAACCATGCACTGCTAGACTAGCCATCTGGTATTATTAAAATCAGAATCTTGGATGTCACTGAAACCCACAGGTTGTGTACCTCTGGTCTGAGCAGAGGTTAGTGGGTGTAAAAATCCAATCTGCTTGCATGGTGCACATTGTGAGCGCTGGTATTGTTTACGCTGCAAAAGTTCATAAGCACCCATGTGTGAACGGGCGCCAACTGTTCATATCAGGATAATTCACATAATGCCATGGCATTTCACATACAGATAAGAAGCAGAACTTTAAAATCTGACATTTTTTCCATACGAAAATACAGACCATTAACTTCTACTCAGCATGCTCTACTAGTGATGACATCAGTGTTATTGCAGGTGTATCAACACAGAAAACACTGTGCTGAGAATTATTGAACATTTTTTTTTTTTTGTAAAAAAAATATAAAGTGTAGTATGTGCAAATGCCCACAAAGCTAGAAGTGTACTTTTTGGTTCAAAAATATGAACAAGCAGTTCAGCACCAATAAAAATAAATAATAAGTCTGCTAATTAATTTGAGAAAAAAAAAAGTCCCTAGATTGTGAACAATGAGTGAGCGCAGACTGATAAGAGGACTCTTGTGTATAAAAGGCAAGTTGGTACAGACCCACAATCCTCAGCAGCAGAAGTGTGTGTGCTGCATTCCACATGCAGTTGTTATGTAGAAAGTCCACAGGGACACTAATAAGCGGTTACGTTCATGGCACAAACCTTTAAACCTCACATCTAATAAGTAAACTACAAGGCAAAGGAAAATTTATATACATCCCACATTACCTTCCACTAAGGCAGCTTATTAAGGTATTCCATCCGGATCCATCCCACTGGAACCAAAACTCCATAGGAGTACTGGATCTGGAGCCCCTACTTTACATCTTGAAGTCCCTACTGGCCGTGGATCCTTATTCCCACCCAATTTAAGGTTTGATGAGCCTGAACTTTGAGTGCAAAGAGACTTTCTGAAAAAATCCCTACCATATGGTCGGTGTCTGCCCAGAAGCCTGGATTGGCACCTAGCTCAGCCTCTCAGCAATCCGTTGAAAGCCTAAGCCAGAACCACTCGCCCCCTTCACAGCCCAGCGCTCCATTGAGCACTAGAGGAGAGCAGAGAGCCACTGACTGTCATGGCCTACCGCGAAGGGGGGAGAACTGACGATCAGCTGTGATTGATCGCTCAGTTCTCAGTGCAGAGGCTTCTTTCGAAAATCTTATCTAAGAATTTTCGTTCGTATTTCGCACCATTAGTGGGCTGCAGCAACAGCCGATTTTCGTGCGCCCACCGAATTTTAAAAATCCAACATGTTGGATATTTTTTGAAAAAACGAAACAGATTTTCTAATCAATGATGGGAGGATCATGCGAGAAATGTAATGGAAAAAGAAATGCGCATGAGCAAGAAAAGAAAATTCCTGGAAAGAAAAGAAGATTCCCAGACATGAACATTTTCTGTAGGAACAGGAGGTGAATTTAAAGGTTTGGGTCGGTCGAATTTCGAAATGGTGGCACCATCGGATCACAAAACACACAAATTTTCTGATTTTCAAAAAAAAGTTCTTTAGAAATTCGACCCGTGTATGGCCAGCATTAGGATCACATTTGTCCATTGCAATCCTGCAAAAAATTGCAGAACGCTGACATTACCAGTAAAAACCATGAAAAAAAATAAATTAAGTCCCTAAATCTAGCACCTATTTTGTAGACGCTATAACTTTTGCGCAAACCAATCAATATTACGCTTATTTGGATTTTTTACCAAAAATATATAGCAGATTATTGGCCAAAACTGATGAAGAAATTCGATTTTTACATTTATTTTTTGGACGCGTATTATAGCAGAAAGTAGAAAATGTGGGGTATTTTTCAAAGTGGTCGCTCTTTTTTTGTTTATAGTGCAAAAAATAAAAACCGCAGGAGGTGATTAAACGCCACCAAAATAAAGCTCCATTTGTGGGGGGAGATCAATTTTGTTTGAGTACAATGCACGCCCGTGCAATTGTCAGTTAAAGCAACGCAGTGCCATATCTCAAAAATGATTAAAGAACAAAACGTTTTTCACCTTCTCCCCCCTCCCCCCCCCCCCCATTTCCAACTGTTATTTTATTGCTGGGTTTATCATGCATTTTCTGAAATGCTTAACCACTTAAGCCCCGGACCAATATGCAGCATAAAGACCAGGCCCCTTTTTGCGATTCAGCACTGCGTCGCTTTAACTGACAATTGCGCGGTCGTGCGACGTGGCTCCCAAACAAAATTTACGTCCTTTTTTTTTCCACAAATAGAGCTTTGTTTTGGTGGTATTTGATCACCTCTGCGGTTTTTATTTTTTGCGCTATAAACAAAAATAGAGCGACAATTTTTAAAAAAATGCAATATTTTTTGCTTTTTGCTATAATAAATATTCCCAAAAAATATATAAAGAAACATTTTCTTTCCTCATTTTAGGCCGATACGTCTTCTACATACTTTTGATAAAAAAATAAAAATGGCGGCGATCAGCGATTTTTTCCGTGACTGCGACATTATGGCGGACACTTTTGACAAATTTTTGGAACCATTGTAATTTTTACAGTGATCAGTGCTATAGAAATGCACTGGTTACTGTAAAAATGACACTGGCAGTGAAGGGGTTAACCACTCGGGGCGCAGAAGGGGTTAAAAGTGTGCTTAAGGGAGTGATTCTCACTGTTAGGGGGTGTGGCTACGAGTGACACGTCACTGATCTCCGCTCTCATTACACAGAGCGGAGATCGGTGACAGTGTCAGTAGGCGAGCGGGGAGATGTGTCTACACTAACATCTCCCCGCTCCATCCCTCCATGAGAAGATCGCGAGGGATCCCCACGGCAATCGAGATCCGCGGGACCCGCAGTCCGACTCACGGGGATGGCGGCAGGGTCCCGAGCGCGCCAGCGGCGGCACGCGCGCGACCACACGGCAGGCACTTAAAGGGGACGTACAGGTACGTGATTGTGCCTGTACGAGCCATTCTGCCGATGTATATATGCCGTGGGCGGTCGTTAAGTGGTTAAAGAAATGTAGGCATCTTAAACACCTGACAAGAAACCATACGTGGACATATGTGAATAGAAAGGGGATTCATTAATTATTCTGAGGCTTTCTCCTAGTAGTTAAAATACTTAGGGAAAACAACATTTAATGATTAAAAGCAGCACCTGGGAATTGTATATGAAGACTTAAGTAATAGGTTCTGTCTGCCAATACAGGACAACTGACCTGCATAGAGTATTATATCACTTTTCATAAAAGGTGAAAGAATGTAACCCATTTGTGATCTAGAGTGCTTTTCTTTGAATGTAAAACCAGCCCTTGAGAGAAAAAAGAAAACTACTACTGGCTAAAATGTTTATAGAACTGGAAAAGTATGGTGGTTTGATTTTCTTTTTCTCCAATTTGTTCTTAATAAGATGCTCAGCAATAGCCTAGACCTGAAGGCAGATAAAGGGATTTTTATAACAGCTTACCTGTAAAATCCTTTTCTTGGAGTACATCACGGGACACAGAGCGACTTAGTCATTACTAATGGGTTATATAGATTACCTTCAGGTGCTGGCACTGGCCACTTCCAAACCGGAAGTACCCTCCCCTATATAAGCCCCTCCCATCCGGGAGCACCTCAGTTTTGTAGCAAAGCAATAAGTGTCCCGAAAAGAGGGGTGGGAGCTCTGTGTCCCGTGATGTACTCCAAGAAAAGGATTTTACAGGTAAGCTGTTATAAAAATCCCTTTTTCTTTTTCGTACATCACGGGACACAGAGCGACTTAGTCATTACTAATGGGACGTCCCAAAGCAATGCCAAATGAGGGGAGGGATACACTATACATAAGCTGGGCGCCATCAGGCATGAGGCTCTTTTGCGGCCTGCAACACACTGCGCCCAAAGGCGACATCCTCCTGACTTCTAACGTCTACCTGGTAGAATCTAGTAAACGTGTGTACTAAGGACCATGTTGTGGCCTTACAGACTTGAGCCAGGGAGGCTTGGTGATGCACTGCCCATGAAGTTCCAACTGCTCTTGTGGAGTGCGCCCTAACTTTGAACGGAGGCGGTCTCCTTTTCAAGCCATAGGCTTGTATTATGACCCGTCGAATCCACTTGGCTAAAGTAGATTTTTGATGCTGCCTGACCCTTTCTGGGGCCTTCCAGCAGAACAAACAAAGTATCCGTTCTACGAATCTGAGCAGTGGCTTTAAGATAAGCTTTAACTGCTCTTACTACATCCAAAGAATGCAATAACTTTTCCTCTACCGAACTAGGTTTGGGGAAAAAAGGAAGGAAGAACCACATCTTGGTTCAAATGGAACCTCGATACCACCTTAGGGAGAAGGCTGGATGAGGACGTAATACTACTCTGTCCTTATGGATAACCAGATATGGCTCCTTACAGGACAAGGCGGCTAATTCCGATACTCTTTTAGCCGAACAAATGGCTACTAAGAAAATCAATTTCCTGGTGAAAAGAACCAAGGAAATGTGCCGCAATGGTTCAAATGGTTGTTTCTGTAGAACCGACAGAACCAGGTTTAAGTCCCATGGACATATGGGAATACTAACCGGAGGGCTAATACGCATCACTCCTTGTATGAAAGCTTTGACTAATGAATGCAAAGCCAAGGGCCTTTGAAAAAAATATTGACAAGGCCGTCTGACCCTTGATAGTACTCAAGGCAAGCTTCCTATGTACAGCCCACTGTAGGAAGTCCAGAATCCTACCTATTACGTACTTACGTGGATGCCATTTCCTGGCCTCACACCACGTGATGTACGCCTTCTAGATCCTATAATAGATCTGCCTGGATACCGGTTTCCTGGCATTGATCATGGTAGATACCACAGGATTAGAGAGCCCTCTCTTTTTTAGAATGTGGGCTTCAATAGCCAGGCCGTCAAACCTAGGGCTGGTAAGGAAGGGTAGTATATCGGTCCTTGCGAAAGCAGGTCCGGACGATGTGGGAGGGTCCAAGGACTTCCCACTGACATTTTTACAATCTCCGCGTACCATGCCCTTCGGGGCCACGCTGGAGCCACCAGAATCACTGGTTTCTTTTCTACCCTGATTCTGCGGATTAATCGCGGTGGGAATGCATATATCAGCTTGAACTGATCCCAAGGGAACACTAGGGCATCCGAACCGCAAGCTAGGGGATCCTTTGTGCGAGACACAAATCTGTCCACCTTTGCTTTGAATCTGGATGCTAGCAGATCTACATCCGGTGTTCCCCACCGCTGGCATATTGCCTGGAAAACCTCGGGGTGAAGAGACCATTCCCCCAGGCATAATTGCTGGCGACTTAAAAAGTCCGCTCTCCAATTTTCCACTCCTAGGATGAAAACCGCGGATATGGCTGTGACATACCTTTCTGCCCATTCCAGGATGCAATTCGCTTCCCTCTGGGCTGCACGACCCTTGGAGTTTGGATGTCCATGCTACTAGGGCATACCGGGCTGCTCGTATCTCTAAGAGATTGGTGGGCAGGGCCTTCTCTGCTTATGACCACTTGCCCTGGAGAGACCATTGCTCCAGTACTGCCCCCCAGCCTATGAGGCTGGCATCTGTAGTGACCACCTTCCAAGAAACCGGACTGAAGGGTTTCCCTTTTTCCAGATTCTGGGGCACCAACCACCAATGGAGGCTCTTGCGAACGGAAGGGGACAGGGACATTGGTAAGTCTAAAGCCTGAACTTTTTTGTTCCAGGCTGACAGTATGGCCCTCTGCAAGTTCCTTGAATGGAATTGACCGTAGGGTACTGCTTCGAATGAAGCCACCATTTTTCCGAGCAGCCTTATACACAGGCGTATGGATGGTTTTCTTTTTTGTACCCACTAAGTGGGTCAAATCTTTCAAAGACGACACCTTCTCTGGAGGTAAGAAAATCTTTCTCTGATTTGAATCCAGTCTTAGCCCCCAAGTATTCCAGACTTTTAACTGGTTTTAGGGCTGACTTGTCTCGGTTGATAATGCAACCATGAGATTCCAGATACTTGATTATCTTGTGAACGACCACTTCTATTTTTTTTCACTGAGTGGTCTATCAGCAACAAGTCGTCTAGATATGCCATTATCGTTACACCTTGTGTTCCTAGTTTGGCCAATCGTAGGGCCAGAATTTTTGTGAACACTCGTGGTGCTGTGGCCAGACCGAAAGGTAAGGCTCTAAACTGAAAATGGCGCCCTTCTACTGCAAAGCGTAGAAATTTCTGGTGGGCCGGACAGATGGGAATATGCAAATAAGCATCCCTTATGTCGATCGAGGCTAACCATTCCTGCCCTTGTAGGGCGGTGGCCACCGATCGGATCGACTCCATCCGAAAAAGTCCTGATATGTAGGAACTTGTTTAGCCCTTTTATATTTAATATGGGCCTCATGTCCCCATTTGGTTTGGGGACTGTGACAAGGTTCGAGTAAAACCCGAACCCGTTTTCTGCCAAGGGAACCTTCATGATTACCCTTGGGGCAATAGTTGCTCTAGTGCCAGAAGGAGGGATCCACTCTTCTGGGGATCGCTTGGCACGTTTGACCTTATAAAATGGGCAGGAGGAATGTCTTAACTCCAGCCTGTATCCCAGACTTACTGCGGAGATCACCCATCTCTGATGGTGTCCCGCCAGGTCTCTGTGAACAACTGAAGTCTTCCCCTCACCCGATTGAGTGGGGGCAACCCTTCATGACTTAGGGGGAGGTTTTGTACCTCTCTTGACCCAGGGTTTCTTGTTACCCTGTGATTGTCCCTGATTTCTGCCCCCTGGATTTGACCGCGGAGGCCGTCGGAACTGTTTCACATCCGATGTGCCAGGGACTGGAGAAGTAGGCCTCTTAAAAGAAGGACTTCTACCCTTGCTCTTAACCGGCAAGAGTGTACTTTTACCGGCAGAAGTTTTCTGGATATATTTGTCCAGATCATCTCCAGATAAGCGTTCTCCATGAAATGGGAAGCTAATCAGCAATTTCTTACAGGGAGCTTCAGCAGACCAGTTTTTGAGCCATAGAAGCCTACGCATATGTCTACAGACAGCGTAAAGCGGGATGCCTGTTGGATTGTATCCTTTATGGCGTCCACCGCAACACAAGGCTCTAGGTAGGTCAGCTAGGGCAAGAGCCTGCTGATCTGGTAAGTCCCTTAAGACTTGTTTCAACTGATCTTTCATTGCTTGGCAGACTCCAATCGCTGCTACTGCAGGTTGTGTCACCATGCTTGCTGTAGAGAAAGCAGATTTTAGTAAAGACTCCAATTTTTAATCTATTGGGTCCTTGAACATTGGAACATTATCTACTGGACATGTCAGTGATTTATTTACACAAGAGATGGCTGTGTCCACTGTAGGGACCCTCCATTTTTTTTTTTTTTTTTTTTAATGAACTTATCCTCCATGGGATAGATCACTGGAAATCTCTTGGGGGGAGTAAATATTTTACAGGATGCTCCCAATCCTGGTAAATAAACCCTTCCAATAAAGGGTGGATTGGGAAGGAACAGACAGTCTGGGGAGCTTTCAGCGACCCCAGCGAGGAGACAGTAGTGGTTGATGGTTCCGCCAGAAGCATTTAAAATGCTGCTCGGACCATGTTAGTCAGAGACTGAACCCATAATCTTTCAGCCTGAGATGCTGAGAAAGGTTCTTCCACTGTTGATTCCTCTACAACTTTATCAAACTCACCTGATCCCCTTCAGGTAGGTCGATCTCTGGGACTGTTCCTCCACTAACAGGCACTCTGCAGGAGGAGACGGAGATCGGACGCGCTTTTCCTGTGACAGGGAAGCAGCGATCAATGCTGTTAATCTCTCTTCCAATCCTCCCAGAGTTGAGGATAAAACCTCCTCTGTTATATATACAGGAGCAGGTGGACTGGGGACAGCCGCAGCACCAGGCACTCCTGCGGGGTTTCTACGGCTACTGACCTCTGAAATTTCAGGGGAGATTGGCGCAGTACAGCATGCCCAAAATCCTCAGAGCCCGACGGAGACCCCTTTCGCTTCTTGGAAGATCTATTTCCAGAGCGTCTGGACGACATATCCTATAAGCACAAAGCTGAGGTATTCCCGTCGTCATACACCAATTTTGCTGGTAATAGTCTAACACAGTTGCTGCTATATACCCGCTGGTGTCCACTAAAGTGCCTTTCTATGGGGATGCCTGCATCAACCGCCTCTGTGTGCCACTGTTTGTTGCTAGCTCTGTTTGCATCCAGCTGACACTTGTACTGTGTCTTTATACAAGCTGGGACGCCTGCACATGCGCAGAAGCGCCGTGGCGTGCATCAAGCGTCATCCACCCACCCCGCCCCTTTTTTTTCATAGGAGGCGCGTGCACGCGCCCGCGCGCGCGCCCGTGGCGCCCTTTTCGAAAAGCAAACAGGGACTAGGAGCCAGGGCCCTTTTTGCCGGAGGGCCTGTGCGGTGGATGAGCGCAGCAACAGGGCAGAGGAAGTGGATTCCCACAGAGAAACTTACCAACTGCCTGGATCTTTTGACTTGAGAAAACCAAAGATCCACATGACAAGAAAAATGGACCACAGCGGCCTCTAGTGGTTTAACACAGGTACCGCGGTCCTTTTTTTTTTTTTTTTTTTCTTGACTACTATTAAAATTTTACATTTTCAGTAGTTACAGGCATACACAGATATTAGCGGGAATACCGTTAGGTAACAGACAGAAAGACAAATTAGGCTTGGGGGTCCCCCAATAGAACCAAGTTCCTGGGGGCCCCCACTTACCTGATCCCCGCCGCAGGACTTTGTTTGGTCCACAGAAGCCCAAACTTCACCTATCATGGCAGGCATTGTAATTAAACCTTCAGGGACCGGGTTCCCAAGGATTCCACTCCCCTGGACCTGTATAGCACCCTGCACAGACAACATCTTGGTCGTGGGTATGACCAGAGCTCTGGATCCCAGGGTCCAGCCCTCCTAAGAGAGGCATTACAGGCAAAACCTTGCTCTTCTGCTGCAAGGCCCGGGTACCGACCGTTTAGCTATGAAGCTTTTTTGGTGGGATCCGGAACAGCTTACTAAGGCCCAAAAGAACCTGTACGCAAGCCCAGTGAAAACACATGTTACTCTTTGGCCAACACCTTAGACACTGGCAAAAAACTGAGAGGTGCTCCCGGATGGGAGGGGCTTATATAGGGGAGGGTACTTCCGGTTTGGAAGTGGCCAGTGCCAGCACCTGAAGGTAATCTATATAACCCATTAGTAATGACTAAGTCGCTCTGTGTCCCGTGATGTACGAAAAAGAAAAAGCACACCTAAGGACCTGTTCACACTAGTGTTTTTGCTGCATATTTAACCTGTTAAAAATATTTTCCGTTAAATCCTATGGGACTCTTCATACCACTCCGCTGTGGGTGTGGTGTTATTTGAAAAGTCCTGTATTTTGGGGCGCTTTTCAAAACCACACTAAAAATGCAGCTCCCCAATGAAATTAGTGGAAAATGCATCAAAAAACATGGATGCGTTTTTCAGCCACATGTCCGTGTTTCAGTTGCATGCCAACCAGTAAATGCACCAGAAACACATGAAAACCGCATATGCATTATTTTTAATTAACGGAGTGTGAAAGCACCCTTAGGGGTTCAGCTGTGGATATAGTCAGTTTCAGCTGCTGGGCTTAACCCACACCCCAATGGTTCCTGCAGTCATTCCAGTTTTGTAATAGGTATCAGACATTTTTAACTAAATCCAACAATTTCCAGTAACTGCAGAAAGAAAAATTGTGGGCTGAGCTTAGCAAGACAATATTGCCAGACTAAAAATAAAGATCAGAATTCAAGAGGTTGTAATTGGCACAGTTTATCTTTAGAATGTCCTGTGCATTCTCTCGTACCATGCTAACCGTGAAATGCATTATTTTCTGCAATTTGTTCTATAGAAAAACGCAATGTTCTCTTTTTTACTTGCTGTCAGAACTAAACCCCGACCCCCATACAACCCTAGTGGGCAGAATACAGTGCTTTAAAGTGGAAGTAAACCCTCCATACACCCAGTGAAGTGGAAAGAAAATTATAAATGTTTTTTTACATTTTTCACAAATGGATATCTGAAAAGTGTGGTTTGCATTTGTATTTACCCTGATATCCCAAACTAAAATCTAGTGGAACCAATTGCCTTCAGAAGTCACCTAATTAGTAAATAGAGTCCACCTGTGTGTATTTTAAAGTGGTTGTAAACCCTGTTAAATTTTTTTTTTTTTTTAACTAACCTGCAAGACAAAAGCATAATGAGCTAGTATGACTAGCACACTAGCTCATTATGCATCACTTACCTTAGATCGGGGCCCCCGAAGGCGTCCTCGTCTCCCTCTCCAGCCATCGCTGCAGCGATAGCCGGAAGGTTACTTCCGGGTATCGCCGCTCCAGCCAATCACAGCGCCGCTCCGGCGCTGTGATTGGCCGGAGCGGCGAAGACGTGACTCCGCGCATGCGCGCAGGAGCCGTCAAATCCGGCTAAGCCGGATTTGTGAATGGGATTAACCCCAAGAATGCGTCGTTGTCTACGACGCGCATGCGCCGTAGACACCGACGCATGTCATTTTTAGCAAATATCTCCTAAACCGTGTAGGTTTAGGAGATATTTATTGCACCTACAGGTAAGCCTTAATCTAGGCTTACCTGTAGGTGCAAGTTGCAAAAGTGGGTTTGCAACCACTTTAAAGCATTACTAAACCCAGGACCATGCATTTTACTATAGCTGGTCTCCCAAAGTACACAGAACATGGAAATACAATTATTTTAGTAAATATAAAACTGCTAAATACCTTTTCACATCAGAAGTTACAAGACTGCTCTAACTGCTATCAGTGACCAGCCAAGTACTGGTTAAAGCTTGTAGGAGTTTTCTGACTGTGCTATGATACTGCAAGACCCATGACCCTCTGCCTGGACTAACTAACACCATGAAACATGGTGGTGGCAGCTTTTTTCAGCAGGGACAGGGAAGCTGCTCAGAATTGATGGGAAGATGGATGGAGCCAAATACAGAGCAATCTTAGAAGTAAAACCTGTTAGTCTGCAAAAGACTTGAGACTGGGGCGGAGGTTCACCTTCCAGCAGGATAACGACTCTAAACATACAGCCAGAGCAACAATGAAATGTTTTAGATCAAAGTATATTCATGTAAATATGTTAGAATGGCCCATTCAAAGTCCAGACCTGAAACCAATTGGGAATCTGTGGCAAGACTTGAAAATTGCTGTTCACAGATGTACTCCCATCCAATCTGACAGAGTTTGATCTATTTTGCAAAGAAGAAAGAGCAGAAATTTTGCTCTGGATGTGCAAAGCTGGTAGAGACATCCCCAAAAGACTTGCAGTTGTAATTGCAGGGAAAAGGTGGTTCTACAAGGTTATGACTCAGGGGAGCTGAATACACACCCGCACATTTCAGATATTTGTAAGAAAATTTGAAAACCATTGATCATTTTCCTTCTACTTTACAATTATGTGCCACTTTGTGTTGGTCTATCACATAAAACCCCAATAAAATACATTTACATTTTTGGTTGTAACATGACAAAAATTTGGAAAATTTCAAGGGGTGAAAACTTTTTCAAGGCACCGTTAAGCATTGTGGCATTCGACATTTAAGTTATTTCCAACAACATCTGAAAACATTTGAAAAGGAAAAAAACAAAAACACTCAGACTGCATTCACACCTCAGCGTAGCGCTTCAAGCGTTTTTACCGTCGTTTTGTTGCGTGAATTTGCGCCCGTAGAAACGCTCGTTGTCGCGCTAGACGCTTGAATCGGGCGTTTCCATTACATTCTATGACTCCTAAAACGCCCAAATCTGCCCGATTCGCGCGACAAAAAAGGGTCCGGAACTTGTTTGAGCTTCAGGCGTTTTGGAGTGGAGATGTGAACCATCTCCATAGAGAATAATGTTTTTTTTCCCCTCTAGCGTTTTGTAGCTTCAGGCTACAAAACGCTCAGGTGTGAATGCAGCCTCAGTAGAAAAGCAGCGTCAATGAGTAAACATGCATGCAAGCAATAATCTACTGTTTACAGCTAATAATTTTACTGCTTCCCCTTTCTAAAAAAGGAAAAGCAAGAATATTTTTACAGTCCGTTAATTCTCCTCTCTGCAACAGTTTAAGTAAAAGCTCCTTAGAGGTTTTAGAAGGGCATTTATGGTTCTTGACCATTAATCCTAGCAGGCCTGTCTTTGAAGCTCCTAATCTGTCCAGGAATTAAATGATGTCCGATGTCTCTCCAAGATCACTGGCAGGGTTTTGCTTACCAATGTGCAGTTTTGAAATGAATCTAAAATTCACAAGCATCAAGAGCCTGACTAGAACGGCTGGAATGTAAAATTACCACACAAACCGTTATAAAACAGAGCCCTGCTGTGGGCAGACAGGTTTTTCACACTCAATAAATGTATAACTAGGGAGGAGACCTGAAGGCACAATTGATGATTCCACTGAAACACTTTATAACTTTTTATAACAGAAACCTGGTCCATCGAGCTGGATTCCTATGGTGGCACACAGAGAACAGAAGCCAGGAGCGCTGGTGGGGGACCCCGGAGAGGAGAATTAGGGCTGCTCTGTGCAATATCATTACACAGAGCAGGGAAGTATAACATGTTCGTTATTTTAAGGCCTCATGCCCACGGACGTTTTTACAGCCGCGTTTTTGAGCGTTTTTTACAGCTTAAAAACGCCTGTCCATGTTAGTCTATAGCTTCATGGCCACCTAGACGTTTTTGAGCTGCAAATAGCATAGACGTTTTTAAGCTGTAAAAAAAACCCAGGACCTCAGCGTCGGAGTTAGGCAGAAAAAAACACGAGCGTCAAAAAACGCCCAAAAACAAGCACTGACGCGCGGTCGCGTTTTTTAGCTCCGACGTTTTTGTTTTTTTTAAAAAAAAATAAATAAAAAAAAAAATAAAAAAATTTACAATAACATGGACAGGCGTTTTTAAGCTGTAAAAAACGCAGCTGTAAAAACATCAGTGGGCATGAGGCCTAAAAAGGAAAAAAAAATGACCTTACAAATGCTTTATAAGTGAAAAAATGGTCAAGTTGGTTATCAAAGAATTCCCGAGACCCAACCAAAATAGTTTTGTTTTGTTTTCCATGACTAAACCACAGTTTTGTAAACAACTATGGCAATAGTAACAGCAAATATTAGAAATGCCAGATGATTTCAGTAAATAAAGCGGAGTTCCACCCAACAATGGAACTTGCGCTTTAAGGTAAGGTGACCCCCTGACATGCCACATTTGGCATGTAATTTTTTATGGGGGTGGGGGCGGGGAGTGGGAACCCTTAGGAGGGTTCCAGCTCCCACTTCCTCCGGGGACGCCGCGGCGTCCCCGGAAGGGAGTTCCTCTCACCCCTCCCTCCCTCTCGGCAATCATCTGGGACATGTCACAGGTCCCAGATGATTGCCCAGCCAGTCACAGTGTGCAGCGCGGCTCGCGCATTCGCTGTGCGTGCCCGGCTGTGAAGACAGGGCGCCCAGTGACAATGCAAGTGCCGCGGAGGGGATGGGGAGAGGAGCAGTGCTTTGTTCCCCCGCATCGCTGGACCCTGGGACAGGTAAGTGTCCGATTATTAAAAATCAGCAGCTGCAGACCTTTAGGTCCCTTTCACACTGGGGCGGTGGGTGCGTCGGCGGTAAAGCGCAGCTATTTTTAGTGGCGCTTTACCGTCAGGTTCGCTGCGCTTTTTGGCCACTAGCAGGGCGCTTTTACCCCCGCTAGCGGCCGAGAATGGGTTAAAACCACCGCAAAGCGCCGCTTTGCCAGCGGTATAGCCGCAGTGCCCATTCATTTCAATGGGCAGGAGCGGTATACACATCGCTCCTTCACCGCTCCAAATATGCTGCTAGCAGGACTTTTTTCACCGTCCTGCTAGCGCACCGCTCCAGTGTGAAAGCCCTCTGGGCTTTCACATTGGAGACAGCAGCCTCTCTTTCAGGGTGCTTTGCAGATGCAATTTCTAGCGTTATAGCGCCTGCAAGACGACCCAGTGTCAAAAGGGGTCTTAATCTTTTTTTTTTTAGTCGGAACTCCGCTTAAGGTCAGCCAAGGCTAATTTGTACCCATCTTGGTTTATCCGCTTCCCCCATACAATACAGTTTGGTCAATACTGCAGCTATTCTAGAACACAGAAGGCAACAGGTCTGCTGCTTAGAATGCCACATATCTTTCAAATGAATCAGTGGGTAGAAAGCAGCAACAAAAACACATGTCAAGAGGGATAACACAATTGTCTGGCCTGATAACAAATGTTTTTGTAGGATGTGTAACTAAGACCCCATACACAGTAAAAGAAGCAGCGCTTTACCACCAACGCAGCCGTGGCTCCAGAGTGAAAAAAGCCTAGCATACACACAAAGTGCATCTGTGTGTGCATCAGGGGTCGGAGTATGGATGCAGCTGATGGGGCAGGCACAACAGATTGGAGGTGGGGCAAAATCATTGGCCTTATCAGAAAACTGCGCTGTTCACTCCGAATATAGACATGTGTAGTTTAAAAGACACAAAAAAAAAGTAAAAAAATATTCCTCGGTCTTAAATGTAGTCAACAGGATGGACACTAAAATCCAGACTGATCTATAATGAGAAAACAAACACTTTTCTTCATATGCCAGAAGGCATCATTAGCCATACAGGTAGCTATGAAAGGTAACCACATATACAAGCAGACACAAAGGTGTTAAATGCCATTGATTCCAGAAGCACGAGCCTGCAGATATTGATCTGCAAGGGCACTTTCACACTGAGGTGCGGGTGCGTCAGCGGTAAAGCACCGCTAGTTTTAGTGGCACTTTTCGACCACTAGTGGGGTGCTTTTATTACCTGCTAGCGGTCAAATAAAGGGTTAAAAGTTCCCTGCAAAGCGCCGCTGCCGAATCGCTTTGCAGGCGCTGCCCATTGATTTCAATGGGCAGGGGTGCATTCATGACCAGAGCAACTTAAATCCTTTAGTTTTTAAAACCCATCTCCAGCATAACTAAACGGATTGCTGGAATAAAAATAAATAAAAAAAAGGCCAAAATGCTGTTTTTTACGGACCTAAAGCCGTAGTCATGTTAAGACCCAGTACAAAGTCTTCTCTCCTGTTTACATCCAGAGGGATCCTTCTCAGGGGTACACGTCACTGTCTGTGTGACATGGATGCTTACTTACAGATTGCCCAGCAGCGGGGTTCCCTCAGGATTCAGAAGAGGAGTAATGTCAATATAAGGGGACTCATGGGGACCAGCCGGCACAGGATAATCCGCAGCTCTGGGTTAGAAGACCTCTGCAACTGGAAAGGGCATCAGGGAGAGACCTAAACCAGTTAGACCCCTTTCACACTGGGGCGTTTTTCCAGGTGCTTTTGGCCTAAAAAAATAGTGCCTGAAAAATGCCTCCCCTGCAGCCCCAGTATGAGAGCCAACTGCTTTCACACTGGAGCGGTGCACTTGCAGGACGTTTGAAAAAAGTCCTGCAATAAGCATCTTTCTTGCGGTGTACACACCACTCATCCACCACCCCTGCCATTGAAATCAATGGGCATAGCTGTCGAAGAGCTTGCAAAGCGCTTTGGCAGCTGTGGGGTTTTTTTTTGCGGAGGTGCTTTTAACCCTTTATTCGGCCGCTAGCGGGGGTCAAAAGCGCCCCGCTAGCAGCTGAAAAGCACTGCTATAACAGCAGTAAAGGGCCGCTACCTTTATTACCTTGGGGAGATGCAGACTAGAATACTGCAATCGCTGAGCAGCAAATGATATCACCTGTGATGTATTTCAGTTATCTTGCAAACCTGGCCTGTTAGTGGGCCCTAAAGGACAGTGTTAATGACCACTGGGTTAAAAGGACTGTGGGAGGGAGCTCATATTTTTGTAGTGGCAGAAACTTGAGGCCTGTACACACGACCCGAATATCGTACGAAAAATGTCATCAGAGGAAGAATTGTACGATAATCGGATTGTTAGTACAGGGCTTCCGTGAGCCGATCATGACAGTTGATCCGATATGATTTTAATCGGACATGCACGAAAAATTCTCCTTGTACGATACCCAATCGTACGATTTTCGTTTAGTCAGTACATTTGTCGTCCGAAAATACAACACAAATACATAACACATGACATCACTCCCGATTTTTTTTTTTTATGTCGTACGAGAATTTGTGACTTTAGTAACCTATTCAATTTCTACTTGCGACTATTAAAACGAAAAAAGTCGGACGATCCGTCGTGTGTATGTGGCATTATTCTCCCTACCTGTTGAGAGTCTATGTATTGCTTCTCAGCTGCTTAGCTGTAACCATAAGCATCAGTAACAACCCAGTCATAGCATCCCAACACTGTAAATGGACATACATAGTTGTATGTCCAGTTTAACCTGTAAATGCAAGAAATTAAGATCCAGGCATAGTTGTGGAAGTTACAGCCAATAGGGGCACAGATCTGTGTTTAATAGCCAGTAAGAGGTTATTACTATAAAAGATGGAATTCACTGTGTGGCACTGACACTTGTTCTGCATAACAACTGCTAAAACCATCCGGTAATACATCACACACCCATCGGAGTAGATAAGCAGTCAACACTCCAAAATCAGCTGTCACATAAGCCTCACTTGTTCTGAAAAACCTGTGGCGACAAATGTGTTGGCTGCCATTGCTGATGACCTCCTGAAAAAGCTAGTTTTGTGGTTGGATGACCCACCAGTTTAGTATTTTCTGGATCATTGACAAGGAGTCAGCACTCTTGAATCTAGTGATTCAAGCGATTCTAGTAATTCAGAATACACAGACGTTTGGCACTGCATAGCCAAGCAACAAGTATTTTCAGAGGAAGGCTTGGAAATGGCACCCTACAAACAGTGCAGGTTATCTGTACAGTTCTACGATCAGGATAACTTACCACACATAGGTAACTGCCTCCCTGCAATCCAAATTGTTCACATGGCAGCTTGGCAAGGCTCTTGCCATTTTGAAAGAAGTTAAAGTGGTTCTTCAGTCCAAAAAAATACTGTAGCTGCTGACTTAATAAAAGGGCACTTACCTGCCCAGGAGCCCAGCGATGTCCTCACCCAAACCGATTCTTTGCCACGGTGTTCCAACTGAAAGTGGAAGCAGGTACCTATCAAAACCAGGTACCAGCTCAGGAATCTAAATCCCCAAGTAGCCATTTACAACATCTAATGGACACTGGTCTCTTAAACAGTCCATGTTAGGCAGTTGTATGCTAAAAGGGTAAAGCTGTTAAATACTGTATCGTGTAGAGCTGCACGATTAATCATTAGAGATCAAGATCACGATTCTACCCCACTCCTAATCTTAACACAGCATTTTCCCGATTCAGTGCAGAGAGTTCTCTACTCACTGCTGACAGCAGTCAAAAAAAAACAAAAAAAAAACAAACAGGCAGCCTGAGATAAAGAGAAACATTGTAACACTTAGTCCTTTTAGATCAAAGGAATACACTTCGGTCTGTAAATGAAGTCAGTTTAAAGTGGAATTCCAGCCGTTTTAAATGTACTCAAAGTCAGCAGCTACAAAAAAAAAAAAAAAGTGTAGCTGCTGACTTTTAACCACTTCCGGACCGGCTGACGCCGATATACGTCGGCACTTTGAAGAGGTATATCTTTGTTATGGCAGCAGCTAGCTGCCATAACCCTGTTATCTTCTTCAGTGAGCGGTCCGGTTTCCGATAAAGTGGTCTCTGCAGCGCTTACCAGGGCCGTCGGCAGCGGCGGAGGGGATCAGATCCTCCTTCGTCTGTGGCATGGAGACGAGTGAGGGGGAATATGGCCCCCACCCGTCTCCATGTCATTGCAGGGCGGAAGAGACGTCAAAACGTCACTTCCGCCCAATGCTCTTAAAGCAATTTTTTTTTTTTTTTTTTTATATAATGATGACATTTAATTTTTAGATTGCATTTTAGTGTAAATATGAGATCTGAGGTCTTTTTGACCCCAGATCTCATATTTAAGAGGTCCTGTCATGCTTTTTTTTTATTACAAGGGATGTTTACATTCCTTGTAATAGAAATAAGAGTGACACAATGTATTTTTTTTTTTTTTAAAGAACAGTGGAAATAAAAAAAAAAAAAAAAGAAGAAATTAATATTTTTTAAAAACGCACCCCGTCCCGCGTGCAGAAGCGCCCACATATGAAAACTGTTCAAACCACACGTGAGGTGTCGCCGCGATCGGTAGAGCAAGAGCAATAATTTAAAGGGGTTGTAAAGGTTAGTTTTTTATTTTCTAAATAGGTTCCTTTAAGCTAGTGCATTGTTGGTTCACTTACCTTTTCCTTTGATTTACCTTCTAAATGTTTTTTTTCTTTGTCTGAATTTCTCACTTCCTGTTTCTCCTCACTGAACTTCACACCATCATCCAAGTGGTGTGGAGTCAGCCAGAACAGCTTACTGAACAGCTTTCTGAGGAGGAACAGGAAGTGAGAAATTCAGACAGACAAAGAAAACAAATATTTAGAAGGGAAATCAAAGGAAAAGGTAAGTGAACCAACAATGCACTAGCTTAAAGGAACCTATTTAGAAAATAAAAAACGAACCTTTACAACCCCTTTAAGCCCTAAAATCTCCTCTAACTCAAAACATGCAACCTGTAGAATTTTTTAAACGTCGCCTATGGAGATTAATGGTAAAAGTTTGTCGCAATTCCACAAGCGGGCGCAATTTTGAAGCGTGACATGTTTGGGTATCAATTTACTTGGCGTAACATTATCTTTCACAATATTAAAAAAAAAAAAAATTGGGCTAACTTTACCGTCTTATTTTTTTTTAATTCAAAAAAGTCTTTTTTTCAAAAAAAAAAGTGCGCTGAGCAAATACGGTGTGACAGAAAGTATTGCAACGACCGCCATTTTATTTTCTAGGGTGTTAGAAAAAAATAAATAGAAAATTACTTGGAACCCCCAAACATTATACATCAAAAATAAAATGTTTGTAAACAAAATGTCAGAAAGAGGCTCGGTCCTTAAAGTGGTTATAAACTCTGTATAACCATTTTCACCTACGGTTAAGCCTATATTAGGTGCTGGAAATCTCTCCTAAACCTGCACGGTCTAAGAGATATTTACAATGTAACCATGCGCTGTCTTTGGTGGATGCGCACTTTAGAAAGGGCTCGGTCGGGCCGTATCTGAAGGGGTCCTGCCGTGACTGGCGGATCCCGCGTGCATGCGCGGGAGTGACGTCATGCGACTCCGGCCAGTCACAGAGCCGGAGTCCGCGGCACCGGAAGGAAGAGGGGCGAACATGGACGCTTCCAGCCAGTGGCGACATTGCAGGCTTTGGTTTCAGGTTCATAATGCTTTACCTTTGCAGGAAAATAAAGAGGCAGTAAAACCCATCAGGGTTTACTTCCTCTTTAAGTGGTTAATAAACACACTCGCCTGTCCCACGTTCCAGTGATGAGGCCGCCCAAAGCCTCAGATCTCTCCTTCTCTCGGCAGAGCCGGCATCGCTAGTGTGGTGGGCACAGCTTGCGGCTTCACAGCCGGGTGCGCATGCACGAGTCGCACGTCCTCACATTGACAGATCCCTGTTCTGGCTCTCGTTCCCACGATCGCGGGTGGCCAGTGGACATCGCAGCCACGCGCATTGGGTCCCCCGCCATACAGCCAGCGTGTGCACGCCTGTTACTGCTCCTTAAAAAAGGAACAGACAAACACCTAGGGCGATTTGCGGAAACGTGCTGACCTGCCGCCGTATAACGACGGTGGCTGGTCGCCAAGAGGTTAATGCATTCTATGCATTAAGATAAAAAACCTGTCTGGGACGCTCCTTCTGATTGGCTGAGACACAGCAGCGGTGTCACTGGCTCCTGTGGCTGTCAGTTAGCCAAACAGTGGAGAGAGGGGACGGGGCTCCGTGTCTGAATGGAAACAGGGGAGGAGGGAGCGGTGACTCGGCTCGGGTGTCCCCATAGCAAGCCACTTGCTGTGGGAGCACTCAACAGGAGGGAGGGGCCAGGACCAGGTAAGAGGGACCAGAGAAGAGGAGGATTCGGGCTGCTCTGTGCAAAACTACACAGAGGAGGCAAGTATAACGTTTGTTTGTTTTTTAACAAGAGACTTTACAACCACTAAGCAACACTAATGTATTTTTAAGCTCCTAGAAGCAGTTATTAGCATTTTTCTGCTCCTAGAAGCTAAAATATTGTTATCCTATGTATCCATGCACACTACGTTAGGGTTAGGCCATAAGCGTTTGAGCTTCAGCATCTAGGAGTTTCTTGTAGTGTTTTTCCAGCAGAAATGCTCCTAATAGGAGTTTTCCCCCCTTTCTGCTGCATTACTACAAAAAGCCATTACCAGCATTTTTTATCCGGCATTTTTTCCAGCGTTTTTTTAGGTTAAAAAAGAAAAAAAAAAAATGCTAGTCTGCATGGAGCCTAAATGATTTTTTTTTCGTAAGGAGTTTAAATAATGCAACACAATCTATGTACTCAGCTATACCCATTTCATCAGAAAATCCACATTCCTTTAAAAGAGGGAAGGGCAGAAAAGACTTAAGGATGCCTAATAATTCAAGGTTAGGAAACTTCCACTCCTTAAATATTTGTAATGAAAAAAAAAATGTTTTATTAAAAGGAAGCAATCCATCTGTTGCCAGAGAAGCCTCCTCCTAAAATGCCATCAGGGTGCCAATTACAGACGCGCTGTGGAGAAGGCCTTGGCATTGCAAGCATTCCTGACACACTGTTAGCCTTCAGCCCTCAGAAAGAGCCTGGGTGTAAGATGACGAAATGTAAATTCCAGCCAGTGGAACGCCAACAGGTCAAGAGATAAACAATCCCAATTCGCACCAATAACAAGACCACAAGCTTACGCCACACACTCGTCTCAAAGGCTGCATTCATGAAATGCCAGCCTGCAATATACTTCAGACCATTTGTAACCTCTCACTCACTACACTCACAACAGATAAGGGGAAAATCTACACTAACAGTAACAGCTATGCCTATTCTGTGAGGTTAGAGGGGCATACTATACCAATAACAGTTACTAGTTTTTATTTTATTTATTATGTCACAGATTATTCGCTTATGTACAAGACAGCTGAGATTATTTGTAACAATTTTAGCGAAGAGGATTTAAAGAGCTTACAACAGTCTATATCAGGGGTGCCCAACCGCTGGCCCGCAGCGCCCTCCGAAGTGGCCCGCCATGTCTTGCTCTGAGATGGCGGGTCAGCAAGCCCAGATCGCGGGTTCCCGACCCGCCATCTCCGAGCATTAGTGCGGAGAATAGGGTCATGTGTGGCGGCTGCTGCAGGGCTGGCCTATTCACAATCGCGCTTACTCCTGGAGTTCTGCCTCCACCGCATTGTGAACACCGCTGCCTTCACCTCCTCCAGGCTCCCCCTCTCCTCCGGACTGATGGAAGATACAAGTTGCAGGTGAGGGGGTGGATACGGTCTGGGAAGAGAGGGAGCAGCCAGCCAGAGTCAGTATAAATAAATGAAAAAAATGTCTGGTGTCAGTATAAGTGGACAGTGGGGTGGTCCGTGCAGTGGAGTGGTCCACGGTGGAGTGGTCAGGTAGGTCAGTGGAGTGGTCAGTGTAGAAATCAGGTAGGTCAGTGCAGTGGTCAGTGTGGGAATCAGGCTGGTTAGTACTATTGTAGGAAGGGAAGGGACTCAGGGAGTGCTAAAAGTCCACAGGTTAGGGGGCGCAAATTACTTGCCTTGCCCCGGGCACTGACAACCCACGCTACGCCACGCCACGCCACTGATGCTCATTGTGGCTCGCGACCAGTTACCAAGTCGATAAAGTGGCCCTCGCTCTTCAAAAGGTTGGGCACCCCTGGTCTATATGATCAGGTACTGTTAGATGGGATAGCAAGAGAAAGGGCATTGTTTCTTGTGAAAAAGAGGAAAGGCATTGGGTTACATTAAGAATATGCTGAGCAATATGGCAGGCATTCACCAATTCCAATGTAAAAGGGTTAAAGCGGAGTGCCACCCAAAAAATGCAAGTTAGACTTACCGGTAACTTGTTTTCCAATAGGCTTTCAGGACAGCACCCGAGAGATCATGGCTCCTCCTCCCACAGGAAACACCTCATCAATTAATTATTTAATTGGAGGCCTCCACGTTGCTTCCCTCAGTTGTTTGTAGAGAACCTCCAGCCCCAGCTGCAACACATAAGCGACAGTTATTACATAGTATTACAGCCACAGCATAAAAAAAGGGCGGGATCCTGCTGTCCTGAAAGCCTATTGGAAAACAAGTTACCGGTAAGTCTAACTTGCATTTTTCCAAAACGTCTTTCAGGACAGCACCCGAGAGGATAATCGAGACTTACCCCATTTAGGGTGGGACAACAGCCTGTAAGACTTTCCTTCCGAAAGCCTGGTCCCCAGCCGTCATGAGATCTAATCTATAATGACGGGCAAAGGTCGTCAGACTTGTCCATGTAGCTGCCTTACAGATTTGTTCGGGGGTGGCACCAGCTTTTTCTGCCCAACTCACCGCCGAAGCTCTAGTAGAATGAGCCCTGATACTTACTGGACTCTCCTGGCCTGTAAGGGAATAGGCGTCTGAGATAGCCATTCTCAACCATCTGGCAATGGTTCCTCTAGAAGCTTGTCTTCCTTTTTTATTTCCGGAAAATAAAATGAATAGTGCGTCTGAACGCCTAAAGTCTTTAGTAGCTTCCAGGTAACTTAAGACTGCTCTTTTAACATCCAGGGTATGGAATTCTTCTTCCTTCTTACCCGACGGATTAGAACAAAACGTAGGAAGTATTATCTCCTGGGTTCTATTTTGAACTGAGGCAACCTTTGGTAAAAAGTTAGGATCCGTCTTCAGCACAATTCTGTCTGAAAAAATAGAAAAAAATGGTTCCCTGATAGATAAAGCTTGCAGCTCACTGATCCTTCGAGCTGTTGTAATAGCTACTAGAAAAATTGTTTTTAAAGTAATTAGCTTTAGGGAGGTTAAATTGAGAGGTTCGAAAGGTTCCCTGGTCAGGGCCTGTAGAACGACTGATAAGTCCCATGACGGACAGTTTTTGATCACTATCGGTCTAGCCCGAGTGAGGGCTTTAAAGAATCTGTTTACTAGGGGTTCTGACGAAATAGATTTCTCAAAATATACCCCCAGTGCGGCAACCTGAACTTTTAGGGTACTGATCGCTAGGCCCTTGTCTGCTCCTTCTTGCAGAAATTCCAAGATAGAAGAAATCTGCTTTAATGGTCTGCCGGATGTAGTGCACCAAGAGTTAAAGACTTTCCAGACTTTGTGATATATTGCTCTGGTAACATTCTTTCTGCTAGATAGGAGGGTAGCCACCAACCTATCCGAGAATCCTTTTCTCCTTAAGAGCTGCTCCTCAGAAGCCAGGCTGTGAGTTTTAGCTTTTCTACTTCTTGGTGAAACCGCGGACCTTGTAACAGAAGGTCTTGTCTCACGGGAAGATGCCAGTATGGTTTGATCTGCATCTGTAGAAGAGCCGAAAACCAGGGCCTCTTGGGCCAGAAGGGAGTGATGAGGATTACTGTCGTATCCTCTTTCCGGATTTTTGTTATGACCTGCGGAATCAGCTGAAAAGGAGGGAAGGCGTAGCTGAGGTGAAAATTCCAACTGTGCGCCAGAGCATCTACCCCCAGAGATGACTCGTTCCTGTTCAGGGAAAAAAAGAGAGATATTTGTGTATTTTCCTGAGTCGCAAAGAGATCCACTCTTGGCTGTCCCCATTTCTTCACTATTAGATTGAAGACATCTGGATTCAATTGCCACTCCGCTTCGTACACCTGGTTCCTGCTGAGGAAATCCGCTATCCCGTTTAGGGTCCCTTTTAGATGGACCGCGGACAAGGATTGAGTATGGAGCTCTGCCCAATTTAGAATGCTCTCTGCTAGGCCTTGAAGTATTCTGCTTCTGGTGCCCCCTTGTCGGTTTATGTAAGCCACCGCTGTGGCGTTGTCCGACAGGATTTGTGTATGTCGCCCTTGGACTTCTTCTGCAAAGAACAATAAGGCCATTTCTATCGCCTTTAGTTCCCTCCAGTTTGAAGATCTCATTGCTTCCCTTGTGGACCAAGATCCCTGAGCCCAACGACCGCTCATGTGAGCCCCCCAACCCCAGGAGCTGGCATCGGTTGTTAGCCTTACCTGGGTTGAAAAGGACCATAACAGGCCTGCTGAGAGTCTTGCCTGGTTCTTCCACCACCAGAGACTCCTCTTTACTTTGGTGGGGATCTTCACCAGTGAATCTAGTGAATTCTGCTGGCGATCCCAGATTTTTAACAGAAACTTTTGCAGTGGCCTGAAATGGAGCTTTGCCCATTATACTGCTTTTAAAAGTCCTGCGACTTCTTCAAGCGACATTTTGTACTTAGAAGCGCTCTCTGCTTCATTTTCTTCCTCCTCAGAGTCTGTTCCATCTGGAGCAAGGGAAGCAGATTCTTGGGAAGCGTCTATCGGACCTCCCAATAATATTTGAGAGCCGTCTTGGGGTTCTGAAGAAGGCTGCGGAGCCCTAGGTTCCCTTGAAGGGCCTGGTTCTTCTCTTAGGTTTGACCTAAAAGCTTGAAAGGTGGCACGGAGTTCATCCTTAATTGTAGATACTAGATCGCCACAAAAGGATGGAGACTCTTCCCTGACTACATTTGCAGTGCAATCTGCACAAAGCGACTTGGTCCAAGCCTCGCTTAACTTTTCCTTGCAGACAGGGCACCTTCTCTTCACTGGTTGAGCAGAACTTTTGGCCTGCACAAACAGAAAAGAAAAAAACCAGGGACCACGCTAAGAAAAAACTGTTACACAGTACAAATCAATACACCCAGGTGCACATAGGAAAAAACACTTTCACTTCCTTGTGCCCCGCAAGCCATGCACCACCACCATCAACTTTTACAAAAAGACCCCTAGATATTATGCAGACATGCTAAATCACCAGCCACTGCACCACCAGGGAGATGGGGGGTGGGGGAGATGGAGGGGGGAGAAGGTGAATACCCCCCCCTCTACAGGAGAAAGCGGCCCAGTGTAAAATAGGACACAGTCCCTTACCTTAGCCTTGCTGGTGCCTTGGCTTGCCCCCTTATCCGCTGCATCGCTATCCATAGCTGTCTGCGGATGCGTGGTGAAGAGAAAACGCCGGTTCCAGATTCAAAAACGCCGCCGCGCTGACCTGGAACCGGAACTTTAAGGCACCAGGTGACCCTGCCCTCTCCCTCTGCGCTTTGCGGCCGGAAATGACGCGCGCGCCGACCCGGAAGTGCTGCCTCTTCCCATACAGGACGTGGCCGAGGCTCTCCTCGGCCACCAGAACAATGGTGGCCGCCGCAGAGCTCCACGCCGCTTTCGCCAGCGGTCGGTGAGAGTACAGCAACCACCGCTCTGAAGAAAAAGGAGGCAGCCCTCCCGGGCTGTACAGGCTCTCCCCGAGCACGGAAGGGGGAGAGGGAGCCCACGGGACCGTCCATGCTAGGAGGTAAGTGGGAGGATCAATCTCCTAAAAAAAAAAAAAAAAAAAAAACTGGATTTGAGAACCTTGTCTCCCAGGAAAGCCCTGAGAGATCGTGGCTCTCCCAGAGGTGTTCCTCCAGCTGGAGGAAACACAAAAAACTGAGGGAAGCAACGTGGAGGCCTCCAATTAAAGAATTAATTGATGAGGTGTTTCCTGTGGGAGGAGGAGCCATGATCTCTCGGGTGCTGTCCTGAAAGACGTTTTGGAAAGTGGAACTTCTGCTCATCTGATTCCTCTCCCTCCGGTGCCACATTTGGCACTTTTTAGGGGGGGAGGGGGGAGGAGGATACCTGTCTTTCACAGGTATCCTGTCCCCACCCCGGGGAGCCTGCACCACGGCCCTTTATGTCACTGCTCGGCTCCCTCCTCCTTCCCTATTGCATGCACAGTAGGGTTCCCAGTGTGAAGCCATAAGGCTACACTGCCGGGTTCCCTTACCTGCAATGGCGGCGGCAAGACCTGATGGAATCAGCTGCGGGTCACGACATCGCTGGACTCCAGGACAGGCAAGCGTCATATTATTAAAAGTCAGGAGCTGCAGTATGGGCAGCTGCTGGCTTTTAATTTTTGAAGTTATGGGCGGACCTCTGCTTTAAAGGAGCACTATACCTTTTTTTTTTTTGCTTTAAAATAACAAACATGTTATACTTACCTCCACTGTGCAGCTCGTTTTGCACACAGTGGCCCCGATCCTGGTCTTCTGGGGTCCCTCGGCAGCTGTCTTGGCTCCTCCCCGCAAGGACTCCACACCTTAATGCGAGTGAGCTCGCATGGTGTGGAGTGATTGCGGGCGCGCTCCCGTGATACAGCGGCGGCCATAGCCGCCGACTGTATCACTCGGCCCCGCCCCCCGGCGTGCCGCGTCATTGGATGTGATTGACAGCAGCGCCAGCCAATGGCTGCGCTGCTTTCAATCTATCCAGTGTAGCCAATCGGCGGCCAGGCAGAAAAACGAAGAGGATGACGGGGACGAGCATGGGACTTTCGAGGGGCCAGGTAAGAAAAACGGGGGCTCGGGGGGGGGCGGTATTGTCGAATGTTTTTTCACCTTAATGCATAGGATGCATTAAGGTGAAAAAACATGTAACTTTACTACTCCTTTAAGGTCCAAACCGTTAAAGAGTTAAGGATCTATTAATGCACATGAGCATCACAAGGCTTCACGTGAACTTGAGCCATCTCTTGATATCTGGCATAATAAAAAAAACACTTCCCGTTTAAAGTCATAAATTGCAAAGCGTACAAGTCAACAATGAAACATATGAGAGAAGCAGATTTGGAAACTTATAGGAGTTAAGACAGCTGCAAAAGCTGCATTAGAATTGTCCCCAAAGTGAAAAACAAAAAACACATGGCGCGGTTTGATCTAAGAGACACGTGCTATGCGTTCTATATTGTGTGCTACAGTTTGCTAACATTAGCCTTTTTCTAAATACAAAATGATGTGGCTACAAAAAAGATAAAAATTAAGAAAAGGCAGTTACCTGTAAGAGCGTTGCCAAGCCAATATTTTGAAGGTGTAGTGCCACTCATCTTTTGTACTTAAACTTGTGTTTAATGTGGTTTAAGAGGCTATAAAGCAGTTTGGGAAAAAACATGCAACTTGTTCCATGGAGAAAACTGTACAGCTTGTACAGGAGAGCCTAATAAGCAGATGCTGGTGTCCTGAATAATGTAGAGTAAGAGAATATAAAAAGGAACGAAAAAAACACAGAAGTTCTGTCATGTACATCATCATATACACAGCATTCAGCCCAAGGCAACTGCAGCCTCAAGCAACACTCCATGCAATGGTTCCCCTTACCTTCCACATGCTGCCTGGCCATCTGTGGTTAAATTGGAGCAGACACAAAAGGTTAGTAACAAACTAATTACATTAGGTTTGTTTTTGTTTTGTTTTTATGCTTTGTTAAACATACGTATATCAGAAAAATCCCACTAATTTCAAATAGCATGGTTTTCAAGCGTCCTACTCCATCCCCCCCCCCCTCGCTGTCTTCTGGGAGACACAGGTCCCAGAAGACAGCAGGGACCAGTGGGATCGCGCAGCGCGACTAGCGCATGCGCAGTAGGGAACCAGGAAGTGAAGCCGCAAGGCTTCACTTCCTGATTCCCTTACCGAAGATGGTGGTGGCAGCACCCGAGAGCCAAGGGACAAATCTGCTTCGGGACCAGACATCGCGGGCGCCCAGGGCAGGTAAGTGTCCATATATTAAAAGTCAGCAGCTGCAGTATTTGTAGCTGCTGACTTAAAAGTGGAACTTCCACTCATCTGATTTCCGCCCCTCCGGTGCCAGGTATCCTTTCCCACTTCCGGGAGCCTCAACCGCAGGTATTGACATCACGGCTGGGGCTCCCTCCTCCTTCGCAGTAGCGTTCCCGGCGTGACGCTGAAAGGCTACACTGCCGGGTACCCTTACCCGCAATGGCGGCAGCACTGGACAGCTGATGGAAGGGTCAGCTGCGGTGCCGACATCGTTGGACTCCAGGACAGGCAAGTGTCCTATTCTTAAAAGCCAGGAGCTGCACTATCTGTAGCTGCTGGTTTTTAAATTTGTTATTTTTTTGGGCGGACCTCCGCTTTAACTGAAATATAATAAGCGACTCCCAAAAGTGTCCACAAACAACCACTGAGTTTTTGATGAGAAACTGCAGAACTGATCACCAACATTTTTTGGTAAAAGAAAGAAAGAAAAAAAAATGGGTTATAAATCTAGGATTTTATCTAGCTTTGGAATTTTTGAAGCAAGGCTCAATTCAAAAACGGCATGTTTGGCTTCAGAGTGAGGATTGATAATTACCTCTGTATTGTCCACAATGAACTTACCTCCACTTACTATACTGGTGCCACAACAGAAAGTAAAGATAAACAGGGGCATAGACTGCAAGAATGTAACCATTCTTTCCTCTATTAATTTTAATAAAAAGTACTTTTATGGCCGTTGGTCCTTTTTGCAGAAATGTACCTTACTTGTTCTGCCAATCACACAATAGGAAGTAAAGATATCTCCCTAATAAAAAATATCTGACAGAGGTATTCCCTATTCCCCCCCCCCCCCCCCCCCATTTTATACAAAAAATGTTTTGAGTTCTACTCAAGAACTGTTTAACCGCAAAAACTTGCAAAAAACCAAAGCCTGCAGAACAAATCAGTGAGTTATTGAGCCATTTTTTTTACTGATCATCCCAATACTCTGTTATATCACAAGAATCTTACAATGATCCTATAGGTCTTTGTTTTCACTAGGTCTGCTCCGTTCTCATGGCTTAGTAAATGCAGGAAATTTAGAATGACACATGCAAATTTTTCTCTTGTATGTGTATCATTTACAAATTGTAAAATGGTTGTTACTTTTTTTGCATGATTAAAGTGGTTGTAAACCCTTACATATACCCACTAAAGTGATTAACCTCAGGTGATAAAGATAAAACAAATCCTCCTACAGAAGGTGGACCTGCTTTATCTGCAGCCCTCTTCTCCAGAACCTTCAAAATACAGAATTTACACAGCATTTCTGAGCTCCAGAAGGCAGAAGATGGACACAGCACAGAGCAAGGAGCCGACTGTAATCTGAGTGGAGCGAAAGGACACACCCCCTTCTACAGCATCATAGGGAAACATGCACAGCTGATTCTAATCACCTTTCGTGTCTTTGTTGTCTGGTGTTAGCACAGAGTCCATCAGAAGTGACTTGTGCAGATAGAGGAAGGATGGAGAAGACAGAAATAAGACCAAGTGCTTTGGATTGAGAAAAGCACACACACTATACAGGATATTCCTTGTTTATTTTTCATTTCAGAGGTTCACAATGACTTTC
The DNA here is from genome assembly GCA_029206835.1 of Rana muscosa. NCBI lineage: Eukaryota > Metazoa > Chordata > Amphibia > Anura > Ranidae > Rana > Rana muscosa. Next base: position 192,257,822 of record CM055117.1, read on the forward strand.
AGCAAATAGCTCAAATTTTTAAGGAATCTCCATGCAACCATTTGTAAATTTCAGCCTAATCCGTATAAAACAGCGAGAAGCTCATTACTACCAACTTACCTTAAGTAGATTTTAGGTGTCATTTTTTAGCATTGTGAAGACAATGAAAGGTCATATATGGTTAACTACTATTAGCAACATCTAAGATTTCCTTTGCTGTATAAGGTTGCCCCCATTTTCTGTGCTCCCTTAACAGTGACATTCTAGATAGAAAAAGCAGCTACATTTTTATTTTATATGGTAATATACCACTAAAACAATCATTCTGGTATTCACTTCCTAACCTGTACCCATTACCACAGTCCTCAAAAGAAATTCACACAATGGAAAGGAATTATATTCTCTGCTTTCACTTTCTGGATCTTGTTTCAAGTTAGTCTATAGATGCTAATTATGTACTTCTAATCCGTGTGCAATCCTCAGACGATACAGCAAACCTGTGTTCACAAGTCAAAATGAACTTACCACTTTACCGCTATTTAAGCAGCGCTTTTCACCCTAAAAAAAGGGGTTAAACTCCCGTGTTGTGGGAGCAGGGGTGTTTTGGGAGACGCTTTACAGACGCTATTTCTAGCGCTAAAAACAAAAAAAAAAAAAAAAAAAAAAGGGGGGGGGGGGTCTTTGATCTCCAAAATTTATACATTTCAGAAGCACTATAGATGGCTGATATTTATGTTGTGATCCATTGCTTGTTGAGATATTGCTATACTTTTAGGCTTTAACCACTTCAGCCCCGGAAGATTTGGCTGCTCAATGACCAGGCCATTTTGCGATTCGGCACTGCATCACTTTAACTGACAATTGCATGGTCATGCGACCCTGTACCCAAACAAAATTGACCACCTTTTTTCCCACAAATAGCGCGGTCTTTTGGCGGTAGTTGATCACCTCTGGTTTCTAATTTATTGCGCTAAACAAAAAAAGAGTGACAATTTTGAAAAAACACAATATTTTGTACTTTTTGCTGTAGTAAAAAGGCAGATGTGTATCCTTCTACATTTTTTTTTTAAATATCGCAATAAGCGTGTACTTATTGGTTTGCGCAAAAGTTATAGCGTCTACAAAACAGGGGATAGATTTATGGCATTTTTATTTTATTTTTTTATTTTTTCTTACTAGTAATGGTGGTGTGATCAGCAATTTTTGGCGAACACTTTTGACACCATTGATAATTATACAGCGATTAGTGCACTAAAAAATGCATTGATTACTGTATAAATGTTACTGGGAGGGAAGGGGTTAACACTAGGGGAGAGCAAATAAAATGTCTTCCCTAGGTGTGTTCTAACTGTGGGGGGAGAGATTTTACAACATAGAATGGGACAAGTGACACTTGAAGTGCTGTGGTATTTATCATGCTTTAACCACTTCTCCACCGGGCCTATTCTGGCACTTCTCTCCATGTAAAAATCATAATTATTTTGCTAGAAAATTAATCAGAACCCCCAAACATTATATATCTTTTTTTAGCAGACACACTAGGGAATAAAATGGCGGTCATTGCAACTTTTTATCTCGCACGGTATTTGCGCAATAATTTTTCAAACGCCTTTTTGTGGTAAAATGAATTAAAAAACAAACAGTAAAGTTAGACCAATTTTTTTGTATAATGTGAAAGATGATGTTACGCCGAGTAAATAGATACCCAACATGTCACGTTTTAAAATTGCGAACACACATATGGAATGGCGCCAAACTTCGGTACTTAAAAATCTCCATAGGCGACGCTTTAAATTTTTTTACAGGTTACTATTTTTGAGTTACAGAGGTGGTCTAGTGCTAGAATTGTTGCACACGCTCTAACGCACGCGGCGATACCTCACATGTGGGGTTTGAACTGAGTTTACATGCGCGTTCGCTTCTGAGCGCGAGCTACCGGGGACAGGGGCGTTTTACTTTTTTTTTTTTTATTTACTTAATATTTTTACACTTTCTTTTTTTTTTTTTTTTTAATCACTTTTATTCCTATTACAAGGAATGTAAACATCCCTTGTAATAGGAATCATTATGACAGGTCCACTTAATGGAGAGATGTGGGGTCAATAAGACCCACATCTCTCCTCCAGGCTTGAAAGAATGAGATTGTGAAAAAAAATTCACCAATCTCATGCCGACAGCCGCGATTGCGGCTTTGTTTACTTCCGGGTACCCGGGCGTGACGTCACAACGTTGCGCCCGGGCCTCCGAAGATCATAGAGATGACTGGTGACCATCTGGACACCGGAAATCTCCATCGTCGTGAGCCGGCGCTGGCCGATGGCACGGGAGAGCCCAGAAAAGCACTGGATGGCGGAACTGCCACTATGATCGTTCTTATTGTGCACAGAATCGCCGGCAGAAAACAGCGATATCTGAATGATGCCTGTAGCTGCAGGCATCATTCAGATATCACCGCACAAAGTCGAGGACGTCATATGACGTCCTCAGTGGAGAAGTGGTTAAAAAGGGAGAAGTGTTTTTTTTTTTTTGTTTTTTTTTTTTAGGGGTTACAATTGCTATAACTGAGCTTCTTTGTATTTCAAGGCAGGCAGTGTACAGAAAAGTCCAGAGCACAGGGCCCTGGAAAGGATACTTCCTAAAGACTGCTGAGCAACTACATTCTATTGAGATGAAATCCGATTGGTGGCTGTTACTACAAAGGGTAGTAAAGTGGAGAATCTCACAATAGTAGGCCTGCAACTAACGATTATGTTCATAATCGATTAGTTGGCCGATTGTTTCGGTTAATTATCTAAAAACGAAAAAAAAAAAAAAAAAAAAGTGTGGTGTACCAGTTAGTTGGCAATTTATTCTTAAATATCTTAAAGGAGTAGTAAAGTTACATGTTTTTTCACCTTAATGCATCCTATGCATTAAGGTGAAAAAACATTCGACAATACCGCCCCCCCCCCACGAGCCCCCGTTTTTCTTACCTGGCCCCTCGAAAGTCCCATGCTCGTCCCCGTCATCCTCTTCGTTTTTCAGCCTGGCCGCCGATTGGCTACACTGGATGGATTGAAAGCAGCGCAGCCATTGGCTGGCGCTGCTGTCAATCACATCCAATGACGCGGCACGCGGGGGGCGGGGCCGAGTGATACAGTCGGCGGCTATGGCCGCCGCTGTATCACGGGAGCGCGCCCGCAATCACTCCACACCATGCGAGCTCACTCGCATTAAGGTGTGGAGTCCTTGCGGGGAGGAGCCAAGACAGCCGCCGAGGGACCCCAGAAGACCAGGATCGGGGCCACTGTGTGCAAAACGAGCTGCACAGTGGAGGCAAGTATAACATGTTTGTTATTTTTAGGCAAAAAAAAAAGGGAAGCTTTAGTGCTCCTTTAATGCAGTGGTAAATATAAATAACCAACTATATGGTTAGGGAGCAAAATCTCTAATCCACTCTGAGAATAACTGACGGATTAGATATACTGTATATACTATTAGAGGGTGAATCTGGTAAATATCATCAGACATCATTGTTAGAAATAAAAAAAACTTCTTGGTGAGAGGAATTCTCAGACAGTGTATGCGGTTTTCGTTCAGAAGATACATTCATTTTAAAACTGAATGTTAAAAGCAAGTGAAAATTTCAAACATTCTTTTCAGCGAATGTACAAAGATTTTTCATATGAATATTCTCGTCTGAAAATTGATCCGTGTGGCCAACATAAGGCTCAGTACACACCTATGCAGTTTGCTTTTGATCTGTTTCTGCAGTGTGTTTTGCTGTGTGTTTTGCGCACATGATTTTGCTGCGATTTGCGCGTTTGCATTCTTTTATGCTTTTTTTTGGCCAATTTGTTGTTGGGCAGATTAAAAAAAACTAATTGCTGCAAAAACGCATTACATGCTTTTCTGCAGCTTCTCCATTGAAGTATATTGAACCAAAAAAAAAAAAAAAGCACAATTTTTCATTGAAAAAAGTCCTTGACCCTTTCCAAAATACGCAGCAGCTGAAAATGCAAGTTAGACTTACCGGTAACTTGTTTTCCAAGAGTCTTTCAGGACAGCACATGAGAGAGTGGCTCCACCCACTAGGAAACAGGAAACACAATCGCCACCATAATTTAAAAGGAGGCGACTCCCCACATCTCGTCAGTTGTAGTAGAGTACCTCCGGCCCAAGCTGGAACACATAATCAGAACATGGTTAATCACAGCATGTATGTACATTTATATACATATATCACCCATATATACAAACCAAGAAGGGCGGGTAGCTTGCTGTCCTGAAAGACTCTTGGAAAACAAGTTACCGGTAAGTCTAACTTGCATTTTCCCTTATCGTCTTTCAGGACAGCACATGAGGATAATCGAGACTTACCAACTAGGGAGGGACAACAGCCTGCAGGACCTTTCTGCCAAATGCCCGATTATCGGCTGACAGCAGGTCCAGTCTGTAACGATGGACAAATGTCAAATAGCTTGACCACGTAGCCGCCTTACAGATCTGATGTGGGGTGGCACCAGCTTTTTCTGCCCATGTAGTGGCTAGAGCTCGAGTAGAGTATGCACGTATTCCCTGTGGAGGAGACAAACCCGTCTGGGAATAAGCTTCAGAAATAGCCAGTTTTAGCCATCCAGCAATTGACCCCTTCGATGCTTGGCGTCCCTTTCTGTTACCAGAAAAAAGAACAAATAAAGAGTTCGAAGACCTAAAGTCCTTTGTTATTTCCAAGTAGTGTAATAAAATTCTTCTTACATCTAAGTTATGGAATAAAGTCTCCCTTCTTTCTGAAGGATTTGAACAAAAAGTCAGGCAGGATAATTTCCTGCGATCTGTTATGAACTGATGTCACCTTTGGCAAAAACCCTGGATCTGTTTTAAGCACAATCCTGTCTGGGTAAATTAACATAAAAGGTTCTTTTATTGAAAGAGCGTGTAGTTCACGGATTCATCTCGCAGTCGTAACTGCAACTAAGAATACCGTTTTAAGAGTCAAATCTTTCAACGAGATTGTCTGTAACGGTTCGAAAGGTTCTTTCGTGAAGGCTTGCAAAACTACTGACAGGTCCCATTTAGGAAAAGGTTTAGTAGGCACTGGCCTGGCTCTAGTAAGTGACCTAAAGAATCTTGTGATCAAAGGAACTGAGGAAATTGGTTTTTCCAGGTATACTCCCAGGGCAGCCACTTGCACTTTGAGAGTGCTAATTGCAAGACCTTTGTCCACAACATTTTGTAGAAACTCCAGAATCGACACAATGTCTTCTAGGGTTCGGTTTGATGAATGACACCAACTGTTGTAGACTTTCCAAACCTTTGCGTAGATATCTCTAGTTACTCTCTTTCTACTGGCGAGTAAAGTAGATACTAGAGGCTCTGACAGTCCTTTGTTCCTTAATAACTGCTCCTCAGATACCAAGCCATGAGGCTTAGTCTGGCTACATCCGGGTGGTACACTGGGCCCTGAAGTAGCAAGTCCTGTCTGAGAGGAAGCTGCCAGAAAGGTTTGATCATCATTTGTATGACGGAGGAAAACCAGGCTCTTTTCGGCCAGAACGGAGTGATCAGGATTACTGATCCCTTTTCCTTCTGTATCTGTCTCAATACCAGAGGGATTAGCTGAAAAGGAGGGAAGGCATAACCCAGATGGAAGTTCCAGGGATGTGCCAAGGCATCTATCCCTATTGATCCGCTGTCTCGGTGCAGAGAGAAGAATTGAGGGAGCTGGGTGTTTTCTTTTGATGCGAACAGATCTACCTGAGGACATCCCCACTTCTTGGTGATCAGTGAGAATATCTCGGGATTCAGGCTCCACTCTGCCTCTTGAATTCTCTGTCTGCTCAAGAAGTCTGCTACTTCGTTTAGCGTGCCTTTGAGATGCACTGCTGACAGGGAGAGTAAATGCTTCTCTGCCCACTCTAGGATTTCTGATGACAGCAACAGTAGAGCTTTGCTCCTTGTGCCCCCTTGTTTGTTCAGGTATGCCACTGTGGTGACATTGTCTGAAAGAATCTGCACATGGGACCCTTGGAGGTTTGGAGAGAAGGCAGCTAAGGCTAGAGCAACTGCATTTAACTCCCTCCAGTTTGGTCCAAATCCGAAGCAGGAAGGTCCTCAAACTCCCTGTGCTATGTTTTGATCCCAGTGGGCTCCCCATCCCCAACTGCTGGCATCTGTCGTGACCCTTACTTCTGTCGGAAAGGACCAAAGCAGGCCCCTTGACAGAACTGCCTGATTCCTCCACCACCAAAGAGTCCTCTTGACCCTGGTGGGAAGTTTTACTTTTGTGTCTAAGGTTTCTGGGCTGTGATCCCATACCTGAAGAAGAAAACTCTGGAGGGGCCTGAAATGGAGCCTCGTCCATTGAATGGCCAGCATTGTTGAGGGTAAGGTACCCAGGACTGACATAATCCTCCTGATTGACACCTCCTGGTTTGTCTGAAGACTGGCTACTACACTCAAGACCTTGTCTCTTTTCTTCTGGGAGAAAAATCCTTTGCTCTACAGAATCTATCAGATAACCTAGAAACTGAACTCTTTGAGCAGGATTGAAATTTGATTTTTGAGTGTTTACAATCCAGCACAAGGCTTCCAGATGACTGCGGGCCTTGGTTAGATCTACCTGCAACCTCTCTCTGGAAGGGGCAAAAATTAGGAGGTCGTCCAGATAAGGGATGACCGAGACACCCTGTAAACGGAGAGGGGCTAGAGCTTCCGCCATTATTTTGGTCTATCATCCGCTCCGCGGATATTCACCAAACGGGAGGGCCTTGAATTGTAAATGAAGCACCTCCTTCCCCATATTTATTGCCAACCTTGGGTATTTTTGAGACTGAGGGGCTATGGGCACATGCAGGTATGCGTCTCTTAAGTCGATTGACGCCATGAAGCATCCCTTGACTAAGATTTCTCACCGAAAAAATGGAGTCTATGCGGAACCGCCTGTATTGGACTGACTTGTTTAACGGTTTTAAATTGAGAATGAGACGGAAGCTTCCTTATGGTTTCCTTATCAGGAAGATTTGGGAATAGAAACCCCGGTAACGTTCCTCTGAAGATACCTGAACCACAACACCCTGTCTCATCAGATCCTCCAAGAGGTTTTTCATGGCTAGAGCCTTTGTTGTGTCCCTTGGCAGGTTTGTTACACAGTATCTTTCTAGAGGAAGATCCAAAAGTTCTATTTTGTATCCCTGGGCCAGCGTGTCCAAGATAAATGTGTTTTCCGTCACGCTTGCCCAAAGAGGAAGGAATTTTTGAAGCCTTCCCCCCACAGGCAATGACAAGTCATTGCGTTTTATTGGTTGGCGCAGGAGGATTGAAAAGGACATTCCCTCTGCCTTTACCTTTTTGCGCCGACCAATTCTTTTTTTTCTTGCTTCCCTGATCCTGATTTTTTTGAGGTCGAAAAAACCGCTTAACTGGTTGTTTTTTCTTTTTAACAGGAAAGGACTTCTTTTTGTCCGCTGTCCTATCTAAAATAGAATCCAGATCAGGACCGAACAAAAGATCTCCAAAAAAAGGAATTCCACATAACCTACTTTTGGAAGCTGCGTCCCCTGGCCATGTCTTAAGCCATAGAGCTCTCCTGGCTGAGTTGGTTAAGGCCCCAGATCTGGCTGACATCCTAATTGATTCTGCAGAAGCGTCAGAAATATAAGCCACAGCTGCTGCTAGGGTAGAAAAAGAATCAAGGATCTCCTGCTTAGGTGAGTCTGCTATAATATGAGCTTTAAGCTGATTAAGCCAGAACTCCATGTTTCTAGAAACACAGGTAGTAGCCATAGCTGGTTTAAGGTTACCCATAATGGATTGCCAAGCTTTTTTAAGCTGCTGATCCATCCTTTTGTCCATGGGATCTTTGAGTACACCCATGTCTTCAAATGCCAAGTCGGTTGACCTGGAAACTTGTGAAAACGCTGCGTCTAATTTTGGAATTTTATTCCAAAGCGCATCTGGGTCTTCATTGAACGGAAAGCGTCTTCTATGCGATCTTGAGAAAAATGTTTTTTTCTCTGGATCAGCCCATTCCTTTTTAATGGCTTCGGAGATTACTGAATGCACAGGGAAAGTGCGACTTTTTGTTTCACTAAGCCAGGCATACATTCGGTCATGCAGCGATAATTTTTTCTTTTCTTCATCTATTCCCAATGTTGCATATATTGCTTTCAACAGACTGTCTACTTGCTCTAAGGACAGTTTGTATTTTGAAGGTGCATCTCCTGCATCCTCTTCTTCCTCTTCCCTGGAGTGAGAGGGGGAATGTTCCCTTTGGGTAGGAGGGCCAGCTTCAGCCTCTAGCCCTGGGATTAATTGTGAGCCATGAGAGGATCCTGAGGTAGTTGGCTGACTTAGGGATGGTGTTGCAAGAGAAGAGCGAAAAGATTGTATGGTAGCATCTAGCTCTTTGATGCGATTAAATCGCTGCATGCAGAAGAAGCTTCCTCCTTCACTAAGGAATCAACACAAATCTGGCATAAAGCTTTCTTCCAGCCCTCTGGTAACTTTGCTTTACATGAGGGACATCTCTTTTTGATAGGAGAGTCAGAGCTCTTAGCCTGCCACATAAACACAAAAAGAGAAAACACCAGCATCCCTTTTTAGTGAGTCAAACCTGCCTCCTAACGAGCTCACCCAGGTGCACAGTTAGTCTAACAGCCAACACCCTGTGCCCAGACAGGCCCCAGCCACCAGGGGGGAAAAAAATGCATATAGAGAGAGACACCTACAGTAAACAGGGTAGATCCCACATACCCCCTTACCTGGGCCTTGCTGGTGCCTGTGCCTGTCCCACTCGCTGCTGTCACGTTCTCCATCGTGGATCAGCGCTTGTTCTGTGGCATCAAAAGCAGCGGTTCCGGAGTCCATAGACGCCGCTGAATCGGACCGGAACCGCATTTATAGGCACCAGAACCTCTCCTCCCCTCTCCCCCTGCACGAGTTCCGCCGGAAATGATGTTTGCGCCTGATCCCGGTGCCGCCCCTTGCAGGATACCTCACTTCCTGCTAGCGGAGTCACTACTCAGCCTCCAAAAAGATGGCGGCGGCCTGTAACGCCGACATGCGGTTCAAAAAAACCCAGCGAACAGCTGCCGCCACCTAAGGAGCGGCTCCAGGAACAGTCCTTGCTCCACTGAGCTGAAAAGGGGAGAAGGAGCCCACTTACCAACTGCCCACTGGCGTAGTGTGGGAGGATCGAACTCTCTGGAGGACAAAAAGGTATGGTGGGGTAGGCAGCCTTAGTCTCTCAGGACAGCACCTTAAGAGACCTGACTCCTACTAGGTGTTCCCTTGCCGGAGGAAACACAAAAACTGAGGAGATGTGGGGAGTCACCTCCTTTTAAATTATGGTGGAGATTGTGTTTCCTGTTTCCTAGTGGGTGGAGCCACTCTCTCATGTGCTGTCCTGAAAGACGATAAGGGAAAAAAGCATAGATGTGAACGTGTCCCATAGGAAACCATGTTAAATGAACTGTAGTGCGTTTCTGCAAAAAAACGCATAGGTGTGAACCAGGCCTAAGACGTTTAGTAACATAATGGGGTTAAAATAACATTAGCCCTTTATAGTACAAAAAGAGAAAGTAATTGCTACTGTATGGGGGGGGTTCATTTTTTTTTTTACTGTGGAACAGTGAATGTAATATTTACAGTAGCGATTATTTGCTCTTTGTACTATAAATAGCGAAAAAAAAAAAAATGTTAACCCCCCATTATGCTACTGGCCGATTAATCGATTATGATAAAAGTAATCTATTAATTTCATAATCAATTAGTTGTTTCGGCCCTACACTATAGTAATGCCTTTTTAGTTCTGGAGATATGAAGGAATGTACCTTGCAACTGAGTAAAATCACCAATAAGGCCTCATGCCCACGGGCGTTTTTTCAGCCGCGTTTTTGAGCGTTTTTTACAGCTTAAAAACGCCTGTCCATGTTAGTCTATAGCTTCATGTCCACCTAGGCGTTTTTGAGCTGTAAAGAGCATAGGCGTTTGTAAGCTGTAAAAAAAAACCCAGGGCCAGTGCGTTCCTCAGCGTCAGAATTAGGCAGAAAAAAACGCGAGCGTCAACGCGCAAAAACGCGCACGAACGCGCAAAAAACGCGCACTAACGCACGGTCGCGTTTTTAGCTCCGACGTTTTAAAAAAAAAAAAAAAAAAAAAAAATATTTACAATAACATGTACAGGCGTTTTTAAGCTGCAAAAAACGCAGCTGTAAAAACGCCAGTGGGCATGAGGCCTAACTGTATAAATCCCTGAAGTGGATATAATTAGGATTTTCACAAGGACAGGACAGTAATATTTACCTAGTGAATGCAAACAAATTAACAAGTTTAAAAAACAAAAAATATACGTCGCTTGTTGAAATACAAAAGCAAAAAGATTTTAAGCGTCCCATGACATCCGGAGACATTGCTGCACCCAATCAGGGGAGTGAAAATCATGCACAGGGATACATATCCTCACTAGGAAGGTGTCAGTTTCCGATCCATCAGCAGCTCATTGTAGACTGAGAAAATGAACATTCTTTCCTCAAGTGTCAGTTGCACGGATGAACTCTGGTATGCGCCAGCCTCAGACTGCACCCCAATTTAAGTAACACCTCTCCTCCGCCTCAGTTGTTTGTGTAACTGTTAAAAAGGCATTCTAAGAACTCACATGGGTTAATCCAGTATGAAAAAAAGCCAGATAACACATCATACGGACATAGCTGGATTCTGTTAGGGCTCTTTCACACGGGGCGGATCCGTGCAGATCCGCCCCGTGAAGCTCAGCGGGGATCGCTCCGTTGATCCCCGCTGAGCCGACGGATGACTGGGCGGTCCCCGCACACTGTGCAGGGACCGCCCTGTCAGAGCGCCGCTCTCCCCTATGGGGAATCGGATGACGACGGACCGTAGAGTCCGTTGTCATCCGATCCGCTCCGCCGACGGAAGGAAAAATAGGGTTTTCCTCCGTCACACTTTGGCGGAGCGGATGTCAGCGGACATGTCTCCGCTGACATCCGTGCCTCCATAGGGCTACATGGAGGATCCGTTTCAGGTCCGCCTAAAAAACTGACAGGCGGACCTGAACGGACCTCCGTGTGAAAGGGGCCTAAGAAGAGAGAAACAAAGCTACAACAATATAAAAAAAAAATCATAAATAAAAGTCATAAGAAAATATATTTAATGGTGCCAGTATAATAGATTACTAAATGCCCAGAAAACAAAACAAAGTGTGTGGGGAGGAAACACCACAAATTTTTAAAATAAATTAGTATCCATATGATTAAAGTGGATGTAAACACAAAAATTTTTTTATTTTTTGCTGTCACAATGTAGAGTATAAGATTTCCTATCATTTGTGCCAGGTCTTGCCACAAAGAGCAATCCTCTTTTATTGTTCAGTGAGATAAAACGGACAAACAGAAAAACCTGTGTTTGTTCCGCCCCCTTGCTTTGAGTGACAGGTTAGTTACATATCTCGTGCACTAGCTTTAGACAGGCATTATTTTTTAATTCCCACCCCCACACCTTTTCTGAAGTCATGTGGTTACTTTTCTGGATTTTGACTGGATGTTAGTGATCATAGCAGAAGGAATACACAGGAGAAAATGCATGTTGACAAGGGGAGTGTAGAGGTGGGCGGGGAGTCCACTGACATCACGACTCCACCCACCGAGCTCCAGACAACAGATCCACCCACAGAATCTGCAGTTTTTCAGGTCTTATAACAGACAGAGGGGAGACATTTGACAGATAAGGATACATGCAGGAGGCATCTATATCCTTATAGATCAGCACTATGGCAGTAGTTTAGAAAGGATGATAGTGGGTTTACATCCACTTTAAAGTAGAATTACAACCTCAAATTAAAAACAATATGTGCTCCATAATGTATTTGTAGGTACATCTGCACAGTTTCCACTTCATCCCCCACAGGAAAGTCCCACAAAAACCTGTTGAGCCTGCCAGTGAAATTCACATAATGAAGCTTCCTGTGATGGCAACAATATTCTACGCCTCCTGAATGCAGAGTTGACACTCTCATATAGGCCATGCATGCTTGTACAACAGTGGGATGAAAAACTGTTGCAGGGGGCGTGGCTATCAGCATTGTCACTGTTGACTTACAAGCATGTAGCTTGCGATTGCACCTGGCCACACCCAGTCCTGACAGCACTTTCTCTGCTAAAGAAACCCTCCCACTGTTAGCTGCAGTGCCTGGGAGGGGCAACACGTGAGACATCAATGAAGAATGATTTGTCCCAGTCAGACGGTATAGGAAGTTTGTTTAGATTATGAGACTTGTGCATCACAAAAGCACTACAATATGGATTTCAAACCCTTTAGAAGGAATGCACAACCCAATATTTTATTTTACTATGTGCTAACACAGGTCTATCTGCTTTTTGCTAGTTGAATATCACCAGAGACCCAGACTGTATGGAGACTTGCCAACTCAACAAGATCCATACATGAACTAACCAAGACCACAAATCAGTATTAGCCAATGTACTTTAAACCTGGTTTCAGACACACAACAGATGATTTCTGAGTTTTTTTGCAGGTCAAAAAGCTATTCAATTTCTTAGCCTGTGACCCCTATTGGTTGAAAACAAAGTAGAATGATCTAGAACTGAATGGCTACAAAACATAGGGGTGCACAGCGGAACATATTTCTCTGAACACAAACTGTCTGCTGTGATGCACTGACTGTACACTTTAACATACACGAGAAGGAAAACCTATGGATATGCAAATAAAAATATAACCATGAAGATACTGCACAGCAAGCAATAGTAACACTTCAATAACATTAGCGTACAATTAACTTTATAGTAACAACTCAGAAAGAGTTGACAGCTCGTCTATAAAATGGGGATACCAATCAGCACGCTATTCAAATCAAGAAAAGACTGCAGCTGTGCTAAAGTAACAAACTTTATTCACGCAAGCTTACCATGAATTACCTGTAATGCACCGAATCCAGTCAGAATCCAAAGAGCACCTCACATGTGCAGTGTTGGGTCTGCATTCTGAGATCCATATTGTGCAAAGCACTTACTCTCTATTATCATCAGTTCCAAGCATTCAAAAGGCAGTTTTGAATCAGACTTGTGTCCGATTTGTTGCAAATGCACTCAACACAACCTCCAGCCTGCATGTCTGAGTTAAGGGCAGATGAATTCCAGGAAGTAAATGCTACATGAATCATCTGCCCTTACTCAAAATGGCTGCAGCAAGAAATGCTAATGGGTGTTGTTCAAAGTGATTTCTCAGCAAAATAAAGCATGGAGATACGGATGGATGAGCGAGTTTTGCTTTGAATATTGAAAATTACCGGTAGTTAAATAGCATTTTCAGTTTGTGGGGCTTAGATGCAGCGTAGGTCCGGTTCAATTCTGACTCTCATTAACATCAAGCTTTCTTTGTGCAAAAAAAAAAAAAAGACACCAAGGATTCTTTATAGTGCATTTGGAATTGCCTCTTCTGCATTACAAAAAGCCAGCATAGATCAGCAAGAAAATGGAAATTGGTAGCAGATGATAGAAACCAACTATGACTCGATGAGAAACAACAAAATCTCAAGCCCTTGACATTTCTATAGGGAATGTACCCAAACTACCAAGGATTCATTTTCACTTTTGACTGGAGTGTATGTTTAAGCAAACAAAAAACACATATATAGACACAAACTGAAACCCTGCCACCTAGTCATGTCACTATCAGCCCACACCTACTCCCTGCAATGTCATGCAAAGCAACAGATTGTTGAACGTCACAAGGGACCTCAGCATGTACAGTATGCAAAGCCTCATAGAAAGTCTGCTGACATCTCACTGGGCTAAAAAAGGCTCATACTAATTGAAATACAGCAAGAACTGCCAGATATTCCAGATGCTGACACTGGCAGTCACATTACATGCCCTCTGACCCAACTGGCACAAAAAAGAAAGTATGCTTATGCCAGGGAATAAATTTACCTCCTGGTATTCCCATTGGATCATATCCACTGTACGGCTCTGTATCCACCTACACCTTGCAGGATGGGAGTTTCTTCCTACAGATCCACTGACTAAAGCAATTACAACAACAGTAGAATTGTAAACTGCAAAGAAACTACTTGTGAAGGAATCGGTAAAGCTGGCCGCACAGACTAGTAGAATTTTATTCAAAATTTGGTTTGATTTTCTAATTACTAGCCAGGTCCAATTGATGTTAATTTTTCACCACAGCGACGCAAAAGTTCGAAGAAGCAGGATGGAAATTCTCTCGAACACGTCTAAACGTTTATGTTATTTCCATTCAGGAAAGTCCACACAATTGAAAATCAAATGTTAAAAGCAAACAAATACTTTCAAATGGCATCAAGTCATCAAACGTACTGAGAATTTTTGCACAAATGATTGTATGAAATCTACTAGTGTATGGGCAGCTTAAATCTGGTCTTAAACGATTGTAAACTCCAAAAAAACAAACAAACACACACACACACACACACACACACTAAGACAAAAAGGCACAATGAGCTAGTATGTATTGCATCTCATTATGAAATACTTACCTTAGAACAAAGCCCTGCAGTAGCGCCAACACACCGCTGAGACGGCCGACATCTTCACTGGTGTTTCTTCTGGGTTTGCGGGCTCCGGCGCTGTGATTGCGTGCAGGAGCTGCCAGTTACGGCACAGGGCCCTGAAGAAACAGCACGGGCAGCCGTTCCTTCAGAGAGCATGTGCGGATGACGTCATCAGCACCGTGTATGCTAAATATCTCCTAAACCAGGGCTTGACAAATTTGCTTGGAATCTAGGAGCCAGCTAAAAAAAGTTAGGAGCCAGGAACGCACCCCGTCCCGCCGAGCTCGCGTGCAAAAGCGAACTCATACGCGAGTAGCGCACGCATATGAAAGCGGAGCGAGAGCAATAATTCTAGCCCTACACCTCCTCTGTAACTCAAAACATGCAACCTGTAGAATTTTTTAAACGTCGCTTATGGAGATTTTAAAAAGGGTAAAAGTTTGTCACCATTCCACGAGCGGACGCAATTTTGAAGCGTGACATGTTGGGTATCAATTTACTCAGGGTAACTTGATCTTTCACAATATAAAAAATAAAATAAAAATTGGGCTAACTTTACTGTTTTTTTTTTTTTTTTATTTAAAAACCAAGACAAGAAGTGTATTTTTTCCCAAAAAAGTGTATTTATAAGATCGCTGCGCAAATACGGTGTGACAGAAAGTAATGCAACGATCGCCATTTTAGTCTCTAGGAGATATATATATATATATATATAATAGTTTGGGGGTTCTATGTAGAGGGAAGGAGATGGCAGTGAAAAGACAGGGGAAGCTCCATTAGCATTGCTGGTTGTCTTGTCATACCAACGGCCACCACAAAATAGCGCCAGATCACAGAAGGAAGTATAGGCCTGCAGAAGGCCGCAAAGCCGCGGCCTCAATTACCGGCTGGTGTGGCCCGACGCGATCGCGCAGGGGCGCAGGAAGACGCAGGATACCCCAGCTGTGCATCCCCAGGTCGCTAATTCTAGTCGCAATGGTTTGTCGAACCCTGTCCTAAACGGTGCAACTGTAGGCACTATTTACAGTACCTACAGGTAAGCCTTATTATAGGCTTACCTGTAGGTACAATTAAACAAGACGACTTTACTTCCTCTTTAAGACCCCTTTCACACTATACTACTAAAAATAGCTCTTGCAACTACTTTTATAAGTGTTATGCAAAATAGTAAAAAAATTAAATAATGAAATGTTAGAGAGTTTAACCACTTCAGCCCCGGACCATTTGGCTGGCCAAAGACCAGAGCACTTTTTGCGATTCGGCAACGCGTCGCTTTAACTGACAATTCCGCGGTCGTGCGACATCCTTTTTTCCCCCACAAATAGAGCTTTCTTTTGGTGGTATTTGATCACCTCTGCAATTTTTATTTTTTGCGCTATAAACCAAAATAAAAGCGACAATTTTGAAAAAAAAAATACAATATTTTTTACCTTTTGCTATAATAAATATCCCCCAAAAATATATAAAAAAAACAAATTTTTTTTCCTCAGTTTAGGCCGAAACGTATCCTTCGATACGCAATAAGTATTTGATTTGTAGACGCTATAACTTTTGCGCAAACCAAATAGGGGATAGTTTTAGGGCATTTTTATAAAAAAATTTTTTTTACTAGTAATGGCGGCGATCAGTGATTTTTATCTTGACTGCGACATTATGGCAAACACATCGGACACTTTTGGAACCATTCACAAAGCGATCAGACCTATAAAAATGCACCGATTACTGTGTAAATGTGACTGGCAGTGAAGAGGTTAACCAGTAGGGGGCTCTGAAGGGGACCCGCGGAGCACGCCCGCAACCCCGGGCCTTAAAGGCGACTCATATATACGTCGATCTGCCCAGCCGTACCATTCAGCCAACGTATATAGTCGTGCAGCGGTCGGCAAGGGGTTAAGGACCGAGCCTCTTTCTGAGATGTACTACCACTACCGGCTTCTGGCTTCAGATAAAATTCTCACAAAATATGTCCCTTTGGCATCTAACCTTATAAGCAGCCTTTTTGGTCACAATCTCCTTCACAAGAAGAGTCTCAGAGATGGCAGCCCTGAGCTGCAAGGAGCCATTCACAACCTTTTATGTGGCTAGGGTGGTCCTAGTTTCACTGCTAGTATTCATGCCGAAGGTGCCTACTGTATTCTATCTAACCAGGAAATCGTTCTGCCGACATTCTTCTCAGTCCAAGATAGCCATCTCGGTCCTCTTGACATCAGGAGAACCTGAAACTCCAATAGAGGTCACATCCTTCCTAAGGTCTTCAGTTCACCTTTTTCTGTTTCCAACAGGATTAAGCAAGGGCTCAAAGCATTCATCAGGCCAACAACTTCCTGCATAGTTAAAGCTATAACCTTGGCCTATAAAGGAAAAGGGCCTATAAGGAGAAGGGCATTGCCTGACGACATCAGGGAGCATGCTACTTGTAGTATTTCTACATACTGGGCAGCAGCGAAGGATGTGTCCATGGAAACTACCTGCAAGGCGGCCACTTGGTCATCAACACATACCTTCCTTACTCACTATTGTATTGAGCCAGCTGCCTTATCTATGGTGGAGTTGGACGCAGAGTCATGGGCTTGGTGTCACGTTGGTTAAAATTGTTCTGCAAGCATAACCACCCTGCATCTTCTCTAGTTATTTCCCATGTGTGTGCTGACATGGAGCTGTCAGGAAAACGGAAAATTGAATATCAAATACTTACCGCAATTTTCCTTTCCTGACTGGTTTCATGTCAGCACACCTGCCCATCTGTTCGGCGTGCTAGCAAGATCCCTTTCACACTGAGGCGCTTTGCAGGCGCTACAATGCTAAAAATAGCGCCTGCAAAAGCATCCTGAAAGAGCCTCTCCTCACACTCCAGTGTGAAAGCCCAAGGGCTTCCACAGTGGAGCGGTGCGCTGGCAGGATGCTAAAAAAAGTCCTGCCAGCAGCATCTTTGGAGCGGTGTGTACATCGCTCCTGCCCATTGAAATGAATGGGCACGCGGTTATACTGCGGGCAAAGCGCCGCTGCGCGGGTGGTTTTAACCCTTTTTTCGGCCGCTAGCAGGGGTTAAAAGCGTCCCGCTAGCGGCAGAATAGCACCACAAAATTGATGGTAAAGCGCCGCTAAAAATAGTGGCGCTTTACTGCCAAAGCACCCAAAGAAAAATTGCGGCAAGTATTTCATATTCAATTTTCAGTTTTCTGTCACTTTTAAAAAAAAAAAAAAAAAAAAAGTCTGTTTAGACCAAACCAACCGGTTCAAACTACTATCTTTAATAAAGGATGTGTGCGTTGTAGCACTGTATGTAGCACCAGCTATATACAGGATATAGCGCTGTGTGATGAGAGCAGGATAGGGACTTGCCATTCTCTTCCTGGAACAAAATTAATTTGGGTTGAGGGCTTAGCGAGTCAAAGGATGCTTTGTATTTTTTTTTTATAAAAGTACAAGGCTTCCTCTGACTGGCTCAGGTGGAGATTGTGAAGTTATCCGTCTACCACAGCCAATCAGAGGAAGCTTTGCATTTAGAAAATAAAAAGCTTCCAGTGAATAACCAAGCAGCACTCAGCCAAAACCATTTTGTTCCAGGAGCAGGGCAGAAAGTTTAAATTCCCCGCTGCTGGAACACAGCGCTGTATACCGAATGTAGCCGATGCTACAAACATTTTTTACAGCGATTATGCACCTGTTAGTGAAAGTAATAGTTTGTTTGGATCATCTTGGTCCAAAAACTTTAGACAAAAAGGAGTGGCTGTGGACGTAGTATACTTGGATTTTGGAAAAGCGTTTGACAGTTTCCCACACACAGCTAATGTGTAAGGTAAAGTCTACAGCTTTGGAAAAGTCAGTTTGTAAATGGATAGAAAACTGATTCAAACTCTGGAAGCTCTAAGGTTATTAGTGGTGTAACCCCAAGGTTCAGGGTCTGGGATAAAAAGCTCAATTTTAGTGTTTGCAGATGACACCAAGCTATTCAGTGGAATAACATCCTTACAGGATGTCTTCAACTTACAAGCCGACCTCAATGCACTGTTTAATTGGGTAACTTTGTAAAAATAAGGTTTAATGTTGATAAATGTAAAATTATGCACTTGGGGGCAAAGAACATTCATCATACATACTTGAGGTGGGGGTACAACTGGGGGAATCCATAGTGGAGAAGGATCTGGGTGTTCTGGTTGATCATAAGCTTAATAGAATGCCAAGCCAAGCAGTAGTTTCCAAAGTGAGTAAAATCCTTTGTATTAAGAAAGATAGAGAGATATATAATTTTGCCCCTGGGCAACTAAACTGATCTATATAGAGAACTTGGTGTTGAGTTATTCACTTTCTAATCACCACAGACAAGAGGGCACTCTTTTACATCTGGAGGAAAAAGATTTAACCACCTCAATACTGGGCACTTTCAACCCCTTCCTGCCCAGGCCATTTTTCAGCGCTTTCACTTTGAATGAAAATTGCGCAGTCATGCAACACTGTACCCAAACAATTTATTTTTTTAAATCCTTTTTCTTACGGTCAGTAAATTTTGTAAATAAGTAATTTTTCTCCTGCACTGATGGGCTGCACTAATATGCCGCAATTATGGGCACTGAAGGCCAGCACTGACTGGCATCACTAATGAACACTGATGATCAGTGCCCAAATAACCTGTTCTGATGTCCCCTGTGAGAAGATGCCACTAATCGGCTCTCCTCGCCACACTGTCAGTGTGAGGCGATGGGAGCCGATTATTTACATTGGACACAGCCGATCACATGGTTAAAGAGCTGCGTCACCGGAACTCCAACTAGCCATAGGAACTATGAAACCAGGGAAAGCCCCAGGCCCCGACGGCAATACTCCACAATATTACAAAACGCTACTCCCGATACTAGGTCCACGCACGATTACACTATTTAATACGGTGGGCTACGGCGGAAGGTTTGCTGGAGGCACCCTAGGAGCCCATATCTCAGTGATCCACAAGGAAGGGAAAGACCCAGCGACATGTGGCAGTTACAGGCCCATATCGCTTTTAAATGTGGACCTTAAGCTATTCACTAAAATTTTGGCTGCCCGACTGGCACAGCATCTCCAGAAACGTATTCATCTTGACCAAGTGGGCTTTATCCCTTCTAGGGAAGCTAGAGATAGTACCTCCAAAGTTCTGAATCTGCTACATGTTGCACGGTCCACGAAAACCCCATGTATATTCTTGAACACCGACGCCGAAAAGGCATTCGACCGGGTTAACTGGTCATTTATGTTTGCGGTACTCAGACATATCGGTCTGGGGGAGGTGATGCTTAGTCGGATAGCCGGAATATACTCCAACCCGTCCGCCCAGGTAAAGGCGAATGGAGTCCTTTCTGACCCTTTCCCAATACGAAACGGGACGAGACAGGGATGTCCTCTGTCCCCCCTCCTGTTTGCCCTCTCCTTGGAACCCTTCCTAGCTAAGATTAGATTGAACCTCGAAAAAAAGGGTGTAATGGTCGGTCAGACGCAGCACAAGATCTCAGCATACGCTGATGACCTGCTTTTCTCGCTGACTAATCCGGTAATATCACTACCCAACCTTCTCAGAGAATTTGAAAACGTACGGGACATTATCCAACTTAAAAGATACATTTTTCAAAGTCCGAGGCGATGGGAGTGGCATTGCCATCGCATATTCTCCCAACTCTACAATCAACCTTCCGGTTTAAGTGGACGTTGTCCGCTTTGACTTACCTAGGCACTAAAATCCCGCTGGACCTCTCCCATATATATATATATATATATATATATATATGAGAGAGTAATTCCCCCCCCCCCCCTTTGCTTACTAAAACCAGGGTACTACTAGATACATGGCACAGGGGTCTGCACTCATGGTTCGGGAGGTGTAACCTACTGAAAATGAGCAGCCTACCAAAATTTTTATACCTCTTCCAGGCCCTGCCGATTAGTCCAAGCTCTCTTCACCCGTTTTGTCTGGGCGCATAAAAAACCGTGCACCCCTCGCACTCAACTTTCCATGCCAAAACACTGTGGGGGCCTCGCACTACCCGACATCAGGAGGTATTATCAGGCAGTACACCTAGGCAGGATTATCGACTGGCGTCGACATTAGGAGTCCAAACTATGGGCACAAATAGAACAGCATCAAACTACCATCCCCCTGAGGAATGCACTGTGGTGTGGAAACTCCCTACCCTCAGAACTGAAATCGCACCCTTTGATAGGGAATACCTTGAGACAGTGCTCCCAAACTGTCCTTCGAGCCTTCCTAACAGCTAAGATGTCACCCCTAACCCCAATTTTAGGTAACCTGGGGTTTCTCCCAGGGCTCTCACCTACACAATTCCAGTCACTAAAGGAACTAACTGTGTAACTGCCTCCCAGTTCGTAGCAAGAGATAGATGGCCCTCCATCCTGGAGTTGATGGATCCCGCAGGCCCTTTTAAGCTTGCATTCTGGAACGCAGCACAGTTACACCACTTTCTCCAGACCATCCCAAACCCCCAAAATTATACTAGGTCTTTGACCACGTTCGAGGAATATTGTTCGGGCACAGACCCGCTACCACAAACTCTTTCTAAAATGTACGCCCTTCTAAAAACACACCCCCACAACAACCCGACCTGCCCTGCTTTACGAAATGGGAAACAGACCTTTGTCGCTCATTCTCTCCATCCCAAAAACAGAATGTGATTGGTTTCTCCCTCAAGTCCTCGATCTGCACTAAAATTCAGGAGATCAACTATAAGATTCTGACGAGGTGGTACTTGACACCCAGTCGCCTACATATCTTTTCAGACATACCAGAACATTGCTGGCGGTGTTGCGAGGACAGGGGCACGATGCTACACATTCTGGTCCTGCCCTAAGCTGGCGACTTTCTGGGATGCGGTACGCACCATATCCCAGAGGTTCACTGACTTCTAAATTATCCGGCATTTTTTCTACTACACCTATCTACTCTCTCTCCCAGAGTTTATAAAAAATCTTTACTACGTGTCCTGACAAACGCAGCTAAAACATGCATTCCATTGTTGTTGAAACAGCAGAGTCCACCGACCACGGCAATGTGGCTGCGGAAGGTGGAGGATATAAATAAGATGGAGGACCTGATAATGACAGCGCAAGATAGGCACGAAACCTACAAGAAGACTTGGACTCTCTGGAATATGTTTATATATTCAGAGGAGGGCAAGGCTCTTTATGGGACTTGATCCTCTAACAAAATTTTTGCAAGCCAGGAGATCCCCACGGTCTTGGGACATGTATACGCTCACGGCCTAACGCTGCCCCTCCCCTCTTTCGGTATCTCTCTCTCCCGCTCTCTATATCTATTATTTACTTATCTCTCTTTTCTTTCCCCTTTCTCTTCTTTGTATCCATCTATTTTAGAGTATGGGAATGGGGGCTACCCACCTCTTTATTGCTGCTGTTTGAGTACTGGTGACGCCTAGATTGTGTAGCTATGAGATGGCTATACGTGTCGGCTACGGAGCTTTCATGATGTATAAGGTTGATTCCGATGTACATTGCCATTCCCTGTGACATGCTGATAGAAGGCTGCGACCTTCACTGTTGAAAAAATGCTCTTGTATTTGTGGGCCCCGCCCTATTTTTTGGAAAATAAAATTATATTTTGAAAAAAAAAAAAAAAGAGCTACGTCAGCTGGAGCAAATTACATCATGCTTTACTGGGGTTTTTCCGTTCCTCTGGATCAACTGTTGTATAAGATTGCGTATATGAAGGTTTTCAATTTGTGTGGTTTTTTTTGGGGGGATAAACCGGTTGGACTTGTGTCTTTTTTCAACCAGATTAACTAGGTTTAACTGGCGACTAGTCATTTGCACTCTGCTCGCCTTTGTGTGCACAGCTTTTATGATACAAGTGTAAAGTGGGACTTAAAGTGGTTGTAAACCCACTTTTGAAAAAAAAAAAAAAAAAAAAAAAAAACCAACACCACCACCTGCAAGACAAATGCATAATGAGCTAGTATGCATAGCATACTAGCTCATTATGTAATACTCACCTGGGATCGAAGCCCTCGCTGCGGTGCCCGCACATGCAAATACAGAGGATATCTCCTCAACTGTTCAGGTTTAGGAGATATCCAGGGTAGCTACAGGCAAGTCTTATTATAGGCTTACCTGTAGCAAAAAGTGTGTTGTAAGGGTTTACAACCACTTTAATAAACTGGCATTCCTCATCTTTGGAGCACTTCTCAACAAGCAAAATGGCAGGAATTTAGAGATGACCCAAGCAATCACTCATAAGAAAAAAAAAAAAAAAAAAAAAAGGCAAAGCCCCATTACATACCTGTTTTTAACATCCTAATTAAAAATCAAAGACTTAGCCCAGGTTCACACTGGGGCTGCGGGAGTGAAGCAGTGCGAGTTCACCTGAACTTGCATGATTTCACTCCTGCATGTCAGTCACGATTTCAGCCGCGATTACAGAGACATCTGACACAGATGTCAATGTAAATCGCGGCTGAAATCGCAAATAGTACAGAAACTACTTTTTGAAATCAGTGCAGCACCGCAGGTGCGGCGTCGCACCGATTAGGACGGTGCCATTGCCCGCAATTTGCGGCAAATTTTGCCGATTTGACATGTCAAATCGCACCAGTGTGAACCAGGGCTTATTGCTCATCACCTCTTCGATTTAAAGCAGGCACCCACCTGTTTCTCATCGCCTGGTTCTGCCAACTTCTTTTTAATATTAGTATACTTTAGACCAGGGATATGCAATTAGCGGACCTCCAGCTGTTGCAAAACTACAAGTTCCATCATGCCTTTGCCTCTGGGTGTCATGTAGGGCTGCAACGATTAATCGATATTATCGATAATAATCGATAATGAAAATCGTTGTCAACGATTTTCATTATCGATTAGTTGGTCCGCACCTTGCGCCTGTCCGTCCGTTGCAAAAATCCTTCCCTCCTGTGTACTGTAATCCTGTGTCTCTTTCCTGTGTCCTCGGCGCTGTGACTAGGCACGTCCTTGCCGCTGCACGTCCGCGGCGCGCCTCTCCTCCTTGCTGACGTCATTCCCACAGATCTTCTCAGCCCCGCCTGCTGCTGCCTCGATGGAACAGAGAGGCAAGGGCGAGAAGCTGTGAGGAGACTGAGCCGAGCTGCAGTGTGAAAAAAGGCAGCGGCTAGCAGCTAAGTAAAAAAAGTACACAGCACCCACAAACAGTACACATTCAGTCAGTGCCCCAACTTATGTATTCCGGGGGGGGGGGGGGGGGGGAGTGCCCCATCATTGGTTTTCCTGGGAGGGAGGGGGGAGAATAGTAATAGCTCCATTGGTGTTTCTGGGGGAGAGGGTTATAGTGCCCCATTGGTGTTTCTTGGGGGATGATAGTGCCCCATTGGTGTTTCTGGGGGAGAGGGGAATAGTGCCCCATTGGTGTTTCTTGGGGGATGATAGTGCCCCATTGGTGTTTCTGGGGGGGATAGTGCCCCATTGGTGTTTCTGGGGGATGATAGTGCCCCATTGGTGTTTCTGGGGGATGATAGTGCCCCATTGGTGTTTCTGGGGGAGAGGGGAATAGTGCCCCATTGGTGTTTCTTGGGGGATGATAGTGCCCCATTGGTGTTTCTGGGGGGGGGGATAGTGCCCCATTGGTGTTTCTGGGGGGTGATAGTGCCCCATTGGTGTTTCTGGGGGGTGATAGTGCCCCATTGGTGTTTCTGGGGGGTGATAGTGCCCCATTGGTGTTTCTGGGGGGTGATAGTGCCCCATTGGTGTTTCTGGGGGGTGATAGTGCCCCATTGGTGTTTCTGGGGGGTGATAGTGCCCCATTGGTGTTTCTGGGGGGTGATAGTGCCCCATTGGTGTTTCTGGGGGGTGATAGTGCCCCATTGGTGTTTCTGGGGGGTGATAGTGCCCCATTGGTGTTTCTGGGGGGGATAGTGCCCCATTGGTGTTTCTGGGGGGGATAGTGCCCCATTGGTGTTTCTGGGGGGGATAGTGCCCCATTGGTGTTTCTGGGGGGGATAGTGCCCCATTGGTGTTTCTGGGGGGGATAGTGCCCCATTGGTGTTTCTGGGGGGGATAGTGCCCCATTGGTGTTTCTGGGGGGGGGGATAGTGCCCCTTCATTGGTGTCCCCGGGAGGAATAATGCCCCATCATTGGTGTCCCCGGTAGGAATTCATTATTACTTTTAAATAAACGAATAAATGGCACATTCCGTTTTTTTATGACTTTATCCGATTAATCGAAAAAATAATCGGCCGATTAATCGATTATGAAAATAATCGTTAGTTGCAGCCCTAGTGTCATGCTTGTGGCTGTCAGAGTCTTGCTATGCCTCATGGGAATTGTAGTTCTGCAACAGCTGGGGGTCCGCTGATTGCATATCCCTGCTTTAGACTATAAGGTGACATATAAAAGATGTCAACTTGTATAGTAAATAAGACATTGAAGTCATTCAAGAACATCAATACACTGCTGAGATGGATATACTCCATTTCACTTCAATGAACACTGCTATATATTAGTTGCCAAGATAACATGTGTTAAATATTCAAAGAATGGCATAAGTTCAGCAGTAAAGCACAGATACTACAGTAGTAATCGCAGCTACCTGCAGTAAAAGATCAAATCGCTTGTGCTACAAGATACCCAGGAATGCAGCCAGTAGTTAAGGTATTTAAGACAGTGCTTTTCACATTGTTTAGGAAGTGACAACTCCATACCTTAAAATGCAATAAAAAAAAAAAAAAAAAAAAAAAAGCTTATTTTGCACATATACAATTTACTCAAAAGGAACATGTTTTGATATTCTAAAGCCTGATACACACGATCGGACTTCAAACAAACTTTTCCATGGATTTTTGTTTGGAGGGCGTTGGCCGGGAACGCCCATAGCATACACACAACAGGACTTTTTCAGCCAACAAAAATGAACGTAGTGACGTAATTGACGTACTACGTGGTTTTTCTGCTCTTTACCGCCACCCTTTGGTCAACTTCTGCTATTGTTGGTTGATTTTAACATTGGTTCTGAGCATGTGTATTTGTACTTCGGACTATAGCCCGATGGATTTCTGTACACACGGCAGGACTTTGCACCGTAGGACTTTTGTTGCCGAAAAGTTTGTCCGTTTGCAGAGTGAACTTTTATCCGATGAAAACCAAAAAAGTTTGTCAGATGGAGCGTACACGGTCGGATTTTTTTGAAAACCTGCTCATTTTGAAGTTTGTTGTCAAAAAGTCAGACCGTGTGTATGGGCCTTAAAAGGGGTTGTAAAGGTACAATTTTTTTTTCTTAAATAGCTTCCTTTACCTTAGTGCAGTCCTCCTTCACTTACCTCATCCTTCCATTTTGCTTTTAGGCCCCATGCACACGAGACGCAGGTGCAAACTCTGCTGAACACACGTTTTTAAACGCTGAAACCGGCGTTTATAAACGCGCGTTTGCGGCCGCGTTTAGCGGCGTTTTACCGCGTTTGCGTTTATAAGCGTTTCATCATAGACCCTCCCTAAGCTCAAAAAACAGTAAATTTTAACCATTTCAGCCAGTTTGTGAGACCAGAGTGAGTAGCAGCAGCTGAGAGAGCAGCAGTGTACTTGTATTTAGCGTATCACTTGCCACATCATCTGCCACAAGTTGTGGATTGTCCACCTGCCACGTCACCTGGCCACAAGTTGTGGATTGTTCACTTGCCACGTCACCTGGCCACATCACGTGCCACGTCACCTGCCACAAGTTGTGGATTGTCCACTTGCCACGTTACCTGGCCACGTCACCTGGCCATGTTACCTGCCACGTCACCTGGCCACGTTATCTGCCACGTCAGCTGGCCACGTCACCTGCCACAAGTTGTGGATTGTCCACTTGCCACGTCACCTGCCACAAGTTGTGGATTGTCCACTTTCCACGTCACCTGGCCACATCACGTGCCACGTCACCTGCCACAAGTTGTGGATTGTCCACTTGCCACGTCACCTGGCCATGTTACCTGCCACGTCACCTGGCCACGTCACCTGCCACAAGTTGTGGATTGTCCACTTGCCACGTCACCTGCCACAAGTTGTGAATTGTCCACTTGCCACGTCACCTGCCACGTCACCTGGCCACGTCACCTGCCACAAGTTGTGGATTGTCCACTTTCCACGTCACCTGGCCACATCACGTGCCACGTCACCTGCCACAAGTTGTGAATTGTCCACTTGCCACGTCACCTGCCACGTCACCTGGCCACGTCACCTGCCACAAGTTGTGGATTGTCCACTGGCCACGTCACCTGGCCACGTCACCTGGCCACGTCACCTGCCACAAGCTGTGGATTGTCCACTTGCCACGTCACCTGGCCACATCACCTGACACAAGCTGTGGATTGTCCACTTGCCACGTTACCTGCCACAAGTTGTGGATTGTCCGCAATGCAAGCAATTACAGTTTTCTTTTATATTTTTTAATAGTTTTTCATCATTTGCCATCATTTTTGAGATTTCTAATGTTAAAAAAATAGGTCACCTTTAAAAACGCTTATAAAAACGCAAACGCGGCAAAACGCCGGTGCCGCGTTTAGCGTCTGAAACTTGGAAAACTTTTGCGTCTGAACCCATTTTTTTGCTTCTGGAAAAACGAGGTTAAACGCAACTGCTTGTAAACGCCAAAAAACGAGACTGTGTGCATGGACACATAGGATAACATTGAATGGGTTCAGGAGCAGTTGAAAAAAGCGTCCAACTGCCTCTGAACGCGCGTTCAACAGCAAACAGCGTCTCGTGTGCATGGGGCCTTAAATGTCCTCATTTCTTCTGAGAAATCCTCACTTCCTGTTCTTCTGTCTGTAACTCCACACAGTAATGCGAGGCTTTCTTCCTGGTGTGGAGTGTCATGCTCGCCCCCTCCCTTGGACTACAGGAGAGTCAGGATGCCCACTAACACACCGCTCCTTTCTCTATCTGCAACGTAGAGAGCGTCCTGACTCTCCTGTAGTCCAAGGGAGGGGGAGAGCACGACACTCCACACCAGGAAGAAAGCCTCGCATTACTGAGTTACAGACAGAAGAACAGGAAGTGAGGATTTCTCAGAAGAAATAAGGACATTTAAAAGCAAAATCGAAGGATGAGGTAAGTGAAGGAGGACTGCACTAAGGTAAAGGAAGCTATTTAGGAAAAAAAAAAATTGTACCTTTACAACCCCTTTAAGATTGATGCAAGCACAGAGTAAAAATATTTTACACTGTACAAATAGACTTCTCTACCTGTAAAAAACAAAAATTAAATAATGAACTTTTACTTACCTTATCCCTCACTCCCCTGGCATCTGGCTCTAACCTCTTCTCTCCGACACTCCAGGTCATAGGCAGGCCCTTTGCACCTTCACTTACAATGCAGGACTGCTGGACTAAATAGGCTGACTGACTAAAAGACATGTTGTACCGATTACAGGAATCAGTTTGTTTGAAATATTCCGAAGGCATTATAGGGGAGCCAACAAACGTTTGCATGTCTGTATTGTAAAAGTACATTGGGGTGGCATTTCAATGCAAATCGTGTAGTGCAATAACGTGTTGGAAGTAATGGGCATTATATCATAATGCATTGGTCTAAATTAACCCTTAGTCATGCTTTTGTTTTTTACTGAATGAACACACTGCTTTACTTACAGTATAATATAATCTCATGAAACTGCATGTCAATCAGGTGACACTGAAAAGGGCAGAGAGAATATACAAGTCATTTTTCCAGCTGGGATTTATATTAAATATGCTTGCTGTGGTCATTTTTTCATGACCGACTTTCCACATGTAATGTATTTTTTCAGGAACTGGAGAGTTTACTTTTGATAAGAACTTTGCGTGCTCAGGTAGGAAGGATATAGGAGGAGGAGTAGTCAAATTTCCTGGAAGATAATCCAGATTAATCAAGCAGATTGCAGATAGCGAAAGCCAACAGTCTGGTTCCAAGTACAGTACAATATAAAAACACACGAGAGGTAAATGTTAAAACTTTAATAAAAACATCGAAACATAAAAACACACGAGGGAGGCTGCTACTGATGTTTGCACTTCTTGGTGTCCCTTACTTACATAGATACATGACATATTTACATGTCTAAAGTGATATTAAAAGTTTTTTTTTATTTTTTTAAAGCAAACACCCCATGTCATACTTACCTGCTCTATGTAATGGTTTTGCACAGAGCAGCCCTGATTCTCTTCTCGGGTGCCCTGCCAGCGCTCCTGGCTCCTCCCCCTCGACCAGTGGCCCCAATAGTAAGCCGATGGGGGCACTGATGTATGTATGCATGCTCGCTCTCAAGCCCCACTCTCTGTATTCATAGGAAACAGCCACATCAAAGCGCCATCTCCTCCTCATTGGCTGGGATTAACAGCAGTGGCCAATGGCCCCCGCTGATGTGTCCAAGCCATTGAGGAGAGAGAGACCCAGGACAAACGAGGTTCCTGTGCACATCGCTGGATTAAGAGGGGGATCAGGTGAGTATTAGTGGGGAGAGCAGCACGAAGAAGGTTTTTATTTTTATTTTTTATTTATTTTTTATTTTTACAACCACTTTAAGCCTTTATATCTATTCTGGTTGCGTCCCGATTTATAAATACTGCCCAGCTGGTAAGACATCTTCTCAGGAGTGAACAAAATGTAACTTCCAGCTGTAAACCAGTCATGCTCATGAATAAGCAGAATCCAGCAGATAAAGCTGCTCATCCCCAAATAATGTTTTGATACCCAAGTAAAATTTTCCAGTTTTGTATATTACAATGCTATCAGTTTAACAATGATGCATTAATTGGGTACCAGTGGCCAACTACCCACGTCACCCCCAAACAAACTAAAATTCAAATTAAACACTGTATTTATTGGCGTATAACACTCACTTTTTCACCCTGCAAAATCGGTTGCAAATAGTGTGCTCGGGTTATACACCGATACTGCAATTTGGGCTGCCTCGGAGAGAACGGGGAGGGGGGCGGGACGAGCGCCGTCAGATTACATACAGCGAGAATCTCCTGTTTACTCAGCGGCCTCTGTAATAGGAAGTCCCGTCTCCTGGGCCGGCATTGGACCAATGTTTTGTCCATCATAGAAGCCGGTCCAGGATGCGGGACTTTGTATTAAAGAGGCCGCCAAGTAAACAGGAGATTCTCGCTGTATGTAATCTGATTGCGCTTATCCCGCCCCCCTCCCTGAGATGGGCATTGATCAGGCTGCATTCATGGCAATGGGGAGGCTGCAGATGGGCATTAATCAAGCTGCATTAATGGGCAATTGTGAAGCTGCAGATGGGCATTGGTGGGCAATTTTGAGGCTGCAGGTGGGCATTGATCAGGCTGCATTGATGGGCACTGACCCTTATTTTGCTTCAAAGTTCTTTATTTAAAATTTAAAGTTTTTTTCCTGAAAATTCCCTCTTAAAATGAAGGTGCGTGTTATATGCCGATATATACGGTACAAGACAAAAAAGTGTAGCGCTAAACTAAGAGAGAACTGCACTGGAATGAAGTGCAGTATGTAACAGTGATAAACAGTCAAAATAAACAACGCAACATTCAAGAAGTGATAAATGAATAAATGAAAATATTCAAATAGTCCTCAGTGATACGAGTTGTGTAATGTAAAAGTCCCAGACGATGCATTTGGATGCAAAACGCGTCGGGAGACCCTACTGTTGCCATTTGATAAAGCGCTGTTACATTCTTCTAAATGGAAGTGTTCCTACCCACATTTAAATACCCTTTTTTACAGTATTACACTATGTGTCTTTTCTTTCTGGCATATATCTGGTATCACCACCTGGCCCTAACCGGGCACTACCTGCAAGTTTCATCACCATCTGGATACAAGAGACACTTCTCCCTACCTTCTGTATTTGATTGAAGTTTGAGGTTCCTGTTTGAATCGCAGCTGGAGATTCGCTGTTCACAGCGGCTTACCCATGTCTGGTTGACCCTCTGAACGTATGTTTTTGGGGTCCACTCTCTCTGGTAAGCCTTTTCTACTATCGATTGGTGGTGGTCACTTTAAGTGCACTTGCTTCACGTCAAGTTCATTTAGGAGCACCATTATTTTGATTCTCACCAGCATCTATCAATTTTGTTTTTATTAATGAACTCCGTATTTTCTGGTGACTTTTACATTACACAACTCATATCACTGAGGACTATTTGAATATTTTCATTTATTCATGTATCACTTCTTGAATGTTACGTTGTTTATTTTGACTGTCTATCACTGTTACATACTGCACTTCTCATTTAGTTTAGCGCTACACTTTTTTGTCTTGTTCGTATTCCACCATTTTTAAATTGGTTGTGTGAGCTGCTATACAATCAGGCAGCGCAGAATTTTTTGTTTTTGTTTTCATCGATATATATGGTACGTCTAGTGCAGACATGGGTGCAACTAAATAAAGAATCCAATGTACATCTACCATTGTAGTAAACATCTGTATATTCCACTCTAAGAAATCACTGGCTACGAGACCTTAAAAAAAAAAAAAAAAAAAAAAAAGAAGAAGAAGTAGCAATAAAGGCAAAACTCCCCCCATTTTGGATACGGTAAGGGAGGGTTATAACCCCTGTCATGTTTTTTTTGCCATCTGTATACCATTTTGGCAATTTCCTTTCAATTCCTGTCCCATAACCAAGACAGGAAGTGAGAGGAAAGCCCTCCAAAGTGAGGGAATCCTGGGGTGTCACCAGGTTCACCTGTACTGATATCCCTATTGGAAGATGTCCCCCTCTATTGCTGTTCTTAAAGTGTTACAACCCCCCCCTTTTATTTTTAAAACATATACTTAACTCCTCTGTGCAGTTGGTTTTGCACAGAATGGCCCTGATCCTCCTCTTCTGGGTCCCTAAGCGGTGCTGGTGGCTGCTCCTCTGAGTGCCCCCCGTCGGAGAAGTGCTATTGACAGACAGCAGGACTTGGCCCCACCCTCCGGCGCCCGAGTCATTGGATTTGATCGACAGCAATGGGAGCCAATGGCTGCACTGCTATTAATCTATCCAATCAGGACACGAGACACCAGCCGGAGCTGGTGTGCTTGTTTCCGTTGCAAGAATTACAAGGCTCAGATAAGTAAAAGGGGGGCTGCTGCATGACAGGAGGTTTTTTAACCCCTTAAAAAAAATGTTTTTACTTTTGATAACGGAAAGCAGGAGTGAATCTCCCCAATGGGGGCACAGAGAGCAATAAAACCAGACGGGTGTTCTAATCCCTCGCTATTCTATCCTGGACTAAAACAAAAAGTTTTGCCTTTAGTTATACTTTAACTACAGATTACATTCTGCAAAGCATCAGAACCATTTTAAAAAAGGGTTTTCAGTTTTTCCTAACCAAATACAGAATGACCGAGCTGTATAAAGCTGGGCCCTGTGCTCAGCCATAAAAAAACAAACACAAATTTACTTTAATTTGATATAACCGGATGGAAAAATTATTGATTTAGGATGAGCAATCTTATTAACAAGGACTTGCACACTGCAATTACAATCATTTGCAGACATTAATTAATATGGCAGATATAGTTAACGATAATTTAGCATGCCTGGCAGAAAACAGATACTGAATACACAGGAAAAGCCTGTTTACAATAAGCTGCTATGAAAATCCGTGACCCACTGCATGTAGCACAATATTAATACTATGAGAGTGGGTAATACCAAAACTATAAACATAACACATTGATCATCAACCTGTCTGTTACTCGAGACCCATTTTAACAAAAAATTTTTTGTGTGCAAGGTCATTACTACTCTTAGGCCTGGTTCACACTGGGGCGACAAACGCTCCGACATTGGGAGCTCATGTCGTGTGAAAATCAATGTTTCCCTATGGAAGCCGTCTTAACTGGTCCGACACATGTCGGTCCGACTTTGAAAATGCTCCCTGTACTACTTCGGTCCGACTTTGATCCGACTTCAGCCCATTGACTATCATTGAAGTCGGATCAAAGTCGTACCGCAGTCTTGCATGATCCGACTTTGGCATGTGACTTGTGCTCTGCTGCTCTTGAGGGGGAACTCCACGCCAAATTTTAAATTAAAAACCGGCATGGGTTCCCCCTCCAGAGGCATACCAAGCCCTTGGGTCTGGTCTGGATTTGAAGGAGAACCCCCTACGCCGAAAAACCGGCGTGGGGGTCCCCCCACAATCCAAACCAGACCCTTATCCGAGCACGCAACCTGGCAGGCCGCAGGGGAAAAGGGGGGGGACGAGAGAGCGGCCCCCTCCCTCCTGAACCATACCAGGCCGCATGCCCTCAACATGGGGGGTTTGGTGCTCTGGGGCAGGGGGGCGACCTGCGGCCCCCCCACCCCAGAGCACCCTGCCCCCATGTTGATGAGGACAGGGCCTCTTCCCGACAACCCTGGCCGTTGGTTGTCGGGGTCTGCGGGCGGGGGGCTTATCGGAATCCGGGAGCCCCCTTTAATAAAGGGGCCCCTGGATCCGGCCCCCCCACCCTATGTGAATGAGTATGGGGTACATCGTACCCCTACCCATTCACCTGGTGGAAAAAAAATGCAATAAAAAAAACACATCTTTTTAAAGAATTTTATTGCACAGCTCCGGGGGTCTTCTTCCAACTTCGGGGGTCTCCGGTTCTTCTCCCGCTCTTTCTTCCGCCGGGCCTCCGCTAACTTCTTTTTAGCTCTTTTGCTAACAGAGGCCCGGACTTCTCCGTCTTCTCGTCCGGCTCTCCGTTGTCCTTCTGCCGGCCCCTCCACTAACTTCTTGGTAGCTCTCTTTCGCTAGTGGAGGGGCGCGGTCTTCCCATCGTCGCCATCTTCTTCCCTCTTCTTCTCGATGTTGACGCGTCGCTTCCTCCCGCTGTAATACTGGCTGTCCGCTCCGCTCCGCATTAATATAGGCTTCTTATGACGTCACAGTCACATGTTCCCATGACGTCACAGTCACATGCTCCGGGGCCATGTGCCCCGGAACATGTGACTGACGTCATGAGAACCCTATATTAATGCGGAGCGGAGAGCCAGTATTACAGCGGGAGGAAGCGACGCGTCAACATCGAGGAGGAGAAGAGGGAAGAAGACGCCGACGGGAAGACCGCGCCCCTCCACTAGCAAGAGAGCTAAAGAAGTTAGTGGAGGGGCCGGCAGAAGGACAACGGAGAGCCGCACGAGAAGACGGAGAAGTCCGGGCCTCTGTTAGCAAAAGAGCCTAAAAGAAGTTAGCGGAGGCCCGGCGGAAGAAAGAACCGGAGAGCGGGAGAAGAACCGGAGACCCCCGAAGTCGGAAGAAGACCCCCGGAGCTGTGCAATAAAATTCTTTAAAAAGCTGTGTGGTTTTTTTATTGCATTTTTTTTCCACCAGGTGAATGGGTACGATGTACCCCATACTCATTCACATAGGGTGGGGGGGCCGGGATCCGGGGGCCCCTTTATTAAAGGAGGCTCCCGGATTCCGATAAGCCCCCCACCCGCAGACCCCGACAACCAACGGCCAGGGTTGTCGGGAAGAGGCCCTGTCCTCATCAACATGGGGGCAGGGTGCTCTGGGGTGGGGGGGCCGCAGGTCGCCCCCCTGCCCCAGAGCACCAAACCCCCCCATGTTGAGGGCATGCGGCTTGGTACGGTTCAGGAGGGAGGGGGGGCCGCTCTCGTCCCCCCCTCTTCCCCTGCGGCCTGCCAGGTTGTGTGCTCGGATAAGGGTCTGGTTTGGATTGTGGGGGGGCCCTCACGCCGTTTTTTCGGCGTAGGGGCCCCCCTTCAAATCCAGACCAGACCCAAGGGCCTGGTATGCTCCTGGAGGGGGAACCCATGCCGGTTTTTTATTTAAAATTTGGCCTGGAGTTCCCCCTCAAGATTCATACCAAACACAGTGCCTGATATTGGCGGGGATCCAAGTCGGATCCCCGTTCATTGAAAGTCGGACATATGTCGGCTTCACGTCGCAGGGCAAAGTCGGATCCAAAGTAGGACAGATGTCGTGTCGCACTAGTGTGAACCCAGCCTTCAAGTGGTTGTAAGGCTGGGTTCACACTGATACGACACGACATTCATCCGACTTTCATCCTACTTTGCTCTGCGACATCAGTCCTACATTGATCCTACATTGGTCCGACATCCATCCGACATTCATGAACAGGATACTACTTTGATCCGACATTGTGATAGTCTGACTTGTCCTTTGACCAATCAAAACAATCCTAGGGTGAGATAAATTCCTGTTACTACTGCTGTAATCACATGTCGGATGTCAAATGTCAGATGGTTAGGACAAGGATCCTACTTTGATCCGACTTCAATGATATTCAATGCGCTGAAGCAGGATCAAAGTCGGACAGAAGTAGTACAGGGAGCATTTTTAATGTCGGACAGACTTGTGTCGGACCAGTTAAGACGGCTCTCATAGGGAAACATTGATTTTCACACGTCATACGACATGAGCTCCCGATGTCGGAGCGTTTGTCGCCCCAGTGTGAACCAGGCCTAAACGCGAT
Organism: Rana muscosa; assembly: GCA_029206835.1. Classification (NCBI taxonomy): domain Eukaryota; kingdom Metazoa; phylum Chordata; class Amphibia; order Anura; family Ranidae; genus Rana; species Rana muscosa. The sequence continues at coordinate 192,292,751 of CM055117.1, forward strand.
AATTTTTTATTTTTTTTCACAACCACCTGTAAGAGAAAGGCATAATGAGCTAATATGACTAGCATAATAGCTCATTATGCATCACTTACCTTAGATCGGGGCCCCCGAAGCCGTCCTCGTCTCCCTCTTCAGCCATCGCTGCGGCGATAGCCGGAAGGTTACTTCCGGGTATCGCCGCTGCAGCCAATCACAGCGCCGCTCCGGCGCTGTGATTGGCCGGAGCAGCGGAGACGTCACTCTGCGCATGCGCGCGAGAGCCTTTTCATTCGGCTACGCCCAGCGATTGCTGGAAAGTAGCCGATTTTGAGAATGGGATTAACCCCAGACAGCGGCGCCTGTCATTTTTAGTAAAATATCTCCTAAACCGTGTAGGTTTAGGAGATATTTCTTGCACCTACAGGTAAGCCTTAATCTAGGCTTACCTGTAGATGCAAGTTGAAAAAGTGGGTTTACAACCACTTTAAAGCCCTGGTTCACATTGATGCAATTTGACATGTGAAATCGGCAGCAATTGCAGCGTCCTCATCAGTGCGATGCCTCATTTGCGCAGAAACCCGCACAGATGTCTCTGAAATCGCACCTGAAGTCAGGTCCGACATGCAGGAATGAAATCGTGCGAGTTCAGCTGAACGCGCACGATTTCATTCCTGCAGTCAGTGTGAACCTGGGCTAAAACAAAGGCTTCGGTATGATTTGTATTTTATAGTTACACTGGTTCAGGTTGGACCAATATAAAAAGTAGGTATATCTCATTCCTGCCAGATACCGATGCAAATCACTGTACTAGTCATCGCTACTACAGCAATAGAAACTGTCTTCCAGGACTTGTGCTGAGCAGCTGCCCTTCTGCTCAGCACAAGTCCTGGGGGGGGGGGTTGGTCACTCGCTCAGGGCAATGCCACCATTCGTAGAACGCCTTGCAATTTTTTATTTTTTTCCAATGAATACAGGAGTTCCCTGGGAAGAGGTAGAAAGGCATAGCAGTGACAGAGACACTTTTTGTCCTAGGTTGATAACGCGGGTGCTTCCTACTAAAGTGAGCATTGTCAAGACAGAACAGGAAGTGTGTCAGTGCCGGTTCACACTGCAGCGACTTGGGATCAGACTTGTCAGACCTCAAGTCGCCCCAAGTGGCTTGACATCAGAAATTTCATTATAGTTAATGAGAGCCGTCTTAATGTACACTACTGAAGTCCCTCCGACTTCAGAAAAGGTTCCTGTACTACTTCAATCCGACTTCTAGGCGACTTGTACCCATAGACTTCAATGGAAGTTGCCTCCAAGTCGGATCTCCATCTTAACTGAAGCAACAGGAAAAGAAAATAGTTTACCCAGGCAAACCCCTCCCCTCCCACAGAGCTGATTATTCTGTGATTGGCCACAGCCAAAGTCGCCTGTCCTTGAGGCAACTTAAGTCGCGTTGTAAGTTGCTCAAAGTCACGCTGAAGTCACGCTGAAGTCACGCTGAAGTCACGCTGAAGTCACGCTGAAGTCACGCTGAAGTCACGCTGAAGTCACGCTGAAGTCACGCTGAAGTCACGCTGAAGTCACGCTGAAGTCACGCTGAAGTCACGCTGAAGTCACGCTGAAGTCACGCTGAAGTCACGCTGAAGTCACGCTGAAGTCACCTTGCAAAGTCACGCTGTAAGTCGTGTTGCCCCTGTGTGAACCGGCACTCAATGGCAGGATCACCAGGTGAAAATAAAGAAGGAAAAAAAAGCTCTAAGAGAAATTATACTGTAAGTTGCAATATATTACTTTTGTTCTTGAGTTTAGTTAACCTTTAAATAAATTTAAAAAAAAAAACAAACACAGTGCAAGTCCACATATTGCTGCAGCAGCTCTTTAATTAGGGAAAGCCTAAGGCCCGGTTCTCACAGGGGCGGCACGACTTCGGGGGCGATGCGATCTCAAGACGACTTGAGATGCCCGCCTGAGGCGATTTGCATAATGACTTCTGTATAGAAGTCAGTCAATGGAAGTCGCCCTGAATCGCCCCCAAAAGTAGCACAGGAACCTTTTTCTAAGTCGGAGCGACTCAGGTCGCTCCTATTAGAACAGTTCCATTGCACAGACCGGGACGCGACTCCTCAGGCGACCGAGTCGCCCCTATGTGAACCGGGCCTAAGTGCTACTTCACACCAGACGCAGTTCCATGTGCTTTTTTCTACACAAAATGCATGCACAGTGTTTTCCCATGTATTCCATTGGCTCTAGTTCACACTATGCAGTCAGTTTCCGCACCAGAAACTGACTGCATGGTGTGAACCAAAGCCAACAAGAGCCATTGGAATACATGGAAAACACTGTGCATGCATTTTGTGCAGAAAAAATGCACACAAAACTGTACAGAACTGCATCTGGTGTGAACTGGCCCTAAAAGATACGGGTACATTTTAGTCAACGTACAATTCTTTCACTTTATGCTAAATATGTACCTCACTTTTCTTGACTTTTCTGGAGACTGAAATGCTGCAGAATTTGCAGATTTTTGGTTACACATCACATTTCTGGTCAGCACAACAGCTTTTATAAATACATTTTGTGTTATTAAACAAAAGTTCAATTGGGTCTTCGGATCTCAGAATGTACAGAGAAGCAATAACAACTATGACCTGCTGTGTAAAGCCATGCTACAACAGGCTTCACCCTCAATGACAGCCTGAGACCGGCACAGCTGCAGCACTATTTCTGGAAATCAAAACAGCAAGGCCCACACAGGCCTCCCTGCATACCACTAAATGTGCCAGTGTAGGAAGTTTAGTATGAAGCCACAATGATGTATATAAAAAGGTACACCGTACCATCGTATTACAATATTACTTTATTAACCCTTTCAATACCGGGCTTTTTATACCGGGCCTGTTCTGGCACTTCTCTCCTACATGTACAAATCATCATTCTTTTGCTAGAAAATTACTCAGAACCCCCAAACATTATATATGTTTTTTTAGCAGACACCCTAGGAAATAAAATGACGGATGTTGCAACTTTTTATCTTGCAGGGTATTTGCGCAATAATTTTTCAAACGCCTTTTTTTTTGGAAAAAAAATGGTTTAATGAATTAAAAAAAAAAACAGTAAAGTTAGCCCAATTTTTTTTGTAAAATATGAAAGCTTATGTTACTGAACATGTCACGCTTTAAAATTGTGCACAATCATGGAATCGGTATTTAAAAATCTCCATAGGCGACGATTTGAAAATTTTTACAGGTTACCAGGTTAGAGTTAGAGGGGGTCTAGTGCTAGAATTGTTGCACGCACTCGGCGATACCTCACATATGTGGTTTGAATGGGGGGTGTGTGTGTGTGTGTGTGTGTGTGTGTGTGTGTGTGTGTGTGTGTGTGTGTGTATATATATATATATATGGGCGGGACTTACGTGTGCGTTTGCTTCTGAGCGCGAGCTATTGGGGACAGGGGCGTTTTAAAAATTTTTATTTTACACTTTTTTTTTAATCACTTTTATTCCTATTACATGTAAACATCCCTTGTAATAGGAATGGTGTGTGACAGGTCCTCTTTATGGAGAGATGCGGGGTCAATAAGACCCCACATCTCTCCTCCAGGCTGGAAAGCATGAGATCAGGAAAAATAAATCACAATCTCATGCTTTGTTTACGTTTAGGAACCCGGGCGTGACGTCATCACATCGCACCCGGGCCTCCGACGGTCATAGAGACCATCTGGTCACCAGTCATCTCTATGATCGTCATGTGACCACCGGCGCCGGACAATTCTTTCTCCGGGCCCCCGATGGCACGGGAGAGCCCAGAGAAGGACTGGGAGGGGATATGTCCCCTCCCGCCGCCTATAAGAACGATCAAGCGGCGGAACCGCCGCTATGATCATTCTTATGGTGTGCAGAATCGCCGGCTGAAGAGAAGGATATCTGAATGATGCCTCTAGCTGCAGGCATCATTCAGATATCCCTCCACAAACCCAGGACGTCATATGACGTCCACCTGGAGGGAGAGAGGGTTCCTGCCGGCGTCATTTTACAACGACATGGAAGTGGTTAAAAATAGACAATTCTATTTCCTAAAGTGTAACTAAAAGGCAACATTTAGGCCTCATGTACACTGGACGTTAAAATAACGTTCTAAAAACGCCAGTAGCTTTGCAGTGAGTTTAACGGCTAACTTTTTATTTTTTTCTCTTCTTTTTCAATGGATCAAAAAACGTTAAAAAAAAAAAAAAAATGCTGGTGAGCCACGTTTGAGCGTTTATCTGCATTTATCAGCGTTTGATCGTTTTTACAGCTGAAAAACTCCTCTCAGAACCCACTAGTTTTGTTTTTAAAGCCAAAAAACTGCTGATAACAGCCTATGTGTGCACGGACACATAGGATACCATGATGAGGAGTTTGACTCTAGAAAGAGAAAAAAAAAAAAAAAAAACACACCTGAAGCCAAAAACAGCTGCTGTAAAAAAAGTCCAGTGTGCATGAGGCCTTATTTTAGTTTTGGATAGAGTGTAGAGGGATAGAGCACCTTTTCCCATGGAGGACAACAGGTTGACTTAACGACTGGTATCCTTTGGTCCTTGCATCTACTTTCCACCTGCTCCCTGGAAGCACCAGTCGTCCACTGGATACTGAGAAAATCCACACTTCAAGGTGTGCAAGCACGTGTGATTTTCTTTTGTTCCTTCCACAATGCAGAGCTTGGCCACAAAGAGGAGAATCCCAAGTACTGGCATGTAAAAGTGGGTGTGGGAAGGTTGGATTGGGAAGTTTTTACCCTGCGTAAACTCTGTCTTAAGCCTCGTACACGCTATTAAAAAATGGACAGCTGAGGTCGGAGCCGCTGTACTAATAATCCGATGTTAGTACAGCAATCTCCCCTGCTGTGCTAGTGTGTTCTGACAGGGGGATGCACCCCCAAAAACACTCCAGTCAGCGCTGAAGAGGAGCCGGTTGGCAGACCTTTTTCATTCATGCAAGTTTGAAAAGAGACAGCACACACAACAGGGAACTCCCAGTCCAATTTGCAAGATCCTCTTTCAGAATCTCAGTGTGTCTTAACACACTACAGCAGAAACAAGTAAAATAATTGAACCGGCTGATGACGCCCAACATTTAGCCAGTGTGTACTGGGTTTTAGACCCAACCTGGGGCTTATGGGGGGGGGTAAAAGAAAAGTGCCAGAGCAGTGGAGGAAGACCTTCTGCTGAACTTGCTCCTTTCACCTAAATGAGCAGAGGACAGGTTTGCTCCTTAGCACTCTGTAGTCAATGACATACTGCTTAAAAGAACGAGCGCACTTGCCTCAAACACACTTGAGCTAAGCTTTAAGTCCATGTATTGCCATCTGTAATTTGAGGGTGTTCAGACCGATCCTACACTTTAGATTTCCCTCTTTTAGTGGTACTCTAGGGTTCAGGCAAAATACACCACTATATTCACCTGGTATCCCAAATGCCACATTTTGGAAAATGAAAAAGCTAAATACTTTTCTCATGTTTTGCTTTGTCACCCTCCTTGTGCATGACAAATATGCGGATTCTGGGATTTATGTTCAGCATACTTTGCTTAGGAGTAATCACAGAGGTTAGTGATGTGATGGGGGCGATCTATTAAGCACTATTTAGCCCCACATCACATTTCCCTGAGGACAAACACGTCAGTGCCTGCAGCTTAGAAAATATAATGCTGCAGCAGAAAGTACCAGCAAGTTCAAAGTGTGTACTTTAATCCAGAGTGGATCAGCTGCCAGTCACTCCACAGGGGGTAAGTAGGTGGAGTCCCCAGATGCTCTTTCCTTGCAAAAATGGCCCTAGATCACACATTGCACTGAATAAAAGATTTGGCTGTGTAAAGCCAACAAAACCCCTAAAGTATGTGATCGAATGAAAACAATGACACTTCAGTACATGCCTGTCCCTAAAACTGCTATGTTAATTCTGAAAATAAAAATAGAGAATTCAGTTTCAATTGAGATGCAAATTGGTATGTGCGCTCTCTAGATTACACCAGAATGGTCCCAGCTACTCTTCCCGTTTGCCCCTTAAAGTGTTTGTTAACCCCCCAAAAAAAAAAAAAAAAAAATTGATTTCCTGGTCCCCTAAAGCAGATTGCACAGTGCTTGTGCTGTGTTATCTGCCCCCCTCTAAAAATTGTAAAAAATAAATAGAAAACCTCCCTGAACCCTCCACTTCCTGCATGTCCTCTATACAGACCACAAAAATCAGGGCTACTGAGCCCTGATCACCGTGGTCCGATTGTGTGCCAATCCATCATATGCTGCTGTCCCCTCTGCTCTCCTCTCCCCCCCCCCTCCTTCCTGTCATCTTGTGTCTGTGTCTCCGTAGATTGTAAATGGACACTGCCAGCCCCTCTATGATATCCAGGCATACCACACTGTATAGCACTGTAAATACAGTTTTAGTGCAGTCTTCAGGCTGGTCACACGACTCTTGGACAGGTTTCCAGGGCTACTGCAGGAGAGGCTGAGCGGCCACGTGATCTCCCTGGGTGACGTCGGAGGGAGATCACAGCCCCTCCTGCAGAAGCCATCCATCGAATGTATACAGTGGCCGCGAGTCACATGACCGGCCTGAAGATCGTTGTAAATCGGTATTTACAGCGCTCGTTTTCATAAAAGACTACTGCAGTGTGCTCTTCCAGGCTTTTAATAGGAGGGTCTGGCAGTGTTACTCTTCTTTGGCTTAAAGTGGTTGTAAACCCAATTTTTTTTTTTTTTTTTTTTTTTTTTTTTTTTTTTTACACAACCTGTAAAAGAAAGGCATAATGAGCTATTATGACTAGCATAATAGCTCATTATGTTCCACTTACCTTAGATCGGGGCCCTCGAAGCCATCCTCGTCCCTCTGTTCAGCCGCAGACATCACTGCGGCGATAGCCGGAATGTTACTTCCGGGTATCGCCGCTCCGGCGCTGTGATTGGCCGGAGCGGCGGAGACGTCACTCTGCGCATGCGCGCGGGAGGCGTCCCACTCGGCTACGCCCAGCGATTGCTGGGAAGTAGCAGAGTTTGTGAATGGGATTAACCCCATGAATGCGCCGTTGTCTACGGCGCGCATGCGCCGTAGACAGCGGCGCTTGTCATTTTAGTAAATATCTCCTAAACGTGTAGGTTTAGGGGATATTTCTTGCACCTACAGGTAAGCCTTAATCTAGGCTTACCTGTAGGTGCAAGTTGAAAAAGTGGGTTTACAACCACTTTAACAAACACTTTAAGCCTAGTACACACGGGACGAATGTTGGGTGGCATTAGCCAGTTCAATAGATACCAGTGAGATTACTTGGCAATAGTCACATTAACTGGACTTGTTCTGTAAATACTGAAGACATTATATACTGTACTCACTTTTTTACCCTGAAAATAGAGGGTAAACTGTGCCTGCGTGTTATACGCAGGGGGCTGTGGAAAGTTTTTTTCCTGAAACTTCCCTCTTAAAGTTAGGATGCGTGTTATACGCCGATAAATACAGTACATATTATAGCTTATCCAAGCTTTTAACTGAAGAAAGACTTGTTCTGTAATGTTAATTTTGTAGCTTATATACCGTATTTATCGGCGTATAACACGCACTTTTTTCCCCTTAAAATCAGGGGAAAATCGTGGGTGCGTGTTATACGCCGATACTCCGAATTCCCCTGCTGAAAATGAGCGAGAGGAGCGAGCGGAGCCGAAGCCGAAGTACAATCGGCTTTACTCGGCTCCTCTCGCAGTCCCGCCCATCTCTGACTGCGCCGCTGACGGAGAAAGCCGAGTGTACTTCGCCTAGTCTCGGCTCCTCTCGCAGTCCTGCCTGTGACTGTGAGCAGACACGAGTCTAGGCGAAGTACACTCGGCTTTCTCCGTCAGCGGCGCAGTCAGTGGAGATGGGCGGAACTGCGAGAGGAGCCGAGTCCAGCCGAAGTACACTCGGCCCCGCTCGCTCCTCTCCACAGAAATCGGCGCCAAATTTTAAAAACCGCCGCGACTGACACGATCGCAAAGGCACTGGGCAAGGCTGCAGATGGACAGATGAACACTGGGCACGGCTGCAGATGGACAGATGGACACTGGGCAAGGCTGCAGATGGACACTGGGCAAGGCTACAGATGGACACTGGGCAAGGCTGCAGATGGACAGATGGACACTGGGCAAGGCTGCAGATGGACAGATGGACACTGGGCAAGGCTGCAGATGGACAGATGGACACTGGGCAAGGCTGCAGATGGACAGATGGACACTGGGCAAGGCTGCAGATGGACAGATGGACACTGGGCAAGGCTGCAGATGGACAGATGGACACTGGGCAAGGCTGCAGATGGACACTGCTGCAGATGGACAGATGGACACTGGGCACGGCTGCAGATGGACACTGGGCAAGGCTGCAGATGGACACTGGGCAAGGCTGCATTTAAATGTAAGTTTTTTTTCCTTGAATTTCCCTCCTAAAAGTTTTTTCCTTAAAATTCCCTCCTAAATTGGGGTGCGTGTTATACGCCGATAAATACGGTACATGCTCAGTTGAATGTGACCAACTACTACTTGATATACCATGACCTGGATAGGAACCTTCACAGACACCTGTGTGATTAGGCTCTCAATGGGCTCACTACCCTACAACTAGTTTATGGCACTTGAATGAAGTTATGGCTGCTTCCCCAGAAGCGTAATCACACTATTGTATTGCTTCATGATAGTCACTTTAATTCCACCAAAATAAAAAAAAATAAAAAAATAAACTGTATGACCAGCTAGTATGGCATTCTAATGCCAACAGGCATGCAGGCCGTGTCACATGGATATTTGGGCTCATTCAGTAATGCATTGTGACAAGCCATGATGAAGGTGCATAGTGCAGCAAACTCATTTCAGTTTTTGTTTTTTTAGACAGGCCAGTTAATATGGTTGACCATACACTACACAATCTGATTGTACAACCTTTAGGACTCCAATTAACTATTACAAGGTTCTGCCCGGTTTAATTCACACTGAAAGTTTGGGCGTGTCCCACATTACATCGTTTTGGTAAAATTAAACGTAGAATGCACAATCAGGTTTTTATAATGCCCTATCCAGCTTTAGGGCTCACTCACATCATATGCAATGATCTGCATAGATCAGGCATGCCCAAAGTCCGGCAAAATATATATCTTTTGTGGCCCCCAACGAATCCCCGAGGGCCACAAAAGATAAATGCTGGCTACCAGTGCCTTGAAGGAGATGGGGCAAGTGCCGTACATACAGGAGTATTTCCTGTTTACATGGCATCCTGTGTAAAAGGAAGTCCCGTCTCCTGCGCTGCCATTGGACAACTGTTCTGTCCATCATAGCAGGCGGGACTTTCAATTAAAGAGGCAGCCGAGAAAACAGGGAGTTTCTCCTGTATGTCTGTTGGCGCTCGTCTCGCCCCCTCTCTCCCTGTCTCAAGGCTGCAGATGGACATGAATCAGGCTGCACGACAATGGTGGGTGCTGCATTCATGGGCACTGACCCTTATTTTGCTTCACAGTTCTTTATTTAAAAGTTTAAGATTTCTTCCTGAAACTTCCTTTTTAAAAGTTAAGGTGCGTGTTTTAAGCCGATAAATACGGTATATTCAAATAACTCGCCCAAGCTCATCTCTTTACCACATACAGCCACAAAGGCAAGAGAATTCTTGTTGGGCAGTACTGCACATGTACTGTAAGACACTGGAGTATTTTGAAGCTTTTTGGTGTGCTTTTTAGCATACTGTACACATCCCTGTGCACATTTGCTTTTACAGTTGTGTGCTTTTTAGCACATACAATATGGCTCCAAAGAAAATTAAGAGCAAGCATGGTGGCTCCGAAGAAAATTAAGAGCAAGCATGGTGGCGACAAGAATGTGCAGCGCGGAAATGCAGGCGACAAGAATGTGCAGAGCGGAAATGCAGGCGACAAGAATGTGCAGAGCGGAAATGCAGGCGACAAGAATGTGCAGCGCGGAAATGCAGGCGACAAGAATGTGCAGCGCGGAAATGCAGGCGACAAGAATGTGCAGCGCGGAAATGCAGGCGACAAGAATGTGCAGAGCGGAAATAAAGAATGACAAGAATGTGCAGAGCAGGAATTCTAAGAATAAGGTTGTGAAGAAAATAACCATTGAGCTGAAGAAGGAAATTATAGAAAAGCATGACCGTGGTATTCGTGCGACTGATCTGGACTCGGAGTACAAGATGGCGAAGTTGACAATCTCAACTATTTTGAGGAACAAAGCTGCCATCAAAGCAGCTGATGTGGCAAAAGGAGTAACAATGTTAACCAAGCAGAGGACACAAGTGCTCGAAGGATGTGAAAAAAATCTTGTTGGTGTGGTTGAATGAGAAACAGCTGGTAGGTGATAGCGTTAGTGAAGCTCAGATTTGTAAAAAAAGCCAAGAAATTGCACAGTGATTTACTGCAAACAAACCCCTCTACAAGTGCAAAGTTTAAAGGCCAGTAGAGGGCGGTTTGAAAATTTCTGCAAGAGAAGTGGCACCCACAGTGTGATAAGACATGGTGAGGCTTCCAGTTCTGACAAGACCAGTGCAGGAGCCTACAAGAAAGAATTTTTCGGAATACATGAAGAAGGGCAGAAGGCTCAGCAATTGTTCAACTGATTAAACAGGGCTCTTCTGCAAAAAGATGCCAAAGAGAAACTATATCACGCAGGAGGAAAAAGGCACTCCCGGGGCACAAGCCCATGAAGGACAGATTGACCCTTTTGCTGTGTGTGCGAACGCAAGTGCCGACCTGAAGATTAAGCCACTACTGGTGTACCATTTCCCAGACCCCTCGCACATTCAGGGAACAGAATGTGAACAAGGCCAGACTGCCTGTCATATGGAGGGTCAACGCAAAATCTTGGGTCACAAGGCAATTGTTCATGGAATGGCTGCACGAGGTGTTTGCATCCACCATAAAAAAAAACATCTGACAACCAACTGCCTGAAAGGTGCCTTCTTCTGATGGACAATACCCCAGCACACCCTCCAGCCTTGAAGGATGATATGGACACTGAGTATAACTTCATAAAAAGGTCAAGCCCCCCCAACACAACACCTCTTCTGAAGCCCATAAACCAGCAAGTGATCTGTAACTTCAACAAGCTGTATACAAAGACGCTCTTGTTTTAATGTCACTGAAGAGATGTCCTTGACTCTGAAGGAATTCTGGAAGAAACATTTCAATGTTCTCCATTGCATTAACCTCATTGATAAAGCCTGGGAAGAGGTCACTCACCGAACCGTAAAGTGGTTAACCCACTTCTACTAAATGATGCCATCCTCTCTGTACCATTATAAGAAGTTTCCCAGGGTGTTCTGTAAAAAATCTGCTTGATTATACTTGTATGAGCTCTGATACAGGCGCTCAGCCGATTCCTCTCCTTCCTTGTCTCTCCGGCTCACAGCTGCAGTGGGCGGGGCCGAGCCCTCTCACTGACGTCAGCTGGGAAAGTAGGGTAAGAGAAGAGCCATGTAGGTACAATCTGGCAGATTTTTTTTATAGAACACAAGCACAGGGAAATTTATTTTAATGGTACAGAGAGGATGGCAGCATTTAGTAGAAGATTTGACATCAGCCAGAAGTCATCTCAAGCAAGATTAGTTAGTGTCTTCATACTGTACTTTGTTTCATATTTTTGTTGCTTAAAAAAAAAAAAAAGTTCAGAACAGATTAACCGGATTTACATTGAACCCTATGGGAAACTTTTCCTTAGTTCGCGACCAGAGTCGTTTCACGAAGTAAGTTTGTGAACCGAGGTATCACTGTACCTGGTTTTGCACAGGGCAGCCTGGATCCTCCTCTTCGAGTCACTCTTCTGTGATTTGCGCCCCTTCCTCCTGTTGAGTGCCCCTACAGCAAGCAACTTGCCATGGGTGCACACGAGCCAAGCTGCAGCTCTATGTATCCATTCAGAAACGGAGCCGCGGTTCTGCCCCACCCCCTCTCTCTGATTGGCTAACCGAGTTTGATTGAAGCAGTGGGAGCCATTGGCGCCGCTGCTGTGTCTGCAAATCGGGAGGGGAGTCCCAGACGGCCGAGACACTCGTGCACATCGCTGGATAGAGATGGGGCTCAGATAAGTATAAGGGGGGCTGCTACACAAAGACAGCTTTTTATCTTAATGCATAGAATGCATTAAGATAAAAAACCTTCTGACTTTACAACTACTTTAAGATGCGACTGTCATTCGACTTTTGAGAGTTTAAATTGCCATCCATGACACTTAAGTTGCATGAAATGGTACATTAAAGTAGTGCAGGAACCTTTTTACAGTAAAGTCGCATAGATTTGAACAGTTTCCATTGAAATACATGGGCTGCGACTTGTCATGTGACTTTGTGTCCAAAGTCATATGACAAGTTGCACAAGTGTGAATGGACCCTTAAGCACGCAGGTTGGAGTAAAGGAGCCCTTATGGCTTGTTTACACCAGATGTGTTGTGGAACGCAGTCTGAATGCACAGACAAGGCAAAGGTCTAGTTTCCCATTACGTCAGTTCACCACTGCGGTGTGCACTGAAAAGAACAGTACAGCATGCAGTACTTTTTTCAGGGAAATGTGGTGCAACGCAATTCACCGCACTGCATTGTGCTCCGGCTGATGGAACTGAATTTAATGTCAATTTGCGCTTCAGCTTCCAGCACAGCTTCTTTATCGCAGACCAGCGGCTGTATTCTAACGCTTCTCCTGGTCTAAGTGTGCCCCTATCGTATACGCCTGATTTTCCATCAACATGATGCTGAATGTCTGATCCATGCCATAGCCCACAAATGGTGTGCTAGAAAGATCATAATCAATGATGTTGCTCACAATCACAAATCAATAGACGGGTCATCACACAGAAACAGATTAGGTATTATAACTTCCTATAATTTATAATCTTAACTATGCAATATATATTTTATACATACATCACCATACCTTCCTATCAACTTACTTCCCAGTGTCTACATTCATGGGAGGGTTTTATGCAAAAGAAACTCCTGGAAGGAAGGAAAGCACTAGGCAACGTCAGCGCGTCGCTCCGCCCAATGCGCTGACGTCACCTCGTGCGTCCCTTCGTGTCCTGGAGAACGGGTTTGTCCGTTTGTGCGCTGGTCGGCACATCAGACTTAAAGGCTTTTAAATGTACATCTACATGCAAGTGCAATACTTTTTTTATTTATTTAAAAAGCATTTACGCTATATGGAGCTCTTTTATCTTTCATATAAATCCACTTATTCATCCTTATGAGTGAAAATGAGAGGTGCAGATGCATGCTTGCATTGGGAGAAAGACCCGGCTTGGATTAATATTAAACGCACTTTTTGATCCTCTGTAGCGGAGAGTCAATTGGAGCTGGTAAGAAGTAAATCGCATTACTTGGTGGTGGATTCCTCACATAGGGTGGTACGTGGTGGACCATTTAATCACGAATTTTGAAAAGCTTCTAGTTACAAGCACTGGTGGACTTTTATAAGAACTTTATATTTACAAATCTGAAAGATTGATTTGTGGAACATTGATTTAGCGCAATTCTATTTTCTATTTGTTATACTGTGCTTTGTCATACAGGAGAATTGCCGCTTGTGCTCATTTGATCTGGATTTGTATTCCTTTTAGCGCAGTTTTTCCATACTCTTCATCTACATTACTTGTAGCTGCTGACTCTTACACTGGAGCTCCTCAATGACACCCCAAATGCAGTGCATTTGCACCAGATCGCATTGTACAGCAGCACCAACTGGATGCTTTTGCAGTGCGTTTTTAAAAGTAGCGTAGGCACTACTTTTGGTGCGATCCAGTATGATATTAGCCCTTTCAAATGAAAACGCATTGCATGGGAATGCAGAGCAGGTTCCTGTGCGATTCTGGTGTAAACTGGCAAAAAACACAGTACAAACGCATATGCAACAACAATGAATGTATTTCAATGAGCCCAATTTACACCACTTTCATGTAAGAAAAAGAAAAAGAAAAAGAAAAAGAAAAAGAAAAAAAAAAAAAAAGCACAGCTTGCTGCATTTTTCTACACTAGAACACACCAAATACATACAAGACTGTGCGTAAAAAACAGCAAATGTGCATGAATATGTGTACACGCACCAGAAACTCAACTTAGTAATGAAAGTAGTGAAAAAATAGATAATCTGCGCAAAATTCAATATAATTATGTGAAAATATAAATAAATTGATCAATGTAATTAGCCTACTAATAGGCTTATTGTGATGGCTGCTCACACCACTTAGAGTGTATCAACATGTGACTCAATATATGACAACCAAAAACCAATAAATAACGTCCACTCCAAATATTAACAAACTTCCACCGTTGTGCAACGTTCAGTGACAGTTCATACATTTCCAGTGACCACCACCTTTAGCTGGAATGCCTGCTCACCTCCAAAAGTTGTCCCCACTACAGAGTCGCACACGCCTGTGATTATATCTCTCAGGATGCCTTGGGGAAACAATTTCTCCTCCCGATGTACCTGGACACGGCAGACCTCCTCCTGGGTTCTCTGTGTAGACCCCACTACAGAGTCACACACGCCTGATATAATATCTCAGGATTCTACGGGATAAAATAACCACATACAAAATGCGAAAAGCATGCATCTCATCAATACTGATGTAAACTGAGAAAACGTCCTGAATGGTGACACCTCACACCTGTGTGTGTGAGGTGTTGCCATTCAGGACGTTTTCTCCATTTACTCAGTATAGATGAGATGCATGCTTTTCACATTTGTATGTGATTTTATCCCCGAGTTTGTTTTAAATGTTATTAGCAGAGAGCACTATGGGTTGCCTTTGTTTTATATGGCCACACACGATCGAATGATATCCTTGGAGGTTAGAGCTGTCTAGGTGTACGGAGATGAGGATTCGTGTTCCTGTGGAATCCTGAGAGATATAATCACAGGTGTATGTGTGACTCTGTAGTGGGGACAACTTTAAGGTGAGCAGGCATTCCAGCTAAAAAAGGTGGTGGTCACTGGAAATTAATGAACTGTCACTGAAAGTTGGAATTTTGTTAATATTTGGACTTCATTGGTTTTTGGTTGCACTACATTATATTTTGTTAGTAATGAAAGTAGATTGAAATAAATGAAAAAAGTATTCCAAAAAGTGCATCACAAACAAATGTAATTCACCGAAAAAACACATATCCAGAAAATGTACAGCGGACACAGGGACTGTGGTGTAAATGAGCCCCACAAGGTTCCATTAAAATACAAAGCATGTGCAATGAAAACAGCAGAGCGGGCATGGATGTGGTGTAGTGAACAAGCCCCCCCCCCCGGTGAGGAGTAGTAGCTGTGTCCTATAAAAGATAAAAAACTGCGCTAGCAAGCAATTAAAAATTGAAGATTAAATCTTAGGCAGCAGAAATAGTCTGAAAACACCTCAAACAATGGAAAAGAAAAAACTGCGCCACTTGTAGAAATTTGGACCGAAGCCTAATAGGAATTTTATGCTTATTTTAAATGCACATAGTGAACTAGCAGGCTTTACACCAAATAGTCCAATGGTATTCAACAAATGTCCATAAATCCTTATATCAGGGGAGCCACAGATATCACACCACAGTGACTACTCAAAGTAAACCGTGAGGTATCCACCACCAACAGAAGGGGAAGCAGCTTACCAGAGGGCAAGCGGTTTGGGACATTCGACTGTAACCCAGCCGCGGCTTTTAGTGTTATCCTCCCTTCACAAGCCAGTACGTCCCGTTCGGATGAACCGTAAATCACAATATCCAGGTCATACACCCCAACCAACAGCAATCAACAGGTGGCCTGGAGCAAACCAAAAAAGAAAAAAAGGTTCTTTTTTGGTTTGCTCCAGGCCACCTGTTGATTGCTGTTGGTTGGGGTGTATGACCTGGATATTGTGATTTACGGTTCATCCGAACGGGACGTACTGGCTTGTGAAGGGAGGATAACACTAAAGGCCGCGGCTGGGTTACAGTCGAATGTCCCAAACCGCTTGCCCTCTGGTAAGCTGCTTCCCCTTCTGTTGGTGGTGGATACCTCACAGTTTACTATGAGTAGTCACTGTGGTGTGATATCTGTGGCTCCCCTGATATAAGGATTTATGGACATTTGTTGAATACCATTGGACTATTTGGTGTAAAGCCTGCTAGTTCACTATGTGCATTTAAAATAGGAATTTTATGCTTATTAGGCTTCGGTCCAAATTTCTTCAAGTGGCGCAGTTTTTTTATTTTCCAGTAGCTGTGTCCTGCGTGTGGTGTCGTGAATAAGCCCCCCGGTGAGGAGTGGTAGCTGTGTCCTGCGTGTGGTGTCGTGAATAAGCCCCCCGGTGAGGAGTGGTAGCTGTGTCCTGCGTGTGGTGTCGCGAATAAGCCCCCCGGTGAGGAGTGGTAGCTGTGTCCTGCGTGTGGTGTCGTGAATAAGCCCCCCGGTGAGGAGTGGTAGCTGTGTCCTGCGTGTGGTGTCGTGAATAAGCCCCCCGGTGAGGAGTGGTAGCTGTGTCCTGCGTGTGGTGTCGCGAATAAGCCCCCCGGTGAGGAGTGGTAGCTGTGTCCTGCGTGTGGTGTCGTGAATAAGCCCCCCGGTGAGGAGTGGTAGCTGTGTCCTGCGTGTGGTGTCGTGAATAAGCCCCCCGGTGAGGAGTGGTAGCTGTGTCCTGCGTGTGGTGTAGTGAAGAAGCCCCCCGGTGAGGAGTGGTAGCTGTGTCCTGTGTGTGGTGTCGTGAATAAGCCCCCCGGTGAGGAGTGGTAGCTGTATCCTGTCGTGAATAAGCCCCCCGGTGAGGAGTGGTAGCTGTGTCCTGCGTGTGGTGTAGTGAAGAAGCCCCCCCCCCGGTGAGGAGTGGTAGCTGTGTCCTGTCGTGAATAAGCCCCCCGGTGAGGAGTGGTAGCTGTGTGGTGTAGTGAATAAGCCCCCCCGGGGAGGAGTAGCTGTGTCCTGTGTAGTGAATAAGCCCCCCCCCCGGTGAGGAGTGGTAGCTGTGTCCTGTCGTGAATAAGCCCCCCGGTGAGGAGTAGTAGCCGTCTCCTGTGTGTGGTGTAGTGAATAAGCCCCCTGGTGAGGAGTAGTAGCCGTCTCCTGTGTGTGGTGTAGTGAATAAGCCCCCCGGTGAGGAGTAGTAGCCGTCTCCTGTGTGTGGTGTAGTAGCCGTCTCCTGTGTGTGGTGTAGTGAATAAGCCCCCCGGTGAGGAGTAGTAGCCGTCTCCTGTGTGTGGTGTAGTGAATAAGCCCCCCGGTGAGGAGTAGTAGCCGTCTCCTGTGTGTGGTGTAGTAGCCGTCTCCTGTGTGTGGTGTAGTGAATAAGCCCCCCGGTGAGGAGTAGTAGCCGTCTCCTGTGTGTGGTGTAGTGAATAAGCCCCCCGGTGAGGAGTAGTAGCCGTCTCCTGTGTGTGGTGTAGTAGCCGTCTCCTGTGTGTGGTGTAGTAGCCGTCTCCTGTGTGTGGTGTAGTGAATAAGCCCCCCGGTGAGGAGTAGTAGCCGTCTCCTGTGTGTGGTGTAGTGAATAAGCCCCCCGGTGAGGAGTAGTAGCCGTCTCCTGTGTGTGTGGTGTAGTGAATAAGCCCCCCGGTGAGGAGTAGTAGCCGTCTCCTGTGTGTGTGGTGTAGTGAATAAGCCCCCCGGTGAGGAGTAGTAGCCGTCTCCTGTGTGTGTGGTGTAGTGAATAAGCCCCCCGGTGAGGAGTAGTAGCCGTCTCCTGTGTGTGGTGTAGTGAATAAGCCCCCCGGTGAGGAGTAGTAGCCGTCTCCTGTGTGTGGTGTAGTGAATAAGCCCCCCGGTGAGGAGTAGTAGCCGTCTCCTGTGTGTGGTGTAATAGCCGTCTCCTGTGTGTGGTGTAGTGAATAAGCCCCCCGGTGAGAAGTAGTAGCCGTCTCCTGTGTGTGGTGTAGTAGCCGTCTCCTGTGTGTGGTGTAGTGAATAAGCCCCCCGGTGAGGAGTAGTAGCCGTCTCCTGTGTGTGGTGTAGTGAATAAGCCCCCCGGTGAGGAGTAGTAGCCGTCTCCTGTGTGTGGTGTAGTGAATAAGCCCCCCGGTGAGGAGTAGTAGCCGTCTCCTGTGTGTGGTGTAGTGAATAAGCCCCCCGGTGAGGAGTAGTAGCCGTCTCCTGTGTGTGGTGTAGTGAATAAGCCCCCCGGTGAGGAGTAGTAGCCGTCTCCTGTGTGTGGTGTAGTGAATAAGCCCCCCCAGTGAGGAGTAGTAGCCGTCTCCTGTGTGTGGTGTAGTGAATAAGCCCCCCCAGTGAGGAGTAGTAGCCGTCTCCTGTGTGTGGTGTAGTGAATAAGCCCCCCGGTGAGGAGTAGTAGCCGTCTCCTGTGTGTGGTGTAGTAGCCGTCTCCTGTGTGTGGTGTAGTGAATAAGCCCCCCGGTGAGGAGTAGTAGCCGTCTCCTGTGTGTGGTGTAGTGAATAAGCCCCCCGGTGAGGAGTAGTAGCCGTCTCCTGTGTGTGGTGTAGTAGCCGTCTCCTGTGTGTGGTGTAGTGAATAAGCCCCCCGGTGAGGAGTAGTAGCCGTCTCCTGTGTGTGGTGTAGTGAATAAGCCCCCCGGTGAGGAGTAGTAGCCGTCTCCTGTGTGTGGTGTAGTGAATAAGCCCCCCGGTGAGGAGTAGTAGCCGTCTCCTGTGTGTGGTGTAGTGAATAAGCCCCCCGGTGAGGAGTAGTAGCCGTCTCCTGTGTGTGGTGTAGTGAATAAGCCCCCCGGTGAGGAGTAGTAGCCGTCTCCTGTGTGTGGTGTAGTAGCCGTCTCCTGTGTGTGGTGTAGTGAATAAGCCCCCCGGTGAGGAGTAGTAGCCGTCTCCTGTGTGTGGTGTAGTGAATAAGCCCCCCGGTGAGGAGTAGTAGCCGTCTCCTGTGTGTGGTGTAGTGAATAAGCCCCCCGGTGAGGAGTAGTAGCCGTCTCCTGTGTGTGGTGTAGTGAATAAGCCCCCCGGTGAGGAGTAGTAGCCGTCTCCTGTGTGTGGTGTAGTAGCCGTCTCCTGTGTGTGGTGTAGTGAATAAGCCCCCCGGTGAGGAGTAGTAGCCGTCTCCTGTGTGTGGTGTAGTGAATAAGCCGCCCGGTGAGGAGTAGTAGCCGTCTCCTGTGTGTGGTGTAGTGAATAAGCCCCCCGGTGAGGAGTAGTAGCCGTCTCCTGTGTGTGGTGTAGTGAATAAGCCCCCCCGGTGAGGAGTAGCTGTGTCAGGTGTGGTGGGCTCTCTCGGTTCCGTACACTGTGGGTTGGGATAGTCCAGCTTCTGTCCGCACATTCTCCTCACATCCTCCCCTCAGGTGAGAGCCCGTCGTCCCTCCACTGTCCCTCGCCTCCTCATGTCTCTCACACGTTCCCCACTCTCACTCACCCCCCGGATAAACAGGACTGCTCACCATGGTTCCCGAGACCCGGCCAGTGTGCCCCCAGTTCCCCGGCATCTCACCTGAACGCTGCCCAGTGCCCACTATGCGACTCCACAGGAACTCCTCAATTCTTTTCCCTGGGACGGTCCGGCCTGTCAATAACACGCATGCGCGATCGGGGCGAGTCCCCCGAAGAGGGGCGTGCCTGTCGGCGTCTCCTCCCCCCTCCTGACCCTGGTGTCAATCAGTGAGAGTAGATGTGTGGGTGAGGCAGGCAGGGCGGTGTGTGTACAGTGTACATGATGGAGCCCACACATGCCGCTGCATGACTCCCTGTACACAAGAACATTGCAAGTATTTAGGATCACCATATTACCCTGATACACATGCCAAGTTGCTCGGGGGGGGGAAATAGTTTCCTTATGGTGTAATTAGCCCATTGTTCTCATCCTGTACTCAGTGCTCGGGGTGAGAGTGCTGGCCTTTCCTGTTTGTTCCATTGATTTATAAAATGGCCTGAACTGATCACAGCAGCAGTGTGCAGAGGGATTGTCAGCACTAGAGAACCACTAAACCTACAATCCTCAGTGTCATGTGTACAGACAGCACTCCACACTTATGGCCCATACACACAATCAGAAAATCTTATGAAAACTACCGCATTCGGAGCGATCGTACCAGTGGCGGCTGGTGGGCTTTTGTTTGGGGGGGGCAAATAACCAAAACCCCCCTCACGGCAACTCAACCCCCCTGCCGCTGTCTGCCGACAGGGATCGGGCATCCGAGGCGTGGCAAAGGGGACCAGGCATCCATGTGTAGCACACGGACCCTTTTCTCCTGCCTACCTTCTCCTTGCAGAGATAAAGGCACACCGTGCCACGTGCCCGGATCCTTCTGGTTTAAGAGGTTGAGCGGTGTTCTTACAATTTTGGGTCCTGCAGCGAGTTACCTCCCCTCCATTGGTTCTCGTCCCTAGAGTATAGGGAAAAGTCTGTTTTCTTCCTCCCAAAGAAAGTCAATGTCCAAACAGTGTTTAAACTCCAAACACGAGTTTATTTTATCTTGCTTGAAACAGATTTGGGAATAGGTTGAAGATAGAGACAAAGTAGGTAGAGGGACAGGTTCAGGCACGCGACACCCAACTACCCTATTCTCCACTCAAGCCTGAGTATGAATTGCTCACCCGGATAGATCCCTCTCACAGTTCTAGTAGCCGGAGTGAAACACACAGTTCCTTTAAGTTAGTCCCCTTCACGGACAAGTCCAAGTAATTCTCTGCCACAGAATCCTTTAGTTACTGAATTAGAACCTTGAAACTCCCATAGATTAATGAAGACCATAGGTGTCAATGGGACACGCTACAGGAGCTATACTGCAACTCACGAGTCCTTCCCTCTGATAGGTAACCAGGCCTCTCCTTCACCAAGAATTCCTTCTTTGATCCATCGGACAGGTCCTCCCCCGGTTTCCTCTCCTTCAGAGCGGGCCACCCTCACACGGGTTCCCCGGGACTCCAGTGTGTTGGCTGTAGACACAGTTGAAGGTACTGGGCCTACCTGGAACGTTGTAGCCTCAAGCTAAAGGTGCCCGAGACTCCTCGACCAGTTCACGCACCCCCCAGCCAGCAAGGCCATAGGGCGCGACTTCGCCACCAGGGGTCCTTGGAATCCCCCTGGCACACCACCCCCATGGGGCACACTCCACCATCGTGGGTACACATCCCCCATGGGCACACTCCCCGCACTTCTGGCGTCTGCCCCTTTTGTACCCTCTCCCGGCATGCACAGCAGGCAGAACCCGCCCACCACACGGTAGCCGAGAGAGGACACCAATCTTACCACAAAGCCACCTGCGGTTCAACCTGAGACCTGGGCGACAGCGCCACCTCAGGCCCAGGGGAACTATACACCAGGCAACAACATGGTAGAGCAGAGTCCGTATTGAACAAAATTGTAGGATCTGAGCCATACTATTGCCCAGACTGCCCCTAAATTTACAGCATAGCGACCCCAGTTTTGGGGGTCCCGCTACACATACCCCCCCTTGAAAAGCCACTCTCCCCAGTGGCTGGAAGAGATCAGAAAGACCCCTCAATCCTGAGTGGGTTCCAGTCTTTTCCAACTATGTACAAAAAAAAAGAACATATGCAGTGTCTGAACCAAAACATTTTGGGAATAGCAGATGAAGAAGAGAAAGAGCATGTAAAAAAAATACATTATATTCAGTATAAAACACATAGCTTGACAAATACAATCCCTCCCCTCCTAACATATCTACTCCACCCATTCTCTGATAGAGTTGATTGCAGGTCACCTGCAGAGGGAGAGAAAAAAAAAACACAATATACAATTCTAAGATTTTGCAGAAAGGAACCATCTCCCCAAGAAAGGATGATTATCCTCTGTTATATATATTAGTTTGCATGGCTATGCCTAGCCTTACTGAGATCTTCTGCAAAACACCACCACCTAGTGGCAACTCAAGTCATCACACCCCCATGCTGCGCGTGGGCATGGCTCATGTACTTCACATGAACTTTCCATCTTGACCACAACGGTTCTCACTTTGGCCCTAACTATACTACCCCACTGTTCAGTTAAAATATTTTTATTTTCTTAGTGGAGCTGAGGGGAAAGAAAAAACACAACGGCTTCCCACTCCTTCAGTCAAGTATATTTCCCTGCAGCAAAGGGCAAAAGTTAAGTGAGTTCAGGGCAGGCTATTCCTGTGAAACGGAATAATAATGAAAAAAAAACACAAGTTCCATTTCACAAATAATACTGAGGATACGGGAGAACAAGAGTCATGGGGCGCGACTTCGCCACCAGGGGTCCTTGGAATCCCCCTGGCACACCACCCCCATGGGGCACACTCCACCCTCGTGGGTACACTCCCCCGTGGGCACACTCCCTGCACTTCTGGCGTCTGCCCCTTTTGTACCCTCTCCCGGCATGCACAGCAGGCAAAACCCGCCCACCACACTGTAGCCGAGAGAGGACACCAATCGTACCACAACGCCACCTGCGGTTCAACCCGAGACCTGGGCGAAAGCGCCACCTCAGGCCCAGGGGAACTATACACCAGGCAACAACATGGTAGAGCAGAGTCCGTATTGAACAGAATTGTAGGATCTGAGCCATACTATTGCCCAGACTGCCCCTAAATTTACAGCATAGCGACCCCAGTTTTGGGGGTCCCGCTACACATGCATAAGCTCTTCTCACTTCTGCCGTCTCCTCCTAGGCGTCCAATAGGAGCGCCTGTCCTTTCAGCCAATCGGGTGACAGGTATCAGACCCTGTACCCAATTGTCCGGGAGGAGGATCAGTGTTGCAACAGCAAATATTAATTCGCTGTTGTAACACACCTGGGTGGGATCGGAGCGCGCTCTCTGCGACCCAAGCCCACTCTAGTTTGAAGCCTATTAGAGCCTCTGGCTCTAGTCAGGTGCTTCAAAAAAAAACCTGGCCGCGTTAATTCATGCGACTGGTGACCTGAAAGGGGCCAGACGCATGAATTGGGGGTGGCTGCGGTGGCAATGGATAGATTCATGCATAGCATGAATCTATCCATTGCATATAGGGGGGTGGCAAGGAGAGACGGGGCGGCACCCCTAATGGACGGGCCGCCCCTGGAATGTACGATAATCGGATAGTTAGCACACAGCTTCCGAGAGCCAATCACAACAGTTCAGCCCCGAAAGGTTTTACCCCCTTCATGACCAGGCCAATTTTTGGGATATTGCACTGCATTGCTTTACATGACAATTGCTTGTTCATATGACACTGTACCCAGTGGTGTATTTAGATTTTGTGCTGCCCTAGGCCTGACTAAACTCATGCACCCCCTAATTTAAATATGACCCCCTTCCTGTTTAAGACCCACTCTGTCATCTTTAAACCACACCCCTTCCTCTTTAGGCTCCACCTCTTCCTCTCTGTACATTAAAAGTGTGTACCAGTGCAGACCTATCATTGCACCTTAAGAGTGCCGCCTCCTCAGTGCTCATATGTGCAGCCTTATCAGTGCCCATCAGTACAGTCCCATCAGTGCCCATCAGTGAGGCCTCATCAGTTCCCATCAGTGCAGCATATCAGTAGTCATCAGTGCGGCCTCATCAGTGCAGCTTATCAGTGCCCATCAGTGCAGCTTATCAGTGTGGCCTCATCAGTGGCCATCAGCCCAGCCTCATCAGTGGCCATCAGTACAGCATCATCAAGGGCCACCAATGCAGCCCTATTATTGCAGCTTAAGAGTGCCACCTCATTAGTGGGCATCAGTGCAGCCTATCAGTGCCCATCAGTGCAGCCTTATCAGTGCCCATCAGTGCAGCCTTATCATTGCCCCTCTGTGCCGCCTCATCAGTGCAGCCTTATCAGTGCCCGTCAGTACAGTCACATCAGTGCAGCCTTATCAATGCCCATCAGTGCTGCCGTATCAGTGCAGTCTTATTAGTGCCCATTAGTGCAGCTTATCAGTGCCCACCAGTGGCGCCTCATCAGTGCCCATTAGTGCAGCCTTATCAGTGCAGCCTATCAGTGCCCAACTGTACAGTCCCATAAGTGCAGCCTATCAGTGCCCATCACTGCAGCCCCATCAGTGCCCAACAGTACAGTCCCATCAATGCTGCCTATCAGTGCCCATCAGTGCAGCCTTATCAGTGCCCATCAGTGCAGCCTTTCAGTCCCCAACAGTACAGTCCCATCAGTGCAGCCTACCAGTGCCCAACAGTACAGTCCCATAAATGCAGCCTTTCAGTGCCCATTAGTGCAACCTCATCAGTGCAGCTTATCAGTAAAGAAACTGAAGTGGTATCACCTATGAAGTGCCTAATAGGTATAAGAATCTGACCTGTCTTGGGCTGGGGGTTCCCCTCGTCCTCCTCTCTCCTATCGACACAGAGCCTGGGCCAGGAAGAAGTTGCAATAGGATCTGTTAGGATGCCATGGAGGAGTGTAGGCAGAGAATTAGGCTCCGGCAGTTACTTTAAGAGCTGCCAGTCTGGCCAATCACCAGCCACCTCATGGGGGCGCCAGTCCCTGCCCCCTGGCCAAGTAGGCCCCATAACTGGTGCCAGTCCCTGCCCAGTATCCACCAATAACAACGCCGCTACAGCGGAAGGCAGAAGCTGGGATTTGGGAGAAGGGGGGCTTTTTTTCGTGCAGGGGCCAGCTTTTTTACCGCCCCCCGCAAAGTGCCGCCCTAGGCCTGGGCCTTTTTGGTCTAGGCCAAGACACAGCACTCGCTGTACCCAAACAAAATTAATGTCCTTTTTTTCCCCACAAATAGAGCTTTCTTTTGGTGGTATTTGATCACCTCTGCGGTTTTTATTTTTTGTGCTATCAACAAAAAAAGACCGACAATTTTGAAAAAAAAACAATATTTTTTACTTTTTTGCTATAAAACATACCCAATAATTTTAAAAAAAAAAATCTAATTTATTCATCAATTTACAGTAGGCATTTTATTCAGCTACATGTTTTAGGTTAAAAAAAATCCCAATAAGAGTATTGTGAGGGGGTTAGCTCGGCAGCGGGTGTGTGTGACCCCCGAGATGGGCTCCCCACACAAAACAGGCCCAGCAAACGGAGGTTGTGGTTTTCAAAATCAAAAAGGTGCGGTTTATTTTCTATTTACAGTGACAAAACACAGCAAAGCAAAAGAAACATAAACAAAATAAATCCTGGTCAACTTGACCTCTGACTAAACATACAGGTTTCCTAACTAACAACTGGGATCAGCCTAGTGCTGTCCTAGTCCCTAAGTCCCTGGTTTTAAATGTCCAAGCAAATAGCCACACAGGCTTTGTCTCACCGCACAGGGGTTCACTCTCCCTAGACAGTCCACACAGGTCTGGTTCCAGGCATGAGCTAACATCTAATGAAGCTGGGAGTTCTTATAGAGGCCTAAATGAGCTGACAAGCTTCAGCTGGTCTCATCAACTCCCTGTCTGCACGACGCCCCACACTCTCCCTAGAGGTATGAGTCATCCATGAGCCCACTAGCCTTATACAACTCTCCACCTAGTTGTATAAGTCGGCGTAAAGCCTGAATCTGGGCGAAATATATCTACCCCCTGGATGCAACCAGGTGACTTTACCTTCCTGCTGTCACATACCCCCCCCCCCCCTCTTGTTTTAACCTCGGGGTTGGAACACCAGCAATCAGGCATTCATGTACTCGAGACAAAGCATCCACATTCCCCATTTGAACGCCAGGGCGATGCTTTACTGTGAAGTTGAATTCCTGGAGGGCCAGGAACCACCTATTCACTCTTCTATTTGTTTCCTTGTTTTGAGCCATCCACTTTAACGGAGCGTGATCCGTAACCATGTCAAAGTGCCTACCTAGCAGGTAGTACCGAAGGGAATCTAGAGCCCACTTCACCGCTAAACACTCCTTTTCAACGGTGGCGTAATTTACCTCATGGGACTTCAACTTCCTGCTGAGGTAAATGACTGGGTGCTCTTCCCCGTTCCAGACCTGGGACAATACTGCTCCTAACCCCACATCTGACGCATCACTTTGTACGACAAAGTCTTTAGAGAAGTCGGGTGAGTACAACACTGGCTGGCTACATAAGGCTTGTTTCAAGAATTGGAATGCTGCCTCAGCCTCGGGGGTCCATTTAATCATGACCGACCCTTTCCCCTTCGTCAGGTTGGTTAGGGGCACTGCCTTAGAAGCAAAGTGGGGAATGAATCGCCGATAATACCCAGCGATTCCCAGAAAGGCTCGTACCTGCTTCTTGCTGTTGGGACGTGGCCAACTCTGGATGGCCTCGACTTTGTTGAGTTGGGGTTTTATTACTCCCCTCCCAATGGTGTACCCAAGATATTTGGCCTCCTCCTGCCCAATGGTACACTTCTTGGGGTTAGCCGTAAACCCCGCTTCCCGAACAGAGTCCAGGACTGCTTGCACTTTTGGCAGATGTGAGGCCCAATCTGTGCTATGGACAATTATGTCATCCAGGTAAGCCGCAGCATACTTCCGATGGGGCCTCAGCATCTGGTCCATTTTCCGCTGGAATGTGGCCGGCGCATTCTGTAACCCGAACGGCATTCTTTTATATTGGAACGCCCCGTCTGGGGTTACAAATGCGGTTTTCTCTTTGGCCGACTTGGCCAGGGGGATTTGCCAATACCCTTTTGTGAGGTCAAGAGTCGTCATGTATCGGGCTGTTCCCAGCCGGTCGATCAACTCATCTATACGTGGCATGGGGTAGGTGTCAAATTTTGTAACTTTGTTCAACTGTCGAAAATCGTTACAAAATCGCCAGCTCCCATCCGGTTTAGGCACCAACACAATGGGACTAGACCAATCACTTTGGGACTCCTCTATCACCCCTAAGTTCAGCATTTTCTGTACTTCCTCCCGTATTGCCTCCCGTCGGGCCTCTGGGATCCGATAGGGTTTTAACTTCACCCTTTCACCGGGCGGGGTAATGATGTCATGCTCTACCCCAGATGTTTGTCCCGGCAGCTCAGAGAATACCTCCTTGTTGCGAAGCACAAACTCCTTAACCTCCTGTTGTTGGGGTTGTGACAAGGTGGCTGCTATTCCAACCTCCGGAATCACGCAACCAGTTTGAGCTGGTGACCAAGTGTCTGCGACTAGGGACGCTCTATCCCTCCAGGCTTTCAACAGATTAACGTGATAGATCTGTTCGGGCTTTCGCCTTCCTGGTTGTCTGACCTTGTAATTCACTTCGCTCACTTTTTCCATTATCTCGTAGGGGCCTTGCCATTTGGCAAGGAATTTACTTTCAACCGTAGGGACAAGTACCAGTATCCTATCCCCTGGGGAAAAGGTACGGGTCTTGGCTCCACGGTTGTACACTCTCTGCTGTGCTAACTGCGCTTGGGCCAAATGTTCCTTCACGATGGGCATTACCTGTGCAATTCGGTCTTGCATCAGGGCGACATGCTCAATCACACTCCTGTGGGGAGAACTCTCACTTTCCCAAGTTTCCTTGGCAATATCCAACAGCCCTCTTGGGTGTCTCCCATACAGTAACTCAAAGGGGGAGAATCCCGTAGAGGATTGGGGCACCTCCCTAATAGCAAACATCAGATAAGGAAGTAGACAGTCCCAATCCTTTCCATCTCTATCCACCACTTTCTTCAACATTTGTTTTAGGGTTTTGTTGAACCTTTCAACCAGCCCATCGGTTTGGGGGTGATACACAGATGTACGTAATTGTGTCACTTTGAACAATTTACACAGCTCCTTCATAACCCGGGACATAAAGGGTGTACCTTGGTCCGTAAGCAGTTCTTTACAAATACCCACCCGGCTAAACACAAGAGATAGCTCTTTGGCTATGGTTTTGGCCGAGGTATTTCGGAGAGGGATCGCTTCTGGATAACGGGTGGCATAGTCCATTATAACTAATATGTACTGGTGCCCCCTAGCGGACTTGATTATAGGACCTACCAAATCCATGGCGATCCTCTCAAACGGGACCTCAATGATGGGTAGAGGGACCAGCGGGCTACGGAAATGTGGCATCGGGGCCGACCTCTGACACACAGGGCAGGAGGAACAATAATTTTCTATGTCCTTCATCACCCCCGGCCAATAGAATCTCTGTAATACCCTCTCTCGGGTTTTCTCTGTCCCCAGATGACCTCCAAGAATGTGCCCATGGGCCAATTCCAACACCAACTTCCTGTAAGGTTTGGGCACCACAAGCTGCTCAACGGTTTCTTCTGCCCTTTTTGCCACCCGATACAGTAGGTCCTTCTCTACGCTGAAGTATGGGTAAGTGCAGGTATTATCTGGGTTCACTAACTCGCCATCTATTTTCACTACGTTTTCCCGTGCCTTTATTAGGGCGGGGTCTTTCAACTGTTCTGTGGCAAAGTTTTCCCTGTGAACCTCAAGATCAGAAAACTCCACAGACGGTAGGTTTTCGTCTGAGGAGGTGGGCTCCTCTCCAGTTTCTTGAGTCTCCCCTGCCAATACTGATAAGGGAAATTCCGGAGAGTCCTCACCACTCTCAGGGGAGTTCTGGCTATCACATTCCTGGTACATAGGGGCACCAGTGGGGGGCTCAGGATCATCCCACAGTTCCCAGAACTTCGGAAAATCCCTTCCCACAATGGCGTCATGCGGTAACTGAGATACTAAGCCCACTGGATGAGAGAGGGTACCTTTGGGGGTCTCGAAACACACTGTAGTCACTGGATACTCTCGGGTGTCCCCATGCACACAAATAACAGCTACCTTGCTATTCCCAGAGACCTCTGTTTTAACTAACTCAGCCTTTATCAGGGTCACAAGGCTACCTGAATCCAGCAATACCACAACATTTCTACCATTAACACACATTTTGCATAAATGTTTCTCAGTTCCTCGAATGGCAGTGCATGCGACTGTCGCACACAGCGACTGACGTCTGCCCGTCAGAAAGTCACACTGCATGGGTTCCTCCACAACCGGGCAATTGGCTGCAATATGTCCCGCTTGCCGGCAGCGGTAGCAAACGATCCTTCTTGCGGCCTCTTGAGCCGCTGATTTCCCAGGCTGTTCTCACCAAACTTGGGGTAGAGCTCCCACCCTCTCACTCTCTCCACCCTCACCCCTTGGAATCCTCTTATCCGCCCCTGGGGATGGTCTGGTCTTAGGGTGGAAAGTCCGAGTGTCTCTGGAAGAGGCCGTCAGGTTCTCTGTAGCCAAGTATTTCTCCACACGATCCACAAGACCATCGGCCGTCTCTGGGTCTCCATGGCTTACCCACTTTTGGATGGCAGTAGGAAGAGCTCTCAAAAACCGATCCATTACAACACGTTCCACAATCTTTGGTGCGGACAAAGTCTCTGGCTGTAGCCACTTTCTGCTCAGGTGAATGAGATCATACATTTGAGACCTGGGGGGGTTTTCCAAGCTGGAAAGTCCAGTTATGCACACGCTGAGCCCGGACAGCCTGGGTGACACCCAGCCTTGCCAATATTTCAGCTTTTAGCATCGCATAGTCTTTTGCTTGGTTAGGCTCTAGGTCATAGTAAGCTTTCTGCGATTCACCAGTTAACAGAGGAGCCACCAGTCCAGCCCACTGCTCCTCAGGCCACTTTTCTCTTTCAGCGGTCCTTTCAAATGTGGTCAAAAATACCTCTGGATCATCCTCTCCAGTCATTTTTGTCAATAAACGACTCACCCCAAAGGACGCGGTATTAGTGGGACGGCTTTCCTCACTGGTCTGCGGATGTTGCTGCATTGCTGCTTCCATCTGTTGTTGTAGTCTCTGCTCTTGCTTCTGTAACAGGTCTATGAAGCGGGCCTCAGATTGCTGCTGGGCTTGTTGCTGAGCCTCCAGACTCTGTTGCAAAGTTGCGTTTGTCTGCTGCTGGGCTGCAAGGCTCTGTTGATGAGCTTGCTGCTGGGCTGCAAGGCTCTGTTGATGAGCTTGCTGCTGGGCTGCGAAGTTCTGTTGTTGAGCTGCAAGGCTCTTTTGCAAACCTGCATTTGTCTGCTGTTGATTGGCATTTGCTAGAGCCAGCTGCTTCAGTATCTCCTCCATGCTGGCTTAAAAAAAAAACTGCCACTGGTTCTCCACCAACTGTGAGGGGGTTAGCTCGGCAGCGGGTGTGTGTGACCCCCGAGATGGGCTCCCCACACAAAACAGGCCCAGCAAACGGAGGTTGTGGTTTTCAAAATCAAAAAGGTGCGGTTTATTTTCTATTTACAGTGACAAAACACAGCAAAGCAAAAGAAACATAAACAAAATAAATCCTGGTCAACTTGACCTCTGACTAAACATACAGGTTTCCTAACTAACAACTGGGATCAGCCTAGTGCTGTCCTAGTCCCTAAGTCCCTGGTTTTAAATGTCCAAGCAAATAGCCACACAGGCTTTGTCTCACCGCACAGGGGTTCACTCTCCCTAGACAGTCCACACAGGTCTGGTTCCAGGCATGAGCTAACATCTAATGAAGCTGGGAGTTCTTATAGAGGCCTAAATGAGCTGACAAGCTTCAGCTGGTCTCATCAACTCCCTGTCTGCACGACGCCCCACACTCTCCCTAGAGGTATGAGTCATCCATGAGCCCACTAGCCTTATACAACTCTCCACCTAGTTGTATAAGTCGGCGTAAAGCCTGAATCTGGGCGAAATATATCTACCCCCCTGGATGCAACCAGGTGACTTTACCTTCCTGCTGTCACAGTATATTGATTGGTTTGCGCAAATATTATCTACAAACTATGGGATATTTTTGGGGCATTTTTATTTTTACTAGTAATGGCGGCAATCAGCGATTTCCAGTGAGACTGCCACATTGCAGCAGACAAATTGGAAACTAAGTGACACTTTTTGGGGACACGTGACACTAATACAGTGATCAGAGCAAAACAAATGCACTGTCACTGTATAAATGACACTGGCAAAGAGGGGGTTAACATCAGGGGCAATCAAGGGGTTAAGTGTGCTCCTAGGGAGTGCTTTCTATGTGGGGATGGCTTAACTGGAGGAAGAGAGAGATCTGTGTTCCTGATTAGCAGGAACACAAGATCTCTCTTTTCCTCTCTGACAGAACAGCGGTCTGCCTTGTTTACATAGGCAGACCGCCGTTCTGCCTCTCCTGCGAAATATCGCAGCCGCCAGACCCGCTGATTGGCTCCCGCTGTGTCTAATCGCGGTGTGTGAGCGCCGCACACCCGAGACCCCGGAGAGAAAAAAAACGTACAGGTACGTTGTTTCGCACAGCCGGGCCGCCCTGCCGCAGTAAATGTGCGGTGGGCGGTCCAGAAGCAGTTAATCAGTACAGTTGTTGTTCAAAAATACACTACAACACATTACATCACTTCTGCATTTCTATTCTGTCGCATGAGAATTTTTGTCACTTTAGTAACCTCTTCATTTTCGATATGGGACTAGCATGCAAATATAAAAAAAGCAGACAGTCATTTGTCTGATAATTGTATCATGTGCACCAGGCATTAAAGTTTTTATTTTTTTTGTTTCGGATAGAGTGGAGAGGGATAGGAGCACCTGTCAAGTTTTATTGTTGTCTATGCTCCTGTTAGGGAGATTCAACCTCTCTATTTGTCCTGTTTACCATTGTCATCGAAAGTGAAAGTAAAAGAAAAATCAAAACTTTTTGGTTGTCCCCAGAAAAGTAATAGAGGGAAAATCTTGCAATGGGGACACTAGTTTAGGTAACTCGGGGCCCCCAAGTGATTACCTTCATTTGCAGGGATTTCCTCTCACTTCCTGTTTGGGCTTTGGGAAAGGTAGTGAAAATCTCCCCAATTGGACACAGATGGCAAAAAAATAAACTGACATGGGTTTATAAACTTCCCTATCCAAAAAGAAAAAAAAAAGTTTTAGTTCTACTAAACAAAACTGAATAATGCCCTTGTTTTAAGTGTAGGTCATTTATGTAGTCCCAAGATCACATCATTCCCTTTCTGCCTTGTTGCTAGTATCTTGCTAAGGGACACCCAGCTCTTACTACTCACCTCCACCATCACAGGAGTGATCTCTCAAACGCTAAGCTCAGAGCTACTGCATCAGGGAAAAGAAAGCACATGAGAGATGGTATGAATCAGAGAAAGAGCTAATTCCTGTGATGGTGAAGGTAGGTAGTAAGAGCTAGGTATCTCTTAGCAACATCCTAGCAACAAGGCAGGACAGGATGATGTCATCTCTAGGAGTTTTTTAGTCAGGCCTCAGGAGGTACAAAAATGGCCTACGCCTATAGGAAGGGCATTTTTCAACTTTGGTCAAAGCTGCACAGTTTGTTTTTATCTTCAGGCACCCTTTATCTGCATAGGGAATTTTGGTAAAGCTGAACTATGCTTTCAAAGGAGAATTCCAGGCATTGCATATTTTTATATACTGTAAATATATACCATACCTGGCCAATCCCATTGCTACTTCAGTGATCTCCACTTGCTTCAGGGTCCCATGCCAAGCAGCTGGCCTGAGGCATTGTGAACCCAGAAGGTCAGATGCTTAGCATGGGTACTATTCAGAGATGGATTTGCAGTCACTGAATTAATGCAAAGCGTTCTCTAGTTGGATGAGGTGGAAAGGTGGGTGCTGACATGTGGGTAGACCTGTTTCAGGTCTATCAGTGCAACCTGCACCGGTTTCTATTTTAAAATGACATAGAAACCAGTGCAGGTCTGCCCCTATCAGAGGGAATAGGGCAGTTTTCTATATAGAAAACTAACACAGATTCCTGCCAGGTGCAACCTTGTCGTATGGGATGTGAGTTGTCAGTAGACAGAGAGATCTGAGCATGGAGCTCCAGCTCTTCGTTCCCTGTTCTGTGTGCTGTGTGCTATGCACAGAACAGAGGATGGATTGCTCCTAATTAACATGGGGCTTGCGCTTGAGAGTCATGTAAGCATTGTGCTAGCACAACTCTTTGTTAAAGCGGTTGTATACTCCACTTGGACATTTTTACCTACAGGTAAGCCTATGATAAGGCTTACCTGTAGGTAAAATTAATATCTTCTAAACCTGCACGGTTTAGGAAATATTCACCCTGCATGCAGCCGCTGACAACAGCGGCGCATGCACAGTAAAGGTCCGGCATATCGTGCCGGAACGGAGGACATCCCGCGCGCATACGCGGGATTGACGCCATCGCGGCTCTGGCCACTCACAGCGCCAGAGCCCGCGACCCCGGAAGAAATGGCAAGGCAACATGTCAGCCCCTTCAGCGCTGACCGGGTCGGGCTACGGGAGCTTCGTTCTAAGGTAAGTATTTCCTAATGTGCTTGTTTGCGATGCATACTAGCACATTATACCATAGTCATGCAGGTTTTGTTTTTTTTCTTCAGCGGTTTACTACCACCTTAAAGTGGAGTTCCACCCATAAAATTTACTTTGCGGTATTCAGCAGCAATAAACCTAAGCAACAACATTTGGAATTTTATTTATTTATTTATTTTACTCACTCTTTCCTGGCTGATGCTAAGGGGTGCCTTGTTATTTGCCTCTTCCTCCCTGGCGCCTGACGTCATTTCCCTCGGCACCCGTGCTCGCTAGTGCTCCTGGGAGATGTGTGTCATCATTTCCCAGGAGTCAGTGGGACGCGCTGAGGGCATGCGCAGTATGTACGGCTCGCAGCACCGTATACTTCTGACGTTACCATCACAACGGGCGTCATCGTCGGAAGTGCCTGCCCCGTTGTGATGGCAACGTCAGAAGTGTACGGTGCTGCGAGAAGTACATACTGCGCATGCGCGAGAACCGGCGTTGCATGCTGGTCGCTCAGCTGCACCTGATCCCGGAAGATAGTGCTTGTGGGCTTCACATGCCCACAAGCAATATGGAAATTGCCGGAAAAGAGGAATATAAGATATCTTCCTCAATGAAATCGAGCGGCGATACATCACAGAAAGGTGAGTGCTATAAATAAAAGTTTGAAACTAACAATATTCATCAAATAAAAAAAACAAAAAAAAAACTGATGGAACTTTGCTTTAACTCCCCCTAGTATGTCTCTTCTGCTATAAAATGTATGGCTGAAATTGCACTGCACAGACATTGCATGTGATGTGCACAGGAATGCGGTGCGATTCCTGTGCTAATTACATGCTGTGTTTTCCCATGCGCCAGTGTGAACCTAGCCTGAAACGCACAAGAAGCTGCCCACTGATGACATCTAGGAAACAAAATGGCAGCGCAGGATTAGAGGAGAAGAAGCCCATTGGCATGCAACCAAATAGAAACAAAGGTGACAAGTAATTACAATTAGATTTGTTTATTTGCCAGGTGGTGGTTTCAATCCAGGGGGAGGAGGAGAAGGTATCCAATGCAGCTGATGATGATCATGGCACACCAGTTTATAGCTGCCTAGATAAGCATTGTAGACAGATACAGCAGCCAGCTTACAAATCTCCAGACAAAATAAGCACAGAAATGTGTAGCTGCTGCATATCTCAGATACAAAGTTGTTAGTGTGACATGGCCCTTAGCTCTGTAAAATAATTGTTTGCTGTCCATGCACAGATGCACCTTCTATTCTTTGTATGGACACCACAGGGACAAACAAGCAAAAAAAAAAAATACATAATTACAATTTTAACTTTAGTTTTATTATTCAGGACACCCAGCAATTCCTGTGTTGGCCTTTTCTCACCACTCCCCGCCATGTTTCGTCCCACCATCATGAGTCTCCCTTATTAAGGAGCCAACTCCTGTTTGTACAGCCAGCCTCCAAAGACACTCCCTTGATCCCTATCAACTGCATACATGCCATGATTTCTACAACCTCATCCCAGCCACTCTGCTGCAAGGCTCTTACACCGCTCCACTGCCTCAAGGATGTACACTCCAAAACAGTCCATGGTCCACTAGAAATAGAGGCACAAAAAGCAAGGATGGAGCCACTTAACTATCTATGACAAAGTTCCTAATGGAGTGAAATGTGTAAAAAAAAAAAAAAAAAGCAGATGGATTTTCCATGTTTTGGGTGATATTGATAAATGTACTTTCTGGACTTCTGGAAGTTGAGTGGCTCCATCCTTGCTTTTTGTGCCTCCTGGGATGTGTGATGTATATAGCCCAGTAGGCTGTGGGTGGCTGATATACACTAAACTCATCTAAGCAGGTTATCTGGAAGTGGGGCCGCAGGGCCGATCCTAGAGTCACAGACGCCTGGGTGCAGAAATATTTCTGGCGCCCCCACATGGGCGTGGTCATCTTACTAATTCCTCCCCTTTACAGATGTTTCTATGGCTACAACTCAAACACAGAGATGCTCCCCTAAGAAGTCTTCATTACCCTGGGATCCTCCCATGATCTTTTAACAATGAAGAAAATTAGTACACTAATGATGGGACCTGGAAGGGGGTCTCTCTAATGCACACAGAGAGGGCTTCTGTTAGAGAGTCTGTTAGAAAGAGCCCCCAGACATACTGTAGACATGATACAGGAGATGGTCAGAGACTGCAGACATGCTACAAGATATGGTCAGAGACTGCAGACATGATATAAGAGATGGTCAGAGACTGCAGACATGATATAAGAAATGGTCAGAGACTGCAGACATACTACAAGAGATGGTCAGAGAGTGCAGACATACTACAGGAGATGGTCAGAGACTGCAGACATAATACAGGAGATGGTCAGAGACTGCAGACATACTACAAGATATGGTCAGAGACTGCAGACATATTACAGGAGATGGTCAGAGACTGCAGACATAGTACAGGAGATGGTCAGAGACGTCAGACATAGTACAGGAGATGGTCAGAGACTACAGACACACTACAGGAGATGATTAGGGACTGCAGAGACACTACAGGAGGCTGCAGTTCCTACGGATGGCAGTAGATAATGGCCCACTCGGCCCTCTCACCAGACCCGGCGATACAGCAACATCGGTTCCTCTGATCAGGAGTCAGCTCACTCTGGGTTGCCCGTGGGGACTCTGCTGGGTAGTGCTCAGATCTGTATTCTGGCAATGACTCCATTCCTTTCTTCACCAGTGATGGTGCCAGGCTGTGCGGCTTTCCCTCTGGGGGTGCAGGGCAGTGGGGTTCTCTCTCTGATGGTGTCCCTTCAGCACTGTCCCCTCTTGAGTCCTGGGTGCACTTCCCCAAAAGCTTTCCTGGGCTCCTGGCTCTCTCTCCCCCCCCCCTCTCCCATTCAGCTGGGCATGCTGTGTGGGCTGCAGTTTCTGGGTCACAATGGGGCCGCCAGTCCTTGGGACTACATGTCCCACAATTCTCTTCTCTGCTTCTTTTTTATTGTATTTCTTCCCTGGCCAATATGAAGAAGGGAGAAGAAACATAGCGGGCAGCTGTCCTGGCAAGCGCCGCTCACTAGTGCAGCAATGCGAGAAGGAGAGGGGTCTAAGAGCCCGTGACTGCTCTCTCTCCACTCAGACACGGGCGCTCCGATCTCTGGCTGCTTTGCTCTCCTCATTTGACAGGAGGAGGGAGGGGGATGGGCAGTAAACACAGAGAGCCCTCTTGCCATTGATAACAGGGGCGGCGGTGGCACAGTCTCTCCTCCCCTGATTCGCTCCTGCATACCTACCAACTTTTAAAGTTGAGAATGAGGGACATTCTGGGGAGAGAATGACCTGCGGCACTCGCAGCTTATATCAAAGTCCCCATCAGAATCCCTCCTTACATCAGGGTTCCCATCAGAGCCCCCCCCCCAGACAAGCAGGTGTCCCCCATCAGAGTCCCCCCCCACAACAGGGGTCCCCATCAGAGTCCCCCCACAGCAGGTGTCCCCCATCAGAGTGCCCCCACAGCAGGTGTCCCCCATCAGAGTCCCTCCACAGCAGGTGTCCCCCATCAGAGCCCCCCCACAGCAGGTGTCCCCCATCAAATTTCCCCCACAGCAGGTGTCCCCCATCAGAGCCCCCCAGCAGGTGTCCCTCATCAGAGCCTCCCAGCAGGTGTCTCCCATCAGAGCCCCCCAGCAGGTGTCCCCCATCAGAGCCCCCCACAGAAGGTGTCCCCCATCAGAGCCCCCCACAGCAGGTGTCCCCATCAGAGTTCCCCCACAGCAGGCGTCCCCCATCAGAGCTCCCCAAGCAGGTGTCCCCCATCAGAGCCCCCCAAGCAGGTGTCCCCCATCAGAGCCCCCCCACAGCAGGTGTCCCCGATCAGAGCCCCCCCACAGCAGGTGTCCCCCATCAGAGCCTCCCCACAGCAGGTGTCACCCATCAGAGTTCCCCCACAGCAGGTGTCCCCCATCAGAGACCCCCAGCAGGTGTCCCCCATCAGAGCCCCCCCACAGCAGGTGTCCCCCATCAGAGCCCCCCCCACAGCAGGTGTCCCCATCAGAGCCCCCCACAGCAGGTGTCCCCCATCATAGCCCCCCCAGCAGGTGTCCCCCATCAGAGCCCCCCAGCAGGTGTCCCCATAGATCAGTACCTGTCCAATAGATCCCTGTATCTCGGGCGCACTGGGAGCAGAAGCACATTACAGGGGGGCGGTGCATACGTGGCATCTTTGGTTACTAGGAGGGTGGCACTCGGAGAGCATTTCTGGGAGTGCACGGGATGATTGGCAGCAGCTCCGGCCAACCCAGAAGCCTCTCATCACACCGCCTATGGGAGAAGAGCCGACACACGCAGAGACAGGAGACTGCTCCACGCAAACCGGACAGAATAATTAGTGGAGCCTAGTACCGGAACGTGTTCCGGTACTAGGCTCTGCTGTGGTACCCAGCCCGAATTCCGGGGACAGCAGGAAGTATGCGCTCTTGTCAGCTGTAAGCGGAGAGAGCAAGCGGGATGGAGAAAAACGCAGCACCCGCTACATGCGCTCCGCCTCTGGACACAGACAAGGAGGAGGGAGGGGAGCACTCTGGAGCTTCGGCGCCCCCCACGCACCCTGCCTAGGATCGGCCCTGAGTGGGGGACTGCTAATTTAAAAAAAAGGCATTTGGTAAAAAAAAAAAAAACAGAGGAAGGAAGTTCCCCTAAAGTTCACGAGTGAAGGTCCTCTTAAAAGTTTATCTTTAAGCAAAACCTTTTATTTTTTTCAGATTAAGGGCCAGTTCACACCAGATGCAGTTCCGTACAGTTGCATGCACGGGCAATGCAGGTGCGGGCAGTGCGGGTGTGGGAACAACCTTCTCCTCCAAAGCAGGGGCTTTCACTCGGGGCGTAGTTTCCCCAGAGTCCGTCGGCGATCCCTCTCTAAGGTTCCGGAAACTGACTGCATGGTGTGAACTAGAGCCAACAAGAGCCATTGGAATACATGGTGTGAGGGGGTTAGCTCGGCAGCGGGTGTGTGTGACCCCCGAGATGGGCTCCCCACACAAAAACAGGCCCAGCAAACGGAGGTTGTGGTTTTCAAAATCAAAAAGGTGCGGTTTATTTTCTATTTACAGTGACAAAACACAGCAAAGCAAAAGAAACATAAACAAAATAAATCCTGGTCAACTTGACCTCTGACTAAACATACAGGTTTCCTAACTAACAACTGGGATCAGCCTAGTGCTGTCCTAGTCCCTAAGTCCCTGGTTTTAAATGTCCAAGCAAATAGCCACACAGGCTTTGTCTCACCGCACAGGGGTTCACTCTCCCTAGACAGTCCACACAGGTCTGGTTCCAGGCATGAGCTAACATCTAATGAAGCTGGGAGTTCTTATAGAGGCCTAAATGAGCTGACAAGCTTCAGCTGGTCTCATCAACTCCCTGTCTGCACGACGCCCCACACTCTCCCTAGAGGTATGAGTCATCCATGAGCCCACTAGCCTCAGCTGGGCTTATACAACCCTCCACCTAGTTGTATAAGTCGGCGTAAAGCCTGAATCTGGGCGAAATATATCTACCCCCCTGGATGCAACCAGGTGACTTTACCTTCCTGCTGTCACATACCCCCCCCTCTTGTTTTAACCTCGGGGTTGGAACACCAGCAATCAGGCATTCATGTACTCGAGACAAAGCATCCACATTCCCCATTTGAACGCCAGGGCGATGCTTTACTGTGAAGTTGAATTCCTGGAGGGCCAGGAACCACCTATTCACTCTTCTATTTGTTTCCTTGTTTTGAGCCATCCACTTTAACGGAGCGTGATCCGTAACCATGTCAAAGTGCCTACCTAGCAGGTAGTACCGAAGGGAATCTAGAGCCCACTTCACCGCTAAACACTCCTTTTCAACGGTGGCGTAATTTACCTCATGGGACTTCAACTTCCTGCTGAGGTAAATGACTGGGTGCTCTTCCCCGTTCCAGACCTGGGACAATACTGCTCCTAACCCCACATCTGACGCATCACTTTGTACGACAAAGTCTTTAGAGAAGTCGGGTGAGTACAACACTGGCTGGCTACATAAGGCTTGTTTCAAGAATTGGAATGCTGCCTCAGCCTCGGGGGTCCATTTAATCATGACCGACCCTTTCCCCTTCGTCAGGTTGGTTAGGGGCACAGCCTTAGAAGCAAAGTGGGGAATGAATCGCCGATAATACCCAGCGATTCCCAGAAAGGCTCGTACCTGCTTCTTGCTGTTGGGACGTGGCCAACTCTGGATGGCCTCGACTTTGTTGAGTTGGGGTTTTATTACTCCCCTCCCAATGGTGTACCCAAGATATTTGGCCTCCTCCTGCCCAATGGTACACTTCTTGGGGTTAGCCGTAAACCCCGCTTCCCGAACAGAGTCCAGGACTGCTTGCACTTTTGGCAGATGTGAGGCCCAATCTGTGCTATGGACAATTATGTCATCCAGGTAAGCCGCAGCATACTTCCGATGGGGCCTCAGCATCTGGTCCATTTTCCGCTGGAATGTGGCCGGCGCATTCTGTAACCCGAACGGCATTCTTTTATATTGGAACGCCCCGTCTGGGGTTACAAATGCGGTTTTCTCTTTGGCCGACTTGGCCAGGGGGATTTGCCAATACCCTTTTGTGAGGTCAAGAGTCGTCATGTATCGGGCTGTTCCCAGCCGGTCGATCAACTCATCTATACGTGGCATGGGGTAGGTGTCAAATTTTGTAACTTTGTTCAACTGACGAAAATCGTTACAAAATCGCCAGCTCCCATCCGGTTTAGGCACCAACACAATGGGACTAGACCAATCACTTTGGGACTCCTCTATCACCCCTAAGTTCAGCATTTTCTGTACTTCCTCCCGTATTGCCTCCCGTCGGGCCTCTGGGATCCGATAGGGTTTTAACTTCACCCTTTCACCGGGCGGGGTAATGATGTCATGCTCTACCCCAGATGTTTGTCCCGGCAGCTCAGAGAATACCTCCTTGTTGCGAAGCACAAACTCCTTAACCTCCTGTTGTTGGGGTTGTGACAAGGTGGCTGCTATTCCAACCTCAGGAATCACGCAACCAGTTTGAGCGGGTGACCAAGTGTCTGCGACTAGGGACTCTCTATCCCTCCAGGCTTTCAACAGATTAACGTGATAGATCTGTTCGGGCTTTCGCCTTCCTGGTTGTCTGACCTTGTAATTCACTTCGCTCACTTTTTCCATTATCTCGTAGGGGCCTTGCCATTTGGCAAGGAATTTACTTTCAACCGTAGGGACAAGTACCAGTATCCTATCCCCCGGGGAAAAGGTACGGGTCTTGGCTCCACGGTTGTACACTCTCTGCTGTGCTAACTGCGTTTGGGCCAAATGTTCCTTCACGATGGGCATTACCTGTGCAATTCGGTCTTGCATCAGGGCGACATGCTCAATCACACTCCTGTGGGGAGAACTCTCACTTTCCCAAGTTTCCTTGGCAATATCCAACAGCCCTCTTGGGTGTCTCCCATACAGTAACTCAAAGGGGGAGAATCCCGTAGAGGATTGGGGCACCTCCCTAATAGCAAACATCAGATAAGGAAGTAGACAGTCCCAATCCTTTCCATCTCTATCCACCACTTTCTTCAACATTTGTTTTAGGGTTTTGTTGAACCTTTCAACCAGCCCATCGGTTTGGGGGTGATACACAGATGTACGTAATTGCGTCACTTTGAACAATTTACACAGCTGCTTCATAACCCGGGACATAAAGGGTGTACCTTGGTCCGTAAGCAGTTCTTTACAAATACCCACCCGGCTAAACACAAGAGATAGCTCTTTGGCTATGGTTTTGGCCGAGGTATTTCGGAGAGGGATCGCTTCTGGATAACGGGTGGCATAGTCCATTATAACTAATATGTACTGGTGCCCCCTAGCGGACTTGATTATAGGACCTACCAAATCCATGGCGATCCTCTCAAACGGGACCTCAATGATGGGTAGAGGGACCAGCGGGCTACGGAAATGTGGCATCGGGGCCGACCTCTGACACACAGGGCAGGAGGAACAATAATTTTCTATGTCCTTCATCACCCCCGGCCAATAGAATCTCTGTAATACCCTCTCTCGGGTTTTCTCTGTCCCCAGATGACCTCCAAGAATGTGCCCATGGGCCAACTCCAACACCAACTTCCTGTAAGGTTTGGGCACCACAAGCTGCTCAACGGTTTCTTCTGCCCTTTTTGCCACCCGATACAGTAGGTCCTTCTCTACGCTGAAGTATGGGTAAGTGCAGGTATAATCTGGGTTCACTAACTCGCCATCTATTTCCACTACGTTTTCCCGTGCCTTTATTAGGGCGGGGTCTTTCAACTGTTCTGTGGCAAAGTTTTCCCTGTGAACCTCAAGATCAGAAAACTCCACAGACGGTAGGTTTTCGTCTGAGGAGGTGGGCTCCTCTCCAGTTTCTTGAGTCTCCCCTGCCAATACTGATAAGGGAAATTCCGGAGAGTCCTCACCACTCTCAGGGGAGTTCTGGCTATCACATTCCTGGTACATAGGGGCACCAGTGGGGGGCTCAGGATCATCCCACAGTTCCCAGAACTTCGGAAAATCCCTTCCCACAATGGCGTCATGCGGTAACTGAGATACTAAGCCCACTGGATGAGAGAGGGTACCTTTGGGGGTCTCGAAACACACTGTAGTCACTGGATACTCTCGGGTGTCCCCATGCACACAAATAACAGCTACCTTGCTATTCCCAGAGACCTCTGTTTTAACTAACTCAGCCTTTATCAGGGTCACAAGGCTACCTGAATCCAGCAATACCACAACATTTCTACCATTAACACACATCTTGCATAAATGTTTCTCAGTTCCTCGAATGGCAGTGCATGCGACTGTCGCACACAGCGACTGACGTCTGCCCGTCAGAAAGTCACACTGCATGGGTTCCTCCACAACCGGGCAATTGGCTGCAATATGTCCCGCTTGCCGGCAGCGGTAGCAAACGATCCTTCTTGCGGCCTCTTGAGCCGCTGATTTCCCAGGCTGTTCTCGCCAAACTTGGGGTAGAGCTCCCACCCTCTCACTCTCTCCACCCTCACCCCTTGGAATCCTCTTATCCGCCCCTGGGGATGGTCTGGTCTTAGGGTGGAAAGTCCGAGTGTCTCTGGAAGAGGCCGTCAGGTTCTCTGTAGCCAAGTATTTCTCCACACGATCCACAAGACCATCGGCCGTCTCTGGGTCTCCATGGCTTACCCACTTTTGGATGGCAGTAGGAAGAGCTCTCAAAAACCGATCCATTACAACACGTTC
This sequence comes from Rana muscosa, assembly GCA_029206835.1. Taxonomy (NCBI): domain Eukaryota; kingdom Metazoa; phylum Chordata; class Amphibia; order Anura; family Ranidae; genus Rana; species Rana muscosa. The sequence continues at coordinate 192,335,001 of CM055117.1, forward strand.
CACAATCTTTGGTGCGGACAAAGTCTCTGGCTGTAGCCACTTTCTGCTCAGGTGAATGAGATCATACATTTGAGACCTGGGGGGTTTTCCAAGCTGGAAAGTCCAGTTATGCACACGCTGAGCCCGGACAGCCTGGGTGACACCCAGCCTTGCCAATATTTCAGCTTTTAGCATCGCATAGTCTTTTGCTTGGTTAGGCTCTAGGTCATAGTAAGCTTTCTGCGATTCACCAGTTAACAGAGGAGCCACCAGTCCAGCCCACTGCTCCTCAGGCCACTTTTCTCTTTCAGCGGTCCTTTCAAATGTGGTCAAAAATACCTCTGGATCATCCTCTCCAGTCATTTTTGTCAATAAACGACTCACCCCAAAGGACGCGGTATTAGTGGGACGGCTTTCCTCACTGGTCTGCGGACGTTGCTGCATTGCTGCTTCCATCTGTTGTTGTAGTCTCTGCTCTTGCTTCTGCAACAGGTCTATGAAGCGGGCCTCAGATTGCTGCTGGGCTTGTTGCTGAGCCTCCAGACTCTGTTGCAAAGTTGCGTTTGTCTGCTGCTGGGCTGCAAGGCTCTGTTGATGAGCTTGCTGCTGGGCTGCGAAGTTCTGTTGTTGAGCTGCAAGGCTCTTTTGCAAACCTGCATTTGTCTGCTGTTGATTGGCATTTGCTAGAGCCAGCTGCTTCAGTATCTCCTCCATGCTGGCTTAAAAAAAAACTGCCACTGGTTCTCCACCAACTGTGAGGGGGTTAGCTCGGCAGCGGGTGTGTGTGACCCCCGAGATGGGCTCCCCACACAAAAACAGGCCCAGCAAACGGAGGTTGTGGTTTTCAAAATCAAAAAGGTGCGGTTTATTTTCTATTTACAGTGACAAAACACAGCAAAGCAAAAGAAACATAAACAAAATAAATCCTGGTCAACTTGACCTCTGACTAAACATACAGGTTTCCTAACTAACAACTGGGATCAGCCTAGTGCTGTCCTAGTCCCTAAGTCCCTGGTTTTAAATGTCCAAGCAAATAGCCACACAGGCTTTGTCTCACCGCACAGGGGTTCACTCTCCCTAGACAGTCCACACAGGTCTGGTTCCAGGCATGAGCTAACATCTAATGAAGCTGGGAGTTCTTATAGAGGCCTAAATGAGCTGACAAGCTTCAGCTGGTCTCATCAACTCCCTGTCTGCATGACGCCCCACACTCTCCCTAGAGGTATGAGTCATCCATGAGCCCACTAGCCTCAGCTGGGCTTATACAACCCTCCACCTAGTTGTATAAGTCGGCGTAAAGCCTGAATCTGGGCGAAATATATCTACCCCCCTGGATGCAACCAGGTGACTTTACCTTCCTGCTGTCACAATGGAAAACACTGTGCGTGCATTTTGTGCAGAAAAAAAAGCACACGGAACTGAACGGAACTGCGTCTGGTGTGAACTGGCCCTCAGGCAGTCCAGTGCGTTTTTTTTCTGCATCAAAAACGCATGTGTAGTGGACCCCCCAATAATTGGGGGTCACTATGCTTAAATTTAGGGGTTAGCCTGAGCCCATAGTTGGACTCAGGCCTCGTACACACGACCGATTTTCTCGTCGTAAACAGTCAAGAAAAGTGCCGCGAGAGTTTTTTTGTCTAGAAAAACGTTCGTGTGTATGGTTTTACGACGAGAAACTTGACGAGAATCTCGACGAGAAAATAGAGAACCTGCTCTCTATTTTCTCGTCAGGAGTCCAGATTTCCCCGTCGTGTTTCTCGTCGGCCTGTTTTGTGACGAGAAAATGGTTCGTGTGTATACTTTTACGACTCTTCCAAAAGCGCGCATGCTCACAAGCAACTATGAGACGGGAGCGCATCTTCTGGTAAAACAAGCCTTCATAATGGAGAGAGCACATTCGTCACGCTCATAAATATTTCATCGTTTAAATGTTCTGCATTGAATTCTTCGTTAGAATGTTACATTAATCAAAACGAGAGACCTTCTTTTGCTGCTGATATTCACACAGAGTTATGCCTTATTTTTAACCTTTTTCATGCTGCTCTTTATAAGATTTATGTGTATTATATCGTGCAAGTTTTTAGGAATAATTTAAATGGTTAGATTTTTCAAAATGATGTTAATTATAATTTCTCAATGTTTTGATAGCGATCTCCCATTTAATTTTCTAATCTATATTTTTAAAATTTCACACCATGTTTTTGAGCTAATCAGATTTAGTTATTCTTTTGGGGGGGTGATATCTGTGCCTTTTATTGTCAGTCAAATGTATCTGCTTACTCCAAAGCTTGTTTTTTTTTATTTAAAAATACACATAGTCAAGTATGAACTTAAACAAAAAACACATTTATTCATGTTTATAAATTAAATAAAGAGAAGGCAGCGCTGGAGAAGCTGCTGCCATTTGTGCATCCCAGGGACCCCAGAGCACACAGCAACCCTGTGTGGACACTAAAATTGGGAGCTTGAGAAGGCCCACATTTCAGAACACAATCTGATGCTGGCCTCCCAGAGGTCAGGAACAGCAGCAGGTGAGATATATGTCCCAAGTGTGTGGTACTACAACAGGCTGCCTTCTGTCCGACCAGTGCGACCACAATGAAGCAAGGCCATCACTTCCTCTTCTTCCTGGCAACCTTCCCTGCAGCCTTTACTGAAGCCTTCCTTCTTCGTTTAGCTGGAGGCTGGCCCACTGGAGGGGTACTCCTGTCAGGAGGAGGAGGTGGAGGTGTAGCAGAAGGGGGTGGGGCAGAAGAAGAAGGTGGAGGTGTAGCAGAAGGGGGTGGGGCAGAAGGTGGAGGTGTAGCAGAAGGGGGTGGGGCAGAAGGTGGAGGTGTAGCAGAAGGGGGTGGGGCAGAAGAAGAAGGTGGAGGTGTAGCAGAAGGGGGTGGGGCAGAAGGTGGAGGGGTAGCAGAAGGGGGTGGGGCAGAAGAGGAAGGTGGAGGTGGAGGTTGAGGTTGGGTCAGTTGGGCCACCTCACATATGGCGGTATTGGGGGTAATTTGCTCCATCACCCCCTTGTTGAGCAAGGTGATGAGCAGGGGTTCGCATAGGAGGCGTTGCTCCATGCTCATCACCTTGAACTTAGCCTCCACTAGGCCGGCAATGGCCTCTTCAGGGGATGTGGGCTCCTTGAGGGTGGCATGGGCCTCTTTAATAAGGGCCATTGCTGCCTCACTGGTGGTCCTGTCCCTCCTGCCTCTTTTGTGAAGCCTGATGGGAGGCACCTGGGATCTGGTGCTTCTCCTTTGCCCTGCCACCTCCTGTCTGCCACTGGGCCCTGCCACCTCCTGGCTGCCACTGGGCCCTGCCACCTCCTGGCTGCCACTGGGCCCTGCCACCTCCTGTCTGCCACTGGGCCCTGCCACCTCCTGGCTGCCACTGGGCCCTGCCACCTCCTGGCTGCCACTGGGCCCTGCCACCTCCTGGCTGCCACTGGGCCCTGCCACCTCCTGGCTGCCACTGGGCCCTTCCTCCTCCTGCCTGACAGTTTCCAGACCCTCCTCCTGGCTGATTTCATCCTGTGTATGAAAAAGAAACATAGTTTAATATGTTGGTTTAATCTTTGCATCAAACTTTGTAATCCTGATGGAAGCAATTAGAATGTAAATGCATAAATCCTTGCTTTAAATTTACCACTACATCAGCTTGACTATTTACCACACAATTAAGTGCAGAATAATGTCTACAGATCATGATTTCACTTGTTGAATACAAAATAATGTATGTTTCTCATCCTGACATATTTGGGAAACATTAATTTTATCCCACTACATTTTCAGTTAATACTATACCTGGCTCCAGATGGCCAAATCAGGATCATCCAGGATGGCTGCCTCCTCTTGCTCCAGAGAAGGCTCAGGTTGGCTGCAGGGAAGTCTGGGGGGAAGAGTGGAGAGTGATGGCCTTGGCTCAATGTGGTCATCCAGGAAGGACATCCTGCTGTAGTACCACAAAACCGGGACATAAACATCATCTGCTGCTGCTCCTGACCTCTGAGAAGCCAGCACCTTAGAGCGTTCAGTCCTGTAGGTACCTCTCAAGCTCCCAATTTTAGTGTCCACTTGTTTTGCTGTGGCTGTGGGCACCTTGGTATGCACAAATGGGAGCAGCTTCTCCAGCGCTGCTTTTCTCACCCCTTTTTTTTTATGGATGGGGTTTTTGGTCTCCCACAGAGCCGGCAGCTCCCTTACCCGGTCAATAAATTCCGCCAGGAACTCTTTGTCGCTAATAAATACATTCATATTGTATCTGCAAGTAAAATAAATTATATTTAAATAATGTGAGGCAAACAGTCTAACCTCCTTCACATCCTAGTCACCATATATATCCTCCAACAATCTCAAGACAGTATAGGCCAACAATTTTAACAAGTCTCACAAAATCACATACCTTCGTTCGCACGTCCGTCACTTGAACTCCTCTCTCCGCACACCGAACGTACTATAGTCACATGTGTGTTTGCTATATACACACCACGCATGCGTCCAAATTCGAACACGTCGCTCCGCACACGTCGCCCGCCCATGACGTTCTAACTAACATCTTTTCCCCGCCCCTTCTCTTTCGGCGCGCAGACAGATATGGCGGAGTTACAGCAGGTGTCTGATAATTCCGCAACTAGCGAGGAGACAAGCCCGGAGACCGAGGACACGTCACGATCAAGGAGGAGATTCAAGGCATCGAATATGTCTTTGGCGGAGATGGCGGAGATGGTGGACATCTTGGTCAAGGCTGATTATGATGCCAAGCATGGGCCGTATAGCAAACCAAATAGAAGGAAGGCCAAAATCCTCACTAAAGTTGTGAAGAGTCTGAGGGCGAAGTTCGGGGTGAAACGCTCAAATGAGCAGCTCAGAAAGAGGTGGTCAGACCTCAAACTGAGGGAGCCAGACCAGTTGAGGAGCATAAAGAGGATGCTCGCTAAAAGTAAGTAAAATGACGACCTTTCTGCTATTAATCTTTTTAGAAACTGACTTTTTTTTTTTTTAAAGCATATTGGACTCCCTTCCAAAATGTATTATTTTGAACTAGGTTGGGCACAGTAATCGTTCGTTACGTTACCGACACTTCGTTCGGCCACTATCCGTGGTTTTGGCTTATTTAAGACCCCCAAAAGTAATTAGACATCTGCCATTTTTGATCAAGTATTGTGGATAATTTTTAAGTCTAGATGATGTGTTTGTAAGGAGAATGAAATGCAAACTTTAATCAGTGTAAAGGAGAGGACACTCAGCAGCTGCTTCCACATCTGTACTTTGGAGCACTATAGTGTGGGCCACCAGACCCGCCTTTTTTGGGTGTCCCACACAGGTGCATCAGAGTTTATTTGTGGTGCCTCCATGTCCAAAAAATTACATCCAAATGTGAATAATAAACATATTTGGGGTCATAAAGAATGCATTTTTCTTTAAATTCCGCACAAACACACACTTGTACCCCACTTCCAAACAATTTAGCCTGTTTTAAGTTTAAAAATGAGATTTTTACAGTGTGATAAATAGACCTTTGGTTTTATTCTCATAGGGGAGAGAAGACTGGGAGGAGGACACTCCAGGGAGCACATGCACCCCACAACTTCCAAGCAACCCCAAACTCCCAAAGATCCACAACCGAAAGATGTGCAGGAAGTTGAGGTGGAGGAAGGAGAAGTGCAGGAAGGAGAGGTGGATGACGTTGTGGATCTGGTCACCACAACAGGTCAGTATCTGACACCACAGCTTAAGGTAAGCGAGGTAGGCCTGCAGAGTTTTATTAATTTTTTTTTATGGTTTTTAGGGGATGGAAATGTTGTGAAGGATAGCACACCGTTCTCTGCTGACAGTGCCCTCCGCCTCATCCAGCAAGTGATGGAATGTAGCACGGAACTGGACCTAATTAAACAAAGAATCCATGTGATGGAACAAACATTTAAAGACATTCTCGATGTTTTGGGGAGAATTCAATAAGCCATCCAAACACATTTGTTTTTACATGTTTGTTTTTATATTTTTACTAATTTTTTGAGTAACAAAGCAGCCAAAAATTGAATATGCACACAGTGTGTGAACATGTGCTATCTGCCATCAGGGGATATCCATGTACGTCTTTTGTGGGTGCAACCCCTTCCTCGTATCAAAAGTCGGTGAACTGAGGAAGGGGATGCACCCCCAAAACACATCCATTGATCACCCCTGATGGCAGATAGCACATGTTGACAATAGGGATCAGGATTGTAAACTTCCTATTTGCAAAAAAGTAAAAATGTGTGCATATTGAATTTTTGGCTGGGCAAGGGGTGGCAGGACCCCATATTAGGACGGGCACATAGAGACATAGTTTGTGTAACTGAATGTCTCAGATTGCTCAGAGGTATCCAATGTTGTCATTTTAGAAATGCAAGTGGTATTTTTGTATTTTCATAAGCCAAAATTTGACGGGTTGTGGTCAGGCCAACCCCAAAGTAAAACAAAAAAAAATGTGCAGAGAGTAAAATATTTGACCACAAACAACGTGTAGCTTCTTTTTATAATACACTCTAAGCTTATTTGGTTCTTTTGTAAGGTAACATAGTGAAATTGGTTGTTATTTACTAAAGTAAAATACACTTGCCACTACAAATGCACAAAGACAAACTAGGAGACAGGAAAGAACAAATAATTAAAGGTTTAAACAAGATTTTTATTGGGATACTTAGACATAGGCTGGCATAGGAATTGCCCCCCTACCCGTGAAATACTCTATGTATTTGTCCCGAACCACACGGGCATTTTGGGGGGGCAAGCCAAGACGGGCAGATTCCAGGCCCGGAAGGGGATTTGCAGGGGAAAGTCCAGCCTCTGGCAAAACTGAGGCCATATATGAATTCGCTTTGCGGCAAAGAAAATTGTGTAGCACACAGCAGCATAACACTACATAGTTTATTTTGTAGTCCGCCAAGTGGATGGAAGTCATAAAAAGGCGGAACCGGCTGGCCATTATGCCGAAGGCATTTTCAACGACTCTTCGGGCCCTGGCCAGCCGGTAATTGAACACACTCTTCTCTGGGGTCAGGGTCCTCTGTGGAAATGGCCTCATAAGATGCCGTCCGAGTCCGAAGGCTTCATCAGCCAAGAAAACAAAGGGGAGTCCTTCAATATTCCCTGCATCCGGTGGCAATGCAAGGTCGTCACTCTGGAGACGGAGGGCAAACTCCGTCTGGATGAAGGATCCCCCATCGGACATCCGGCCATTCTTCCCTACATCAACATAGAGGAATTCATACCGTGCTGACACCACCGCCATCAGCACAATGCTATGAAACCCCTTGTAGTTGTAGTAGTAGGATCCAGAACGGGGTGGCGGCACGATGCGGACGTGCTTCCCGTCTATGGCACCACCGCAGTTGGGGAAGTCCCACCGCGTGGCAAACTCCGATGCCACAGTCTGCCATTCCTGTGGCGTTGAAGGAAGCTGTGGAGTGAAACAAGATGAAATAATATTAGAAAAACAAAGGCATACATTACAAGCAAATTCAAGACCAAAAAATTAGAGACCAACATCAATCTAATTATACGTTTATTAAGGTGTGTAAAAAAAGTATAATGGAAGGCTCATTTATCATATTCATCACCCCCTCTGATGGGCCATTACTAAATTATTTTGGGGGGGGGGAGATGTGTTTGGCCACAGGATAGCATTGCAGTGGCGGTGCGTCCAGAGTGGGCGCTGGAGCACTGTCCCCTCTCTCCTGTGCCCATCACTCAGAACAATACATAGGTTCATGCGTTGCATGAACCTATGTATTGTCTATGCCGCACACTATTCAGGTGGATGGCCTCTTGTAAAGCGACCGACATATGATTAATTGCGTCATTTAGGGGGTTAAAATTGCAGAGCAGAAACAGGTATTAAAAAAGTCTTGCAAATTACAACCTGAGGGATGTAATTGGCTTCCTCAAAGAAAAATCGGGGACGCAAGGAGGGGGCATTCCTTGTGTAAACACTGACAGGCAGCTCTGGCAATCATGTTCACCAAGTCTGTTTAATGGTAACATGATTGGCTGATGCAACATGAAGGGAAGGAGAAGACATCAAGGACAGAAGAAGGATGGCGCTGACCACAAGAAGGTAAGTGCAGGGCTGGGGGGAAACTGGCTGCAATAGAGGGGACTAAATGGCTGCATTGGAGGGGACAACTGGGGGCGTTTATTAGGCAACAGAGCAAAAAAGGAGGAAGTTTATTTCCGAAATTGGGGTTGTAACCCCCCAACATTTGGAGCAACAGGCGCCCCTGCTGGAAAAGTTAGTGAGGGGAAATATTTAGGGAGGATAAAAAAGGGGCATTTAAAAACTTTCAGCATGCATGGGGACAAAGGGGACATTCTCAGCATATTACAATCATGGTAATTAGGAAAGGATGAAAGAAATACAATACATTAGCATACATGTAATACATAAAATGTGATGTGAAGGGAGAAAACTTACCCTAATATAGTCCTCCTGCAGGACTTGTATAATAGCAGAACAGGTGTCTGGGATTATGAGGCCCAGAGCCTGGGGGGAGATGCCTGTGGTGAACTTCAAGTCCTGAAGACTTCTCCCTGTCGCCAGGTAACGCAACGTGGCGATGAGCCTCTGCTCAGCACTGATGGCTTCCCGCATAACGGTGTCCTTCCTGGTAATATAGGGGGACACCAAAGCCAACAGTTCCTGAAAAACGGGGTCAGACATCCTCAGAAAATTCCTGTAGTCCTCAGGATTATTCTCGACGATCTCCCGCAGCAGAGGCATGTGGCAGAATTGGTCCCGCTGGAGCAACCAATTCTTGGTCCATGAACTCCTCCTCACACCATTCATGAACTGGTCTTGGTCCAAAACAAGCAGACCAACACCAAGCGCACGCACAGCACGAACTCGACGACGAGAACGTCCAGGCGACATGGCTAGGAAACGGTCGTCTAATCAGAACGTACAGAACAGAACGCACTTTAGAACAGCAAGGCCTATGAATAACGAACTGAAATTCAGAAACGAACAGGCAAGAACGCACTGTAAAACAGATACGACCTGCCTAGACGCCCTGAAAGTCAAGATACGAACCCACAAGCACAAACTGAACGGCAGAAAACGATCTGAAAAGTACGAAGACTGAAAAGCGCGAATCGTCTCTTCCCAAACTTTTACTTCACACGCGGTAACACGAGATCAGCAAAAGCAGCCCAAGGGGTGGCGCCAAGAAAAAAGATCTTCCCCTTTATAGTGCCGTCGTACGTGCTGGACGTGAGCGCAGAGAACCACGAGGAAATTGGGAAATGACAGTGTGTACGCATAGAAAGCTTGACGAGAAAATCGACAAGCTTAACAAGAATCTCGTCGAAAAAAACGACGTGTTTTTTACGACGAGAAAATCGGTCGTGTGTACGAGGCTGTTGAATTCTTCAAAAACTGGCTGGCTTCTGCTCTGAGGTAATGTTGCCTGGCAGTACAGTTCCCTGTGGCCTGTGGGTGGCACTGGTTGAACCACAGGTAGTGTTGCAACGCCATTGGGTGTCCTCTCTCGGCAGCCATGCAGTGGGCGTGGTCTACCCGCTGTGCATGCTGGGAGAGGATACATAAGGGGCAGACGCCATTATTCGTGGAGCAGTTCGCGCCTCCCGGCCCTCCAGGCCAGGGGTGCGTGTGTGTGTGTGTACCAGCCCCAGGCACCTTTAGCCTGAGGCTGCATCGCTGTAAGCAGGCCCAGCATCTTTAGCTGAGGCCTACACCTGAAGAGAAATCCCAGGGTACCCAAGTGAGGGGTGACCCGCTCTGAAGGAGAGGCAACCAGGGGAGGATCTACCCAAGGGGATCGGTGAGAGAAGTCATTGTCTCGGGCAGGGCCGATCCTAGGGTCACAGACGCCTGGGTGCAGAAATATTTCTGGCGCCCCCACGTGGGCGTGGTCATCCTACAAACTCCTCCCCTTTACACGTTTCTATGGCAACGATTCAAACACAGAGATGCTCCCCTAAGAAGTCGTCGTTACCCTAGGATCCTCCCATGATCTTTTAACAATAAAAAAAATACAGGAAGAGCGTACACTAATGAGACCTGGAGGGGAGTCTCTCTGATTCACACAGAGAGGGCTACTGTTAGAGAGTCTGTTAGGAAGAGCCCCCAGACATAGTACAAGAGATGGTCAGAGAGTGCAGACATATTACAGGTGACCGTCAGAGAGTGTAGACATGATACAAGAGACAGTCAGAGACTGCAGACATATTACAGTATAGTGTCAGAGAGTGCAGACATAGTACAGGAGATGGTCAGAGACTGCAGACATAATACAGGAGATGATCAGAGAGTGCAGACATATTACAGGAGAGGGTCAGAGACTGCAGATATAATACAGGAGATGGTCAGAGACTGCAGATATAATACAGGAGATGGTCAGAGACTGCAGACATAATATAGGAGATAATGGCTGATCGGCCCTCTCACCTGACCCAGCGATACAGCAACAACAGTTCCTCTGATCAGGAGTCAGCTCACTCTGAATTGCCCGTACTGACTCCACCGAGTCCAGATCTGTATTAAGTATAGACTCCCTACTAAGTATAAACCCCTCCCTCAATACAGACCCCCCTCCATTAGTACAGACCCCCCAGGACAAACCACCCCCCTCCATTAGTAGAGACCCCCCACAAACCACCCCCCCTCCATTGGTACAGACCCCCCCCTCAGGACAAACCACCCCCCATTAGTACAGACCCCCCCACAAACCACCCTCCCATTAGGACAGACCACCCCCCTCCATTAGTAGAGACCCCTCCATTAGTAGAGACCCCCCCACAAAACCTCCCCATTAGTAAAAGGAAAAATAAGGGCGCACCGACCTAGTGCATTACCAATGGCTAGGTTTATTAAAAGTAAATTAAAAGATCATTAATACTCACAAAGCAAGTATAGTAATAGGCACATACACCATTCCAGCAAAAGGGATAGATGCCTTCAAAAGGCCTCCTGCTGAAACCAGATAACCAGAGAGTCCAGACGGCATATATTACAGTTACGGCTCGTACAGAACACCCCCCCTCTATTAGTAGAGACCACCCCCTCTCAATTAGTACAGACCCCCTCAGGAAAAACCACCCCCCCATTAGTACAGACCACCCCCTCCATTAGTAGAGACCCCCCCACAAACCACCCGCCCATTAGTACAGACCCCCCACAAACCATCCCCCCTCCATTAGTACAGACCCCCCCTGGCCCCCACAAACTATCCCCCCTCCATTAGTACAGACCCCCCTGGCCCCCACAAACCATCCCCCCTCCATTAGTACAGACCCCCCCTGGCCCCCACACACCAGACCTCCCCTGGCCCCAACACACCATCACCCCTCTATTAGTACAGACCCCCCTGGCCCCCACAAACCATCCCCCCTCCATTAGTACAGACCCCCCTGGCCCCCACAAACCATCCCCTTCCATTAGTACAGGCCCCCCACAAACCATCCCCCCTCCATTAGTACAGACCCCCCTGGCCCCCACACACCAGACTCCCCCTGGCCCCCACAAACCATCCCCCCTCCATTAGTACAGACCCCCCTGGCCCCCACACACCAGACCTCCCCTGGCCCCAACACACCATCACCCCTCTATTAGTACAGACCCCCCTGGCCCCCACAAACCACCCCCCCTCCATAAGTACAGACCCCCCTGGCCCCCACAAACCACCCCCTTCCATTAGTACAGACCCCCCACAAACCATCCCCCCTCCATTAGTACAGACCCCCCTAGCCTCCACACACCAGACCCCCTCCATTAGTACAGACCCCCCCTGGCCCCAACATCCCAGACCACCTCCATTAGTACAGACCCCTCCTGGCCCCCACAAACCATCCCCCCTCCATTAGTAAAGACCCCCCACAAATTATCCCCCCTCCATTAGTAAAGACCCCCCTCTGGACAAACACAAACCCCACCCGGGCGGCAGCTGGAGAGGACAGTGTGCAGCTGCGCCGCCCAGGTGGAGAAGATTGTGACAGTGAGAACAAATGTCAGGCTGATGCACTGCACTGCACCGTACACAAGGTCACACTGCGCGGTCCCATGTATTGGACGTAGCCGGGGTCACGTGCTCACCTCCCAGTCACTGGGATTGGAGCAGCAGTGCAGTACGTGCTGAGGGGCGGGGCCTGTGTGCGCCTCACTCAGTGACACCCCCCAATTTACCGCCAAGTCACCTACAACGACCCGGATTCTGCCCTTCACAGGGGCCACTATGTCCCCTACATCCACACACCATTCAGGGGCCACACACAGGTACACGCATCACTCAGGTGCTGCACTGAGGGAGCCACACACACAGGGGAGGGAGACACACTCACCGCTGGTAGGGTGACCACATTTCCAAACTGCCATTCAGGGACATCCCCCCCCCCCCTTCTTGAGGGACCGGTTTCGTGGAACAAACTTTTGCCAATGACCGAGGGGGTGGAGGCAACTGGCGGATGGGTGGTGGTGGTGTGCGAGGTGGAATGTAGTCTCTGGAGTTGACGGGGAATGTGTCAGCGGGTGATTTGTTGGACGAATGGCTGGTGTTAGCACTTTAATCATCCTGACACCATGCTTGATATGGTGTCAGGATGATCAAATCACATTATTTCTGTTACTACATTGTAATATACGCTGTATAATGAAATAGTTCAACTCACCATAATGCTGAATCAGTAGGAACCCTGAGCTTGCCACTTGCCACCAGATGCAGAGTGTCCAATTTGTCCACTGCAACATCGCAGTCCCACTATAAGTCGCTGTTTGCCACCATTACGAGTAGAAGAAAAATAAATAAAAATTCCATAAATGTTCCATGTAGCTGCTATAACCATATAGGTGCAAACCAATCAATGTACGCTTATTGGGATTTTTTTTACCAAAAATAGGTAGCAGACCACTTATTGGCCTAAATTGATGAAGAAATTCGATTTTTTTTTTAAATTTTATTGGATGTTTTATAGCAGTAAGTTTTTTTTTTTTTCAAAATTGTCGGTCACCGCAGAGGTGATCAAATACCACCAAAAGAAAACTCTATTTGTGGGTACAAAAGGACATCAATTTTATTTGGTTACAGTGTCACTTGACTGTGCAATTGTCAGTTAAAATAATGCAGTGAAGTTTTGCAAAAAATGGCCTGGTCATTAAGGAGGGGTAAATCTTCCAGACAGCAAGTGGATAATAAGGACTGTTTCTTTAATGGACTGTTTAGAACATGGACCATCTCTATACATCAGGGACTGCTTACCAAACAGGGATTAGAATTATGATAGTTACACTTGGTAGAGGGTCAGAAGACAATAAAAGGACAGAAGGGCTGGTTTATAAAACAGGGACTGTCCCTATTAAACAGGGATAATGCCATACACAGGAGTGGGTGAAGGAGAGGGACTGGTCTCCAGGTCAGGGACTGTCTCTCTGTGTACAGTGACATGCTGTGATTGGGTGAGCAGTCTCTCTGCACACAGCCACTGTTGTCTCATGTCTCAGTGTAGCACACACACAGGCAGTAGAGATGTACAAACACACAGGCAGTAGAGATGTACAAACACAGGCAGTAGAGATGTACAAACACAGGCAGCTGTATATTCCCCCCTCCCTCCTGAGCACTCCTTCATGGTTTCCTTAGGCCCCTTTCACACTGAGGCGTTTTTACCGCGTTTTCGCGGTAAAAAGAGCGCTTTAATAACGCCTGAAATAATCCTGCCCCAGCATTCTCAATGTGAAATCTCTGAGGGCTTTCACATTGAGGCGTTTTGCTGGCTGGGCGTTGAAAAAAATCCTGCAAACAGCTTTTTTAGAGCAACTTTAGGGCGCATAAAATAGCGCTGTAAAAACGCCTATCCCCATTGAAATGAATGGGATTTGCGGTAAAAACGCGGTAAAAACGCATAGGCATAAGCGTTATGTTAAAAAATAGCGCTAATGCCTATGCGTTTTTACCGCGTTTTTACCGCGTTTTTTCCACGTTCGCGCTAATTTTAGCGCGAACGCGGTAAAATCGCGGTAAAAACGCATACGCGTTAGCGCTATTTTTACCGCGATCGCGGTAAAAACGCGGTAAAATCGCGGTAAAATAGAGGTACAAAATCCTATAATTTTTGAGCGTTTTTTCAACGCCTCAGTGTGAAAGGGGCCTTACAGTGATTTATGAGTCTTCTAGCACGGCCACTGCGGAGCATTCCAAGCTGGCAGGTTAGGGAAGGGGGAGGGGAAGAAAGTGACGACAAGGAGGCACAGGTTCATCCATCTAACAAACAGCTCTATAGAACTCCTACAACTCCCTCTGACAATCCAGTGTGGCCCTGGCGGCTACCTTATGGTGTGGGCAGAGGCTGGCAGGTCCCCCCCTACTAGAATAATACTCACTGTACAGTGATCGGGGAACATCGCTGGTGTCAGCTGTTCTGTGCTGTGAAGGGTCAGGTGCCCAGTAGAGATCCCCGTGGAGACTAGAAGTAGCAGAGACTCTTCTTTGGGATGCCGTGAGTGGGGCCCCCACTGACACCTAGCCCAGATGCAGTGTCACTTGCCAGAAGATAGAAGAGGTCATCCAGCATGGTGGAGAGCACTATGCGCGGAGGAGGAGGAAGTTAACTCCTCCCGCCGGCGCTCATGGTCCTGGTGCAGGCTCTGCTGAGGTTCAGAGTCCAGGGGGACAGAGGCAGAGCGGGGAGCCGCCCGCAGCATTAGCTAACACATTCTCCAGGAAGCCATCCTTGCCTGTCCGAGCGCCTTTAGTAGGACCGCCCCCCCCCCACTACGTCACCGCAGGTCTCTCTCAGTCGGAGAGAGCGGCCTCTGGATACCAACAAGCAGGAGAAGGAGGGAGGGGAGCACTCTGGCGCTTGAGCGCCCCCACCTCTGTGGCGCCTGGGTGAACTGCACCCCTCGCACCCTGTCTAGGATCGGCCCTGGTCTCGGGAGAGGCCTGGTTACCTATCAGACGGAAGGATTCCATAGTCCGCCACAAGCCTAGTAACGTGCCCCATTGGCACCTAAGGACTCAAGTGTTACTAGACTGGGAAGTTCAGGACTTAGAGGTTATCTCCTGATCGTATCCCAAGGAAATCACAAGGAAATGTTCCCTGCTCTACACCGGCTGCCAGGACCGCTCTTAAGGGGACTATCCGGGTGAGCAAAACCCACTCAGGCCTGAGTGGCGACGAGTGATAGTTAAGTGCCGCGTGCCTGAACCTGCCTCCATGTTCATTTCTCTTTATCTCCAACTTTCCTGTCAAGTTCTCAAGCAAAGCAAAATAAACCTTTTTATTGGGTTTTAGTACTGTCTGGACATTGGCCTTCCTTTAAAGAGAGAGAATAGACTTCTTCCTAGACTCTAGGGTGAAGAACCAAGGGAAGGAGGTAACTCGCTGCAGGACCCAAATTAGATAACACTGCTCACCCTCTTCAACAAGGAGGATACTGGGCATGTGGCATGGTGTGTCCCACCTGCTAGCGGAGGTAAGCAAGGCAGGGATCTGTGTGCTACACATGGAAAGCAGGTTATATGGTTTTTCAATGGCATAGTTCAAACAAGTACTTTCAGTTCCAGTGCGTTCCAGTTCCAGAAAAAAAAGTAGAACATGCTGCATTTTACCTGCACTGGACTGTACTGGAACGCTGCAAAACGCATCAAAAACGCACCAGAACGCACCTAAATGCACCAAAAATGCACTGGAACACAATTGTCATTATTTAGGGCCAGTTCACACCAGACGCAGTTCTGTGTGCTTTTTTTCTGCACAAAATGCATGCACAGTATTTTCCATGTATTCCAATGGCTCTAGTTGGCTCTAGTTTACACCATGCAGTCAGTTTCCGGTCAGTTTCTGCACCGGAAACTGACCGTAAACTGACTGTATGGTGTGAACTAGAGCCAACAAGAGCCATTGAAATACATGGAAAACACTGTGCATGCATTTTGTGCAGAAAAAAAGCACACGGAACTGAACGGAACTGCGTCTGGTGTGAACTGGCCCTTAAGGTTAAGAAAAAAGTGGGGTGAAAAAAAGCACTGGACTGCATCAAAAACATACTAAAAACGTACTGGAACGCATCAAAAACGTGCATGCAAAAAAGCACCTGGAACGCATCCGGATTGCGTTTCTATGGTGTGAACTGGCCCTAAGAGAAAGTGGAGGAGTTTTTTTTTAAATTAGTGTGCGTGTCCCCATTGGGGAGATTTTTCCTTCTATTCGTACTAGAAACTATTGTCACTGAGAATAAAACTGAGGAGAAATCCCAGGGCAAGAGGTGAGGGGAAATCTTACAATACGAACACCTGTTCAGGGAACAACTGTCTAAGTGGGGACTTCCACAGATTTCCTTTAACTTCCTGTTGTGTCTCTGAGACATTAACTAAAGGGAGTCTTCCGCGCAGACAGAAAACAAAAATTAACCTGGCAGGGTTTTTAACCCTGGGCTTAGGCTTTTAAAAGAATTTGCCAGTTCCCTGCTAAAGAAGAAGCAGTATACAGTAATACCTTGGATTGAGAGTAACGCGGTTAACAAGCGTTTCGCAATACGAGCTATTATTTTTTTTAAAACCTGACTCAGTTTGCGAGTGTTGTCTCGCAACACGAGCAGGATTCAAGCCTCTGTGGTGTGTAGTATCGCATTTGGCCAGAGGTGCGGGGGCTCCCAGATACTCTGAGACGTTCGGAGCTGCTCGGAAACACTCAGAAACACACGAAAATACTCGGAAACACTCTGTTCCCGAGTGTTTCCGAGCCTCTCCGAGGGTTTCCGAGTGCATCCGAGCGGCACCGAGTGGTCTCCGAGTATTTTCGAGTCTCCCTGGTGTCCCCTCATCCCTGGCCACATGCTGTACTGCATACAATAGAAGTCAATGTGGAACAAATTATCTTTGTTTTCATTGACTTTTATGGGGAAACTCCCTTTGATATGCGAGTGCTTTGGATTACAAGCATTCTCCTAGAATGGATTATGCTTGTAATACAAGGTTCCACTGTACTCACATTTCTAATAACCTGCGCGTATCTTACCTCCCTTCTATTCCAGTGCTGCAGCCTCTGTACTTGTCTTTGACATTAGACAAGTCCAGGAGTGTTGAAAATCTGTATCTCCCATTGCACGCCATGGTTCCTTCTTTTGATCTCTATGCCCTCTAGTGAAGTAGTACTAAAATGACTCTGGCACTGACATGTTGCATGATGAAGCCACAGAAAAAGGCTACAGTACTGAAATGGTGGGAAGGAAGGAGACAAGGACCTCCAGAGAGGTGAATATTCCACAGTCGGTTTCATTTGGTCATACACCTGACAGGGTCTCTTTAAATATCTGCAATGCATATACAGTTGAACCTCGGATTACGAGCATAATCCGTTCCAGGAAAATGCTTGTAATCCAAAGAACTCGCATATCAAAACGAGTTTCCCTATTGAAGTCAATGGAAACTAAAATATTTTGTTCCGCATTGACTTCAATTGGATACAATACCGCATGCGGCCAGAGGTGGAGGGGCACGAGAGAGCCTCGGAAAGGGCCGGAAAGGCCAGAGGACACGTCGGCTGACCTTGGCAAACGTCGGAAAGGCTCGGAAACGGAGTATTTCCGTGTCTTTCCGAGCATTGCCAAACGGCGCCGATCGGCTGCGATCGTCGCTGTTCGGCTCTGCTCTGCTCCCGCACCCCTGCACCTCAGGCCAAATGCGGTACTGCAGGCCCTATTAGGTTGAATTCTGCTCGTCTTGCGAGACAACACTCGCAAACCAAATCAGAATAAAAAAAAAAAAGTTGCTCGCAAATCAAAACGCTCGTAAACCACGTTACTCTTAAACCGAGGTTCCACTGTACTATGATATCTACCATTTTAGGCTAAAGCATGCTAGATTTCTTCTATGAGATTATTGAACATGAAGACATTTAAATGTTTTAAATAGCAGTCATTTACATCCGAAATACATTCTTTGCATTATCAGACTTTCACATAGTCTCAAAAATCATTTAATTCATATAAAGGATCCTGAAATTGTAGCATTTTTTAGTTCCTAATTGCTGTTTTGTAAAGCTGACTTACTTTTCTCTCTGTCCTTTTGTTACTTGATCATTTCCTCTAGTGTCTCTGGCTGCATTTCAGGCCCTGGCACCACCAGACTATCCTCTCTCTAAACACTGCTTTTACTTATCCAGCTTTCTCTTCTACATACAGCATTTTTACAGTGCCACATCACCATCACTGACTGATTATTCTTGCTGACAGGGCTCTCATTCCTTCTGTTTCATGTATTTGTGTGTTAGTTATCATGTCCCCTGGGTGGCCTAACAGTGATTGTAAAGGCTCGCTTTTAAAAAAAAAAACAACAAACATGTTATACTTACCTCCTCTGTGCAGTTGGTTTTGCACAGAGCAGCCTGGATCCTCCTCTTCTCGGGCCCCTCTTTGCTGCTCCTAGTCCCTCCCTCCTTTGAGTGCCCCTCAGCCAGCAGCTTGCTACAGGTTGTCACCCAAGCCGAGTCAGAGCTCCGTGTATCCATTCAGACAAGGAGCCCTGACCTGGTCCCGCCCCTCTCTCCCCTAATTGCCTGACTGACTTTGATTAAAGTGATACTATAGGTTCACATTTAGAAAAAAATAAAATAACAAACATGTCATACTTACCTCCACTGTGCAGTTCGTTTTGCACAGAGTGGCCCCCGATCGTCCTCTTCTGGGGTCCCACGGCAGCTCTCTCGGCACCCTCTGGGAAGCTCTCTCCCGAGGGGGTTACCTTGCGGGCGCGCTCCCGTGTCATACACTTGGCGTCCATAGCCGCAGAGTGTATGACTCGGCCCCGCCCCCCAGCAGCCGCGTCATTGGATTTGATTGACAGCAGCGGGAGCCAATGGCTGCGCTACTATCAATCTATCCAATGAAGAGCCGAGAATCAGTGGGGAGAGCGACACGGGATCGTGCCTATGGAAATTCGGGGCTCAGGTAAGTAAAACGGGGGCTCGGGGGGCCGGACACAGCAAGGTGTTTTTTCACCTTAATGCATTAAGGTGAAAAAACACGAGACTTTACAACCCCTTTAACAGCCGCGGGAGCCAATAGCGCCACTGCTCTGTCCCAGCCAATCAGGAGTGTACTGGATGGCTGAGGGGATCGTGGACATTGCTGGAAAGAGAAAGAGCTCAGGTAGGTAATTAGGGGGTGCTGGGGAGGCTGCTACACACAGAAAGTTTTTTATCTTAATGCATATATAGCATTAAGATAAAAAACCTGCCTTTACAACTCCTTTAAAGTGGTTGTAAACCCTTTACAACCACTTTATGCTATAATAAGGCTTACCTGTAGCTACCCAGGATATCTCCTGAACCTGCATGGTTTGAGATATCCCCTGTCCCCTGCAAGTGCTGATGTCATCGGCACATGCACACCGAAGCAATGGCACGTATGTGCCGTTGCTTCAGTGAGTGTGCCGTTACCGGCGGCTCCCACGCGCATGCACGGGAATGACGTCATCGCGGCTCCGGCTCCGGCCAATCACAGCGCCAGAGCCGCGATACCCGGAAGTAACCCCCGGGAGAGATGTCGCTGGGCGGAGGGAGGTACGAGGACCGCTGCGGGGGCTTCGATGTAAGGTTAATAATTCATAATGAGCTAGTATGCTATGTATACTAGCTCATTATGCCTTAATCTTGCAGGGTTTTTTTTTTTTTTACTAGGGTTTACAACCACTTTAAGTTATACAACTTTACAATATGAGGTTTTCAATCTGTGGTCTGCAAAGTACTGTCCCTCCACATATTTTAGTACCTAAATTAAATTACAGGTACAGCTGATTTAGGGATTTTATTCTTCCTTTTACACTTTTCATTACATTACTTTAAAGCTTATTTCAGTGAATGCAAGGTGCTTTGTTATTGGAGGAGGATGCTGATGAACATCACAATCATCCAGTGGCGGTGCGTCCATAAGGAGCGTAGGAGCGCCGCCCCCCTCTCCTGTCACTCTTTAATCCCCATAGATAGATTCATGCATTGCATGAATCTATCTATGGTCGCTGCTGACACCCACTATTCAGGTGTCCGGCCCCTTTTCGGTCACCGGGCACCTGAATTACAGCAATGGGGGTGTTTTTTGGAAGCACCTGATTAGAGCCTTTGGCTCTAATAAGCGTCCAAAAAAGTGAGAAGCAGGCGCAACGCTGTGCGTTCCTTCTCACTCAGCTCAATGTTAGCAAAGCCGAAGGAATTTGCTTTGCTAACATTGACCCGCCTCTCAGCCAATCAAGTTGCCAGGTCTGTTACCGGTCGCCTGATTGGCTGAAACGTCAGGCGCTGTGATTGGATGCCTACTGTATCAGGCGTCCAATCATAGGAGAAATCGGGAGGAGAGGAAGACGGGAGAAGACACATGAAAGGGAGAAGACGCATGGAAGACACCGCTCACCATCACCCACGGCCCCACTGAGACAGGGTAAGTGCCGGGCAGATGGCCAGCGGGCGGGGGGGATCACAGTGGCAGCATTGGATGGCACAGTGGCAGCATTGGATTGAACAGTGGGAGCATTTTTTTTTTTTAACAGAAAGAACAGTGGGAGCATTTGATGGCACAGTGGGAGCATTGGATGGCACAGCGGCAGCATTGGATGGCACAGTGGCAGCATTGGGAGCATTGGATGGCACAGTGGCAGCATTGTATGGCACAGTGGGAGCATTTGATGGCACAGTGACAGCATTGGATGGCATAGTGGCAGCATTGGATGGCACAGTGACAGCATTGGATGGCACAGTGGCAGCATTTGATGGCACAGTGTCAGCAATTGATAAACACAGTGGCTGTGTTTGATGGCACAGTGTTTACGTTTGATGGCACAGTGGCTGCGTTGGAGGGCACAGTGGCGGTATTTGATGGCACAGTGGCTGCGTTTGATGGCACAGCGAGGCTGCAATTCATGTTTTTTTTTTTTCGAATTTTTCAATTTGTTTGCGCCCCGCCAAAAATTTTGAGCACTGCAATCATCTCTCCTCCAATCGCAAAATGTCTTGCATTCGTTGAAAAGAATGCAGAGCTTTTTATGAATGGAGTAGGTGCTGAGCAAATGACGCAAAGTGATCAGTATCACGAGTGTACCGCTAAACATAAGTTTTAGCGCTGGAACATTCAGCACTAACAGGAGGCTGTCTTTTTAAAAGTAAAATATGTAACAAACGCTGCAGCAGCCTGACATGGAGCTCATGTCATTAGAACTGACTTATTTTTACTGTGCAAATGGCCAAAAATCCTTTTTGGCCATATTCCAGCTTTAAACAAGTAGAAAGAAGAGTGAGACTCTACTTGCGGAGGAAAAAGTGAGGCCGCACATCATGGCTGCTACCAGTGAGAGGCCTTCTGACAGTATTCGAAGAACAGAGATGGACTTGAAGTCAGGGACTTACTGACTTTTCTCTGGTCTCAATTGGCTCCTACTCATACCCATAGCATTGTAATGGTTGTTAGGTTCTGTCCTGTGTGAAAACCTTTTTTCATGAAGAGCAACACCCCTTGCTCCTCCCTCCCTTGCTATCCCTCTGATGAAGCCACCCCCAGTGGCGTAATGTGTAAGGGGGCGGGGCTGGTGAAAAGGCAGCAGAGAACGCAGAGGATCTGAGTAAGGAAGACCAGCACTTAAGGGACTGTATGTGCGTAGGGCGGAAGAGAACGCAGAGGATCTGTGTAAGCAAACACAACACTTGTTAAACAATACCCGTGTAAATTGCCCCCAGTTGGGGGGTCTAAAGGTGGATTTATGCTATTTCTTTTTAGTGCACCAGCAACAGTTCTTTTCAATGTGAGTGTATTTTTAACTTTTTACTAAATAAATGACATTTTATAGAAAGCACTATGATTTTTTTATATGTTTTGATTTCTGGGGATCATTTCTGCATTTCCTGTTGTGTACTCTTAATTGGAGTTTCCAATTGCCTTGACACATCTAATATATCCCTTAAGGCAGTGGTTCTCAACTCTTGTCTTCACTAAGGCCTGGTTCACACTGGTGCGACAAACGCTCCGACATTGGGAGCTTATGTCGCATGACGTGTGAAAATCAATGTTTCCCTATGGGAGCCGTTTTAACTGGTCCGACATAATGAGCTAGTATGCTATGTATACTAGCTCATTATGCCTTAATCTTGCAGGGTTTTTTTTTTTACTAGGGTTTACAACCACTTTAAGTTATACAACTTTACAATATGAGGTTTTCAATCTGTGGCCTGCAAAGCACTGTCCCTCCACATATTTTAGTACCTAAATTAAATTACAGGTACAGCTGATTTAGAGATTTTATTCTTCCTTTTACACTTTTCATTACATTACTTTAAAGCTTATTTCAGTGAATGCAAGGTGCTTTGTTATTGGAGGAGAATGCTGATGAACATCACAATCATCCAGTGGCGGTGCGTCCATAAGGAGCGTAGGAGCGCCGCCCCCCTCTCCTGTCACTCTTTAATCCCCATAGATAGATTCATGCATTGCATGAATCTATCTATGGTCGCTGCTGACACCCCCTATTCAGGTGTCCGGCCCCTTTTCGGTCACCGGGCACCTGCATTACAGCAATGGGGGTGTTTTTTGGAAGCACCTGATTAGAGCCTTTGGCTCTAATAAGCGTCCAAAAAAGTGAGAAGCAGGCGCAACGCTGTGCGTTCCTTCTCACTCAGCTCAATGTTAGCAAAGCCGAAGGAATTCGCTTTGCTAACATTGACCCGCCTCTCAGCCAATCAAGTTGCCGGGTCTGTTACCGGTCGCCTGATTGGCTGAAACGTCAGACGCTGTGATTGGATGCCTATCAGGCGTCCAATCATAGGAGAAATCGGGAGGAGAGGAAGACGGGAGAAGACACATGAAAGGGAGAAGACGCATGGAAGACACCGCTCACCGTCACCCACGGCCCCACTGAGACAGGGTAAGTGCCGGGCAGATGGCCAGCGGGCGGGGGGGGGATCACAGTGGCAGCATTGGATGGCACAGTGGCAGCATTGGATGGAACAGTGGGAGCATTTTTTTTTTAACAGAAAGAACAGTGGGAGCATTTGATGGCACAGTGGAAGCATTGGATGGCACAGCGGCAGCATTGGATGGCACAGTGGCAGCATTGGGAGCATTGGATGGCACAGTGGCAGCATTGTATGGCACAGTGGGAGCATTTGATGGCACAGTGACAGCATTGGATGGCATAGTGGCAGCATTGGATGGCACAGTGACAGCATTGGATGGCACAGTGGCAGCATTTGATGGCACAGTGTCAGCAATTGATAAACACAGTGGCTGTGTTTGATGGCACAGTGGCTGCGTTTGATGGCACAGTGGCTGCGTTGGATGGCACAGTGGCGGTATTTGATGGCACAGTGGCTGCGTTTGATGGCACAGCGAGGCTGCAATTCATGTTTTTTTTTTTCGAATTTTTCAATTTGTTTGCGCCCCGCCAAAAATTTTGAGCACTGCAATCATCTCTCCTCCAATCGCAAAATGTCTTGCATTCGTTGAAAAGAATGCAGAGCTTTTTATGAATGGAGTAGGTGCTGAGCAAGTGACACAAAGTGATCAGTATCACGAGTGTACCGCTAAACATAAGTTTCAGCGCTGGAACATTCAGCACTAACAGGAGGCTGTCTTTTTAAAAGTAAAATATGTAACAAACGCTGCAGCAGCCTGACATGGAGCTCATGTCATTAGAACTGACTTATTTTTACTGTGCAAATGGCCAAAAATCCTTTTTGGCCATATTCCAGCTTTAAACAAGTAGAAAGAAGAGTGAGACTCTACTTGCGGAGGAAAAAGTGAGGCCGCACATCATGGCTGCTACCAGTGAGAGGCCTTCTGACAGTATTCGAAGAACAGAGATGGACTTGAAGTCAGGGACTTACTGACTTTTCTCTGGTCTCAATTGGCTCCTACTCATACCCATAGCATTGTAATGGTTGTTAGGTTCTGTCCTGTGTGAAAACCTTTTTTCATGAAGAGCAACACCCCTTGCTCCTCCCTCCCTTGCTATCCCTCTGATGAAGCCACCCCCAGTGGCATAATGTGTAAGGGGGCGGGGCTGGTGAAAAGGCAGCAGAGAACGCAGAGGATCTGAGTAAGGGAGACCAGCACTTAAGGGACTGTATGTACGTAGGGCGGAAGAGAACGCAGAGGATCTGTGTAAGCAAACACAGCACTTGTTAAACAATACCCGTGTAAATTGCCCCCAGTTGGGGGGGGGGTCTAAAGGTGGATTTATGCTATTTCTTTTTAGTGCACCAGCAACAGTTCTTTTCAATGTGAGTGTATTTTTAACTTTTTACTAAATAAATGACATTTTATAGAAAGCACTATGATTTTTTATATGTTTTGATTTCTGGGGATCATTTCTGCATTTCCTGTAGTGTACTCTTAATTGGAGTTTCCAATTGCCTTGACACATCTAATATATCCCTTAAGGCAGTGGTTCTCAACTCTTGTCTTCACTAAGGCAGGGTTCACACTGGTGCGACAAACGCTCCGACATTGGGAGCTTATGTCGCATGACGTGTGAAAATCAATGTTTCCCTATGGGAGCCGTTTTAACTGGTCCGACTTTGAAAATGCTCCCTGTACTACTTTGGTCCGACTTTGATGCTACTTCAGCCCATTGACTATCATTGAAGTCGGATAAAAGTTGGAACGCCGTCTTGCATGATCCGACTTTGGCATGCGACTTGTGCTCTGATGATCTTGAGGGGGAACTCCACGCCAAATTTTAAATAAAAAACCGGCATGGGTTCCCCCTCCAAGAGTATAACAAGCCCTTGGGTCTGGTATGGATTTTAAGGGGAACCCCCTACGCCAAAAAAACTGCGTGGAGGTTCCCCCAAAATCCATACCAGACCCTTATCCGAGCACGCAGCCCCCGGCTGGTCAGGAAAGGGGGTGGGGACGAGCGAGCGCCCCCCCTCCTGAACCGTACCAGGCTGCATGCCCTCAACATGGGGGGGTTTGTGCTTTGGGGCAGACCCCGACAACCAACGGCCAGGGTTGTCAGGAAGAGGCCCTTGTCCTCATCAACATGGGGACAGGGTGCTTTGGGGTGGGGGGGCCGCAGGGCGCCCTCCTGCCACCCACCCCCCCCATGTTGAGGGCATGCGGCCTGGTACGGTTCAGAAGGGGAAGGCGCTCGCTCGTCCCCACCCCCTTTCCTGACCGGCCGGGCTGCGTGCTCGGATAAGGGTCTGGTATGGATTTTGGGGGACCCCCCACTGCGTTTTTTCGGCGTAGGGGTTCCGCTTAAAATCCATACCAGACCTAAGGGCCTGGTATGCTCCTGGAGGGGAACCCATGCCGGTTTTTATTTAAAATTTGGCGTGGAGTTCCCCCCTCATGATAACAGCGGATTCTCTCCCCTCCCCTCTCCTAGGTCAGCAAATCTGCAGCTAGAACGCAGACGAAACGCTGAACCACTGATTGATATCTTGCCAAAGACTTTGGCGCTCAAAAACGCAACGCACGTGTGTGAAACCAGCCTTAAAGCGGAGGTTCACCCAAAATGGAACCTCCGCTTTTTGGAACCCCCCCCTCTGGTGTCACATTTGACACCTTTCAGGGGGAGGGGGTGCAGATACCTGTATAAAACAGGTATTTGCACCACTTGCGGGTACAGACTCCCGCGGGAGTCCCGCCCCTTCGCGCCACCCCCCCCCGCTGTGTTCTGGGAAACACTCGGCTCCCAGAACACAGCGGGGACCTGTTTGGACGCACAGCGTGACTCGCGCATGCGCAGTAGGGAACCGGGCAGTGAAGCCGCAGCGCTTCACTTCCCGATTCCCTCACCGAGGATGGCGGCGGGGGAAGCCGAGAGCTGAGCGGTAGCTTGGCTTCGGCTGCCGACGTCGCGGGTGACCTGGACAGGTAAATGTCCATTTTTTAAAAGTCAGCAGCTGCTGTATTTGTAGCTGCTGGCTTTTAAAAAAAAAAATCCCGGTGAACCTCCGCTTTAATGTTTATGCACTGTGTTGACACCACTGCACAGTTAAACAAGAGAAATCATCTGTGAATAACACTGTCATTTAGCTAACTACTGCCACATCATTCAGCTGAGAATGTCTGTTGTCCGCTATATACATGACGTTAGATTCTTACTTGAAACCTCCCCATTTTCTGTCAAAGTGACACTTTTTAGGTCAGGAAGTTACCAGCATATTACTGGGTATTCCCATTCTAGAAAAAGTGTCATCTTCATATTTCTGTCATTCTTTAACCGCTATCATTTTTCATTTTTCCTTGTTACATACTGATAAAATGTTTCCCTATAGACTACAGTCAGGCTATGGACATGAGTTTTTTTTTATATATTTTTAACAAGCAATAATAGAGCTTCAACTAAAGCCCTCATGGACCTCTGCAGCTGCGGACACTATGGAACAATTCACCTACAAATTTCAAAGCAGAAACTCAACAGTTCAAAGCAATTCTCTCAACAGTTCAGCTTACTCTGTTCCCCCTTCCAGCAGTGACTCAGCAGCCTTCCAGCCTTCTACCCCCTAATGTAAGGTGACCATAATTTTTAAATGAAATCCGGGGACATATTATTATTTTTTTACTAGTAATGGAGGCAATCAGCGACTCTCTGCCCATCGCCGCCGCCTCACAGCCTGTCAAGTCTCACTCCCTGGGCCCCAGCTACTACTGGGTGGGGAGCGGAGGAAGATCACTCCGCCAGGGAAGGCAAGGAGATAAACAGGCAGGTGCCTGGCCGGGACTTGAGCCAAGGCAGAAGAACATGCGAGCGGAGCAATAACTGAAGAAATATTCCCTCCGCTCCGACCAGCACATGATCATCAGAAAGGGGCACAGATAATGGAAAGAAATACACCCTCTAAGCTAGTAGGAGCGGGGGTGTGTAATTCAGATTTTTTTTTTTTTTATTCTGCACTGACTGTCTTTAAAATTACCCCAGGCCCTGTTCAAATCCAATCCGGGGACAGACTTGGTCCGGGGACAGTGTTCTCAATCCGGGGACTGTCCCCTGAAACCGGGGATGTCTGGTCACCCTACCCTAATGTACACAAAAATGATGTGCTTTGTGAGAGAACAGGAGGAGCTGAGCTTCTGAGATAAAATAAAGATTTGAATGACTTCAGTGTTTCTGTTGTGAGATTTGAAGATGAACTGCTCTGTAGTGCTTTCAGATACTCCACTGTATCCCTGGAGGGAGCAATGGTTATCATGTCCATTAAATGGGAAGTAAGCGGATTAGTAGGTTACAGAAGGAAGATAACATTGTTTGTGCTTTAAACCTGAAGTTTATTTAGCTTATATTTTGCCTTCTCTGGTCCCTCCTTTTCACCCACATTAGCATGCTAATGAAATAAAAAAAAACTTCTGTTTTTATTATTTACTTTATTCCTGTGCCTTTTATGCAATGTAGACAGATTGTGGCTAGTGGGAGGAGCAAACAGGGTGCTGTACACAGCTTCCTGAAAACATCACAGCCCCCTCAGCCCGATGTAAGCAGTGGGCTGGCTCTTGGGAAGAAATATGAAAATATGGAGGAGTGAGCATTCGTTGGCAGGCTACATTTGCATGCAGACTTCCCTAGGTAACGCCTACATTTGATGCTGAGCCTCCAAAATGAAAATCCAGTTAATTTAAAGGGGCAGCCTAGGGACAATGAGGCTGGGGAGGAAATAGCTATATATCCCTGGATGCCCTCCAGCCCAGAAATGTGGTGGGCTCTGTTTGACTTGCTGCAGCTTCTAATGCACACTGTGAAAAACTTACAGCGTGCAGTGAAATCAGAATAAGCAGTTTCAGTATTGGAGAGGAGCCTGCATAACTGAGCAAGACTGAAGGTAAGCCTTGAGTTCAGCTAACAAGAAGTGGCAATGACACAACATCTCTGGCAAAATAAAAAGGGATTTCTGTATTTACTGAAAAAGTTTTTTAGCCTGAAAAATAAAATGAAATTCAGTCATCACATCTAAGGACTGATAAACTGCAATATATAACATTTTTGATCTTGTACTTAGATAGTCTTTAGAATAAAAAGTAAACACTGCATCTCCAGGTTTTGGGTTCTGACTATAACAGAGATTGGCAGAGCCATTAGTAGACATAACAGAGGTCAGTTGTCTTGAGTCTATGGGGGGCCATGCTAGATAGATTGACGAACTTGGACAGATAAAAGAAGTAGTACGCCAATTGATTTATATTGTATTTTGTTCCACAGCAAAAGTCGTTTCTCTATCAACTCATTTCTGGCATTCTCTTCAAGTTTCATAAGTTAAATATCAGGACATACTGAAAATTCAAAGCATCTGAGTTGGCAGTGAATTCCAGATATTAGGGTTTATTTGTGAACTTTGCAATAGAATGCTTGAGTCTCAAATTGTCTCTAAACGTTTTCTGCATTGTGTTAATCCTTGTTTTTTTTTCTTTCGAAACAGACTATAACCACCAATTCTTGACAAGCTTCCCAGATGTATCTTGGATTTTTACAAGCATTCAGTTCTTCAAATAAAATGTCTCCACCCTTCCTGAACTTCATATGTGTTACATAAATTGCAACTTGTTTACTTACTTAACAATATTATCTATCTATCTATCTATCTCTTTAATAGCCTTTAATATTTTTGAACTTAGTATTTTCTATTAGCCTGTCTGTTATAGTCAATTATAAAAGATTTATTTGTAAATCAAATTGTATTATCCTCTTCCTCTCAATAATCAGAGAACATCTGATTTTAGATAGGTATATTAAGCAATGATGTAATGAAATCTACACATACTACAAAAAGGTTAGCACGAGTAACAAAAATGCTAAACAATCCTCATTGATACATCAAACTGTCAGAGAGAAAATATTTATATATTTTATTTATTTATTTCAGGTACTTATATAGCACCGTCAATTTGCGCAGCGCTTTACATATACATTGTACATTCACATCAGTCCCTACCCTCAAGGAGTTCACCACTATTTAGACAGGATCCGATTAACCTACCAGCATGTCTTTTTTAAAATATATAAAAGACATGTCTTCTTACAGAGAAACATCTGAATAAGTTAATAACAATGCATAGTATTAAACCAAAATGAATGTTTCAATCGATAAAATACTTACGTTTTTGCAGTTTGCGCACACAAACTCTCCATCATGGTTAACCACTCGGATGATTTCCCCGGTGGGAACACACTCGATCTTGAGCTCCATGTTCTCATGAATAGAGACAAAAACTTTTGCTGTTCTCCAGAAAGTAGGTTTCTATCCAATAATTAGCTCCTCTTTTAGGATGTTCTCTTGTCTGTCTACAAATCAACTGCGGTGTCTATACTACTGCTAGCAGAGTTTTAGGGAAGCTAAGGAAGGACTGGAAACCTCATTTCTTCCAGAACGTTATTTTAAGTGGATAATCCGGAATTATATGTTTATACAAAGCCAAGGTGAGAATGCTGACAATGAAAGTTCACGAGCGCCTTCCAGGAGGTCACAGTTGGTTCCTAGATTGTCAAGGCTTCGAGAAGCCACTAATTTATGCCCCTAGTGATTTTATTGAACTTCATGAAAGTTCAACAGGCTCCTTGGGGGCACCACTGAAGGTCAAACTGCATTAGATACAAATATGAAAGGTTTGGCATATGTCCATAGATATTAATTGTTAAGCTTAGTACACGTACGCTCAAGATTGCTGGATTGCGTAAGGTGAAAAGTTCAGTTTTGTAGGCCAGGAAAAAGTACTTGAAGTTTCTAATAACCTCCTATATATAGATTATTTAAATATACAGCAAAGTACTGCTGGATTCACAAAACAAAACATTAGCTGTTTTTTATTGGGTTTCCTGTCAAACAAATCTTGCATGTTTTACTTTTATATGACCTCTTCTGAGAATATTCTACTATACAGTGTTTTGTCTTAGCAGCATCCAGTGTCTGACTTATTTTTGATTCTCATTGTGCCAACAGAATCTGCTAGAGAGAAATGCATACAGATGCTGTAGGACCAATCTGGGTGGGAACCAAACAATCTACCAGTATGTTTTTTGGTGTGCAAGTAGCTTTGAGAAGAAACCCAACCAAAAGAGGGAGAAGAGACAACCTCTGTGAAGATACTTTGCTTTGTAGTGGTGTCATTAAACCAGGTCTTGCCAGTATGGTACCCTTGACCATTGTTCTACAGGCTGGACACTCCCAGTAGAGGCCACTTGGGCTAATTCTAAATGCCTAGGGCATTGATGCAGTCACTGTTTATCTGCTATCTCATTTCAGGTATTTTCCCTTTTTCTTGGACCAAAATGAGAGGCCAAACTGCCTATAATACACATTAGGTGTTCACAGAGATGTACACCTCCATGGCAAATTGGATGCTACAGCCTCTATAACCAGTTAACGACTGGCTCCTGTACATATATGTCGGCAGAATGGCACGGCTGGGCAAAGTAACGTATATTTACGTCACTTTGAAATTCCCACCGCGCGGGCACGTGCGCCCCTGCCGCGAGCTCCGTGACCATGCCCGCGGTACCCGCGGACTCGATGTCCGCCGGTGTTCCGCGATCGGGTCACAGAGCTGCAGAACGGGGAGAGGCAAGTGTAAACAAGCATCTCCCCATTCTGCCTAGTGACATTGTCACTGATCGCCTGCTCCCTCTCATCGGGAGCACCGATCAGTGACGTGTCACTCGTAGCCACGCCCCTAACAGTTAGAATCACTCCCTAGAACACACTTAACCCCTTCCCGCCCCCTAGTGGTTAACCCCTTCACTGCCAGTCACATTTATACAGTAATCTGAGCATATTTATAGCACTGATCGCTGTATAAATGTGAATGGTCCTAACATAGTGCCAAAAGTGTCCGATGTGTCCGCCATAATGTCGCAGTCACAATAAAAATCGCAGATCGCTGCCATAACAAGTAGAAAAAAATCATAATAAAAAAGCCATAAAACTACCCCTATTTTGTAGACACTATAACTTTTGCACAAACCAATCAATATACGCTTATTGCGATTTTTTTTACCAAAAATATGTAGAAAAATATGCATTGGCCTAAACTGTGGAAGAAATATGTTTTTTTATAGATTTTTTGGGGATATTTATTATAGCAAAAAGTAAAAAATATAGAATTTTTTTTCAAAATCGTCGCTCTATTTTTGAATATAGCGCAAAAATAAAAACCGCAGAGGTGATCAAATACCAGCAAAAGAAAGCTCTATTTGTGGGAAAAAAAGGACGTCAATTTTGTTTGGGAGCCACCTCGCACGACCGCGCAATTGTCAGTTAAAGCGGCGCAGTGCCGAATCGCAAAAAGTGCTCTGGTCTTTGGCCAGCGAACTGGTCCGGGGCTTAAAAGGGTTGTAAAGGTAAATGTTTTTTCACCTTAATGCACCCTATGCATTAAGGTGAAAAAACATCCGACAATACCGGCCCCCCCAGCCCCCCCATTTTACTTACCTGACCCCCCGACATCCTCTTCGCCGTGAGCCTGGCCGTTGATTGGCTACAGTGGATGGATTGAAAGCAGCGCAGCCATTGGCTGGCACTGCTGTCAATCACATCCAATGACGCGGCGCCCCGGGGGGCGGGGCCGAGTGATACAGTCGACGGCTATGGCCACCGCTGTATCACGGGAGTGCGCCCGCAATAACTCCACACCATGCTCGCTCGCTCGCATGAAGGTGTGGAGTCCTTGCGGGGAGGAGCCAAGACAGCCGCCGAGGGACCCCAGAAGACCAGGATCGGGGCCACTGTGTGCAAAACGAGCTGCACATTGGAGGTAAGTATAACATGTTTGTTATTTTTTTTCAAAAAAACGGGAACCTTTAGTGTCCCTTGAAGTGGTTAATCTACTTGCACACCTGAGAGGGCTATACGCCCGCACTTAAAGCAGGTAGGAAAACCTGCATGTGCTGAGGGCAACATATAGTGGTAAGACTGGGATCTGCAGCCATTTGTTTATGGTAAATAAGGATTGTCTATCTAAGGCAGCCTTTCTCAACCTTTTTACCCCAGGGGAACCCTTAAAATAATTTTCAGATCTCGGGGAACCCCTGATAAAACCCATTTATTGGGGGTCAGTGGGAACAATGCCCCTTACTTTGGTGGTCAGTGAGAAGAATGCCCTTTTTTACAGTGGTGGTAAGAATGGCCCCCTTTACAGAGAGCTATAAAGATAATTGGTGTCATATCACTGGCTCCTCCAAGTGGAATTGGATCAGAACTATGTAGGCACCATCAAACAGGAGGTAAATCAGCCACAGCTCAAGGAACCCCTAGCCACCTCTGGAGGAACCCTAGGGTTCCACGGAACCCTGGTTGAAAATGGCTGATCTAAGGCATCAGCAGTTGTTTGTAATAGTGGCTAAAAGATTGTAGGAGGTGAACAGTATTACTATTTTTTTTAAATCAACCCTCAGCTGATTAAATTAGAGAAATACTTTGCAATACTTTCAAAAAGTAATTTGTCATTGGGATATAGTATATTATATTCTTAATTATTCTAAACTTTTCTAAATTCTATTCTAAATTATCAATCACAAAAAACAAACATAACTACTGCAGCTGGTGCAGACTCTAAAGCCCCGTACACACGATCGGATAACCTATGGAATTTCGTCCGATGGATTTTTCCATCGGATATCCGATGAAACTGTTTTCCATCAGTCTTGCCCACACACCATCAGTCAAAAAACCGACCGTTCCAAACGCGGTGACATAAACCACTCCGATGAGCCGAGAAAAATGAAGTTTAATGCTTCTGAGCATGCGTCGACTTGATTCTGAGCATGCGTGGGTTTTTGATCCGATGGACTTGCCCATAGACGATCGGAAATTCCCATCGGTTTTTTATCCATCGGAAAATTTTAAAACAAGTTCTATTTTTTACAACCGATGGAAAAAAGACCGATGGGTACCATACACGATCGGTTGGTCTGATGAAATCCATCCATCGGACGGTTTTCATCAGTCAAACCGATCGTGTGTACGGGGCTTAAGGCCTCGTACACACGACCGAGTTTCTCGGCAAAAACCAGCAAGAAACTTGCTGGCAGAGATTTCTTGCCGAGAAATTTGTTCGTGTGTATGGTTTCTCGTCAAGAAAAGCGACAAGAATCTCGACGAGAAAATAGAGAACCTGCTCTCTATTTTCTCGTCGAGATTCTCGTCAGCCTGTTTCTCGACGAGAAAAGTGTGTGTGAGTACACTTACCTGTTCGCCGGGAAGCCCGCGCATGCTCGAAATGACTTTGACGCATGCGCGGTAGCTTCCTAGGCATAGGTAGGGTGAACCAAGATGGCGGCGACGGCATCGAATGTGACGAGGGCATGCCCGTCGTATTCGATGACGTCACCGCGTACGCTCCATTCAAAGAACCGCGGGTTCTATAAAATGAGCGTGTGTACACTCGGCCGGGACAAGTTTCTTGTCCAAGGATCTCGTCGAAAAAAACGACGTGTTTTTTACGACGAGATTCTCGGCCGTGTGTACGAGGCTTGAGCGCTGAAAGTCTGAAATCAGTTCTTAGGGTGGGCTAAGTTTACACTTGCTCATTCTCTAAAAATGATCCATGGTGGATCGCTTATAAAATAACATCTAAGCTTCTATAGGGTGATCAGGAGGCGTTCCTGCTACCTCTTCAATGCCTTTTGTTTTTTTTGTCAATTCTCAATGGAACTAATGCTCCACTACCACAAAGCAAGCGATTGGCTCGTAGTTTTGGAACACACCTATTGACTTGAATGGGTCAAAAACCATTGCGTATTGTCCGTGACACTTTTTTTATTTGCTTTTTCTTTTTTTTTGCTTTTATTTTATTCTGCAAAAACTTGGGTGAGATTGCAAGGCAATTCAATATGCCATGTTAAACTTTCCTTGGCTGCGATGCAGAGCATCATTACTGCGGCAAGTGAACAGCACCATCCATATGTAGGCTTTAGATGGACTCATGCATTTGTTTTTCCTGGTGCCTCTATGGCAGCATACCTGTGACAAGCTCCGCCTTGGCTCCTCCCTCAGGACTAGTGAATATTATAAAAGAGTTGATTAGTACAGCCCCAGCATTCTCCTTTTTTTCCTCATACCGCATGGCAGTGAATTCTGGTCGAACGTCCTTAACCTTCTGCATTCGGCAGGCTCCGTCCAGGTTCAAGACTCTCCCGGACGCGGTCCCTTCTCTTGGGCAGCTAAATGCGCTTATAAGGTTGGGAGTCCCTTCTGTAGGATCTTTTGGGACAAGCAGTTTGTCTCTTAACTAAGAGCTCTACCTGCAGCACATCTTCCAGGCATTAGCTCACACATGGCAACAGAGGCAGCAGCTATTTCTGCATTTCTTTTTTTTTTTTTTTCTCCCCTTTTTTCCTTCCTTTTAGCTTTTTCTTTCTGGCCGTTTGCTTAGTGTTTCCCATTTCATTTATGCCCCCTGTCTCCCCCTCGCCCTCTATCACCTCCTCGTCCCCCTTAGGGATCGCGCGCGCTCACACCCCGCGGAAGCCACAGCGGCCATCTTAGGTTAGGGAAAAGTTTCATTTTCTTGCCCTTAAGGCTGGGTTCACACTGATACGACACGACATTCATCCGACTTTCATCCTACTTTGCTCTGCGACATCAGTCCTACATTGATCCTACATTGGTCCGACATCCATCCGACATTCATGAACAGGATACTACTTTGATCCGACATTGTGCTAGTCTGACTTGTCCTTTGACCAATCAAAACAATCCCAGGGTGAGATAAATTCCTTTTACTGCTGCTGTAATCACCATGTCGGATGTCAAATGTCGGATGGTGAGGACAAGGATCCTACTTTGATCCGACTTCAATGATATTCAATGGGCTGAAGTAGGATCAAAGTCGGACAGAAGTAGTACAGGGAGCATTTTTAATGTCGGACCGACTTGTGTCGGACCAGTTAAGATGGCTCTCATAGGGATTCATTGATTTTCACACGTCATGCGACATGAGCTCCTAATGTCGGAGCGTTTGTCGGACCAGTGTGAACCTGGCCACACCCTAAATTACAGGGCAGAGGCGTTTTCCTCTATCCACCTGGTCCCATTTATCTCCTTGGCTGCCTGAGATCTACTTAACAGAAAGCTCCAGGGAAGAATATCTGTAGTTTCAGGTAAGTAAAATATATATATATATATATATATATATATATATAATAATAATTTAAAAAAAAGGGGGGGGGGAATAGTTTTTAAAATTAAAATTAATTATAGTATATGCAAGTGTGCAAGCAAAACTAAAAAAAAAAAAAAATTTAATTATTAAAAAAAAAAAAAAAAAAGGGGAAAAGTACCGGTAGTTTAATTTATTTATAAGGACTCTGATGACTCTAGTCCCAGCAGAGACAGGTCTTTTAGGCGTGGAGACCATGGGAGTGGCACAACTACCTATCTAGCAGGTTCGGAGATTCCAACGAATAGTCTCTGCACCCGAAAGTTTTCGACTGGTTAGTAGACCAGTGGGGTCCCCTCGGGCTGGGCCTATTTGCAACAGCATTAAATACCAAGTTTTCAAGGTTCATCTCGAGACTTCCTCATCCCCAGGCAGAGGCAGTAGACGCTCTCTCAGCCCCTGGGCATGCAATCTGGCCTATGAGGCCTGTTGGGGTTTATGGTAGAAACCACGACGGTGATAGCGGTCCTACTGTACTGGCCAAGACATCCTCGGTTTCCCACAGCAATGTACCTGAATACACAGCCTCCAGTCAAGGTTTCAATAATACCTTTTCTCCTGTCACAGGGATGTCACACCCATCCAGATTCCCGCAGGTTAAATCTTCACATCTGGCAGCTGAAAGGGAAAGGTTCCAATCCCTAGGGTGTCCCAACAAAGTTATCGCAACCCTGCTCAGCGCAAGAAAGCCATCCACAAACAGTATATACGATGAGGTGTGGAACAAATTCAGGGCCTTCATGATTGGCAGAAACTGCGATCCAGATTCTCCATCATCCTCTCAAATTCAAAAATTCTTGCAGGCAAAGTAGGATGAAAGTCGGATGAATGTCGTGTCGTATCAGGCAGGCTTAGACCCAGGTCTTGCTTATGTACACTAAAGGTGCAGGTAGCGGCAATTTCAGCTGCAACCAGTAAAAGATGGGCCGAGGATTCATTAATAATCCAATTTTTCAAAGCTGTCAAAAAGATCCGACCACCAACTAAACAATCTTTTT
Source organism: Rana muscosa (assembly GCA_029206835.1). Classification (NCBI taxonomy): domain Eukaryota; kingdom Metazoa; phylum Chordata; class Amphibia; order Anura; family Ranidae; genus Rana; species Rana muscosa. Next base: position 192,371,093 of record CM055117.1, read on the forward strand.
CCACTTGGGACCTTGCTATCATCCTAGAGTCTTAGCCAATCAACATCTTGCCTCTTCGGAGTCAGCATCACTTTGGAATCTAACTACGAAGCTATCTTTCTTGATAGCCATAACTTCTGGCAGACAGGTTTCAGAGCTCCAAGCTTTAGGAGCGGATCTTCATCATATCATATTCTATCCTGACAGAGTAGAACTCTGAACAGTGCGAGGATTTAGCCCCAAGGTCACATCATCCCCGAACATGTCGGAGCCTTGGGCACTTCCAACATTTTCAGAACAAGACTCAGGTTCTCTTCACGAGCTGGACATTGCCTCCACTTTGAGATGCTATCTGCAGGCTACAGCATCCTTCAGGGACACTATCAGGTTGTTCATAAACAAAGGCAAGGAGGCGTCAGCAAGAACGATTGCCTCATGGTTCGTTAAACTCATCCACAAGGTGTACAGGGCAAAAGGACTGGGATCCCATTCGATAGTCAGGGCGCACTCCATCAGAACAGTTTCTGCCTCTTGGGTGGCAAGAGCGAATGTGTCAATTGAAACTATTTACAGGGCAGCGACTTGGTCGTTCCAACATACGCTTCTGAAACATTACTGAGTAGACCCAGGAGCTCTCTCATCAGTGGAGTTTGGCAGACAGGCGGTCAAATCGGCCCTTGCTTCTTCCTCTAAATGATGATAATAATCTCTTTAAAATAAACCTCTGAGAATCATCCCACCCATATCAGCTAGTTATTTGTCACAGGTATGCTGCCATGGAGGCACCACGAAAACGGAAAATTGTATCATACTTACCAGTAATTTTCCTTTCCTGGTGCCTATCCATGGCAGCATACAGTCCCCACCCTCGGTACTCTATATTATGGAGAATGCTGGGGCTGTACTAATCAACTCTTTTATATTATTCACTAGTCCTGAGGGAGGAGCCAAGGCGGAGCTTGTCACAGGTATGCTGCCATGAATAGGCACCAGGAAAGGAAAATTACTGGTAAGTATGATACAATTTTCCGTTTTACTTCCCCCAGCAGCCCGTGTGAAGTAGGCCTTACCCACCATAGTCTTAATCTAAACCCAAACAAACCAAATATGTTGTACATGTTCCTGTAATGTTAAAAAAGTTTTTTTTTTTTTAAACCCTGCTTTTAATTAAATAATTTCAGCAAAGTATGTCCACAGGCACTTCCTGTCCAAAGGTGACAGTACTTTAACAATTCAGCTAAAGATTTGGCACCCTTTGCTGGGTGCTCGTGAATTGCACTACAAGCAGCTCTGCCAATGTACAGTGCACTGGCACATTCTGTCATAGTAACCACAGTAATACAGTGATGTTCAGAAGCTGTTGATGCGTGCACACATCATCAGGAAATTCATGCACAGAGACTACAGAATTGGCACAAACTAAAGTCAAAAATGTATTTGTATGAGAAAAAAAATCCAATCCCGTTTATCTGGATTACAGCTCCCTACCATAATATGGTGTAACAGAAATCGGATATGGATATCCAATTTCCATTGGACACTGCAGTGTTTACTTTACTCCATATCTGCATTTTACAAGTTATTCATTAAATGTAGGGCGTAGTGTGGAGCCTGTAGTGTCTTACTGAGTTCGCTGTGCATTATGCAATAGATAAAAAAAAAAAACTGAAATATAATTTTGGGTGGTCTGACCCCTTAAAAGATATGTTTTCCACCCAACAATCTCTGTTGAGGACATGTGAAGTAAGCATCCCAGTAAACTGCAGAAGACAATACAGTTACTTCCTTGCATTCATGATAAGTAAATTTAATAACCCTTTATGTAACCAAGGATATGTAATCTGTAACAATTTTGAAAGCTCTGGAATTTTATCAGCAATTTCCAATCTCAGAATCTTTCCTGGGCAAAAGGAACAGGTCAGATTTAAGCACCCGAGTGCTATTAGATGCCATTAGATAAAGTGAATTTCCTGTTTTTGCTCTGTTAACATTTTTTTTTAAAGATACCGTAATAGTGTTGCAAAATATGAAACAGATATTTAAATATAACTCTGGCTACTTTCACACTGAAGCGCTGGATTTTAGCGCCGCTATACCGTCTTTTTTGCTGCGATTTGCGAGCACTAGCGGGGTGATTTTAACCCCCGCTAGCGGCCGAAAAAGGGTTAAAAACGCCCGCAATAACGCCTCTTTGCAGTGTTTTTCGGGTGTTTTGGAGGCACTACCCTATTGATTTCAATGGGCAGGGGCACTATAGGAGCGGTATTTTTACCGCTTCTATCGCGCCTCAAAGATGTGGCTTGCAGGAGTTTTTTTACTCTCCAGTGTGAAAGCCCTCAGGCTTTCACACAGGATACAAAGTAGCAGCTTTTTTAGGGCGCTTTGCAGTCGCTATTTTTAGCGCAATAGCGCCTGCAAAGCACCTCAGTGTGAAAAGGGCCTCTAGCTAAGGGTAAAAAATGACAGAAATTGTTGCCCGCAAAACTTTCCCCCAGAGGCAGACTTCTTTTAAAAAACCAGTTGGTTCTAAATTGATTTCTGCTTTGAATTTCCATATCATAAAAGGCCTCATGCACACTTGACGTTTTTACAGCTGCTCCAAAGGGCATTAGTTTTCCTGCCTCTAAACTCTCCTGCATGTTAGCCTATGTGTCCATGCACACATAGACTTTTACCAGCATTTAGTGGCAGTAGATCTCAGGTGTCAAACACAAGGCCAGCGGGCCGAATCCGGCCCTCCAGGCCATTTCATGTGGCCCTCGCTCCAGCCCTCCTCTGGTCCTCCTCCAGACCCCTACTTTCTGCTTTCAAGCAATGCATCCAGCTTCTTCCCAGCAGCAGCATAAGGAAAGGGGGTGCACTGTGATGTAAGGGATAGTGGGGGACTCAACTTCTGATGGTGGGGTGGCTCTTGATATCTAATGTAAGGGGAGTTGATGCGTTGAACATCTAATCTTACAGATACAACCGACCCTTTTGAGGGCAATCATAATGCTGATGCGGCCCACGATGAAATTGAGTTTGACACCCCTGCAGTAGAGTTTAGAGGCAGGGGGAAAAAAAACACTGCCAAGTGTGTCCAGGAGTAGCAGAGTTTGGGCAGAAAAAAAATGTTTGACGCTTGTAAATCTGTCTAAAGGCACGTTAATGCTAGGCACTTTTAGCGCTTGATTTCAATGGCCACTTTAACAGATATCCGTATTAATTACTTTCAATGGGCAGAAAAAATTATTGTGGCCAATTAATTAATGCCCAACTGCTTGATGCTTGTAAATGCGCCAAAATGGTTGTAAAAGCTTTAGACACATTTACAAGCGTCATGCGTTTTTTCTGTAAAAACGCTGCTGCCAGGAGGAAGGCTTCTAGGAGAGTTTAAAAAAACGTCCCATGTGCATTAGGCCTAAATCTGCACTGGTTGTGTTGTAGAGTCTGTCACACCAGTGAGCAAGACATTATGGCACCCATGAGTCAATAGGCAAGAACATAGGGGTTGCTTTGAGGGGTCACATGATAATCTAAATAGGAAGGAGTATAAAAGCTCTTCTATTTCTCTGTAGACTTTCAAAATTCTGAATGTAAAGTGTAGCGACCTCACCCCATCTCTTTCTTCTAGGGGTATCACACACGACAGGGTGAGATGCGCTACGGCCCATGTCCTCCCCATAACTGTGGGTGAGGTGAAGGCCAGTACCAGATATTTCCTCGGGCCTATGCGCTTCTGTAAAGGATCAAGTCCTGCTGTGCCAACACTTCCCTTTGCTCCCATTAACCAGAGTTCCACACACCGATCACAGTCCAACTCTTGTTTTATTGCATTTCCCACAATAAACAGTGCTTCAGTAGCCAACTGTTTGCGACTTGATAACATTTTGATACAGGGGATGAGCAGGCCGAGGCACTATCCTAATTACCAGCTAAACCACTACGATCTCGCCAGCGGTTACTATAGCCATATCTTGAAAGAACTTAGAACTTGAGAGTCTCTACCAGCGACTCAAGAGAACGTAGATAGGAGTACCTTCGCTGCGTTGCGGCCCCTATCAGGGGAAGATGTCCCTCCAAGGGAGTTACCAGAGGCCCACCCGTCACTGGGTTGATGCTGCTCCAGACTCTCCGAATGGGTAACCTCCCCGACCTCCTCACCTCAGACATGGGCCCCATCCACTTCAGGGACCCTCGGACTTCTCCACCCTCGCGGGACCCAGTCGAAGTCACTGGGCCCCAGGCCTCCTGGTTCAGTACCTCACCCCAGGCTGAAGGTGCCTGGGATGGACTCCAACTCCATTCCGGCCAGGCCTAGGGCACCTGAGCCGAAGTCCGGACCCACCCGCACCCAGGCCTAAGGTGCCTGGGCGCGTGATGAAGAACCTCCAGAAGAGCAACACCTCGTGACCAGGGTGTCTCCCCCTTTTATCCCCTCCAATGACGCCACGGCAGGTTCCCCGCCCTCGCCGTACCATCTCCGAGAAGAGACAAAAAGGACAGCACTATCGCAGTAAATCTACCTTGAGCCTGCGGGCACTCACCACCCACCGGCCAAGGAGATTATTACACCGCCCAATCCTCCACGAATACAAATGGTCATCACTCCCAAACCTACACATCTGAACTTCCACCCAGGTGTACCTCACCTAAATTTAAAGACCCCGCTACATACTCCCCCCTGTAATTTGACGCTGGTCCCCAGCGTCTGGTGTGAACCCATGTCTCCCAAAGGTGGTGACATAAGTCTGACCCCAGAGGCATCCCTAAAATTTGAACCTCAATCATACCAAGACCTGCTCAAAGGGAAGGGGAACATAAAACAATAAACTTTTTTTTTTTTTTCTCTTTTCCTCTAAGCATATACACATATACAATCCCTCCCTTTTCTGTCTAGGAACCACCCCATACTCAGTAGTCTTGACAGACGAATCTCCTGCAGAGGGGGAAAAAAAAACAACTCGCAAGGAAAACCACATCCTGACATTCTGTGTAAATTTGGAATGAATGGGTCTATCAGCCAAGAGACCCACTCGCTCCAATAAGTAAAGTGATGCAAATGTACAAGCAACAGCCATTGCGCAACACCGCCACCTGGTGACGATGCCACGGTGATGACACTTGGTGAAATCTTCAATCTTCCTGCTTTCCTACTCTGACTCTACCCCCAAAGTCTCTGTCTTTGAACTGTGAAGAAAAGAGAACAAACAAACAGCTCTCATTCCTCCAAAGAGTAGAAAAAAAACACAAAAACCCAAATAAAAAACTAGGGCACAGTTCGATGCTCTGGCAAGAACACCTCCGGAAACTTTTCACAGGAAACAAGTGAGTCTCTTCTCACAAATAGAACCTCGGGTCAGGCAAAAACAAAGGCTTCAGATGCTTATCGAAAACCTCAATCGAATAGTCCGCGTCCTCTCCATCTTTCCTGCAGATGCGCACCTTGTCTGCGTGGATATGGCGGCCCCACATCCAGTCTGCTCTGCAGTCTCTAAACTTTTTCGACACTGGTGGCGAACAGGATAAGTATCGCCGGGCATGAGGCACTTTAAGCTTCTCCCAAACGAACTCATCGTACCATCGCTGTCGCAGAACTTCAACCTCAAACAACAAGTCTCTGAGCAAGTACGGATATTCCCATCCATACTCATGAGCGACCCTCTGAGAAAAGAGTCGTTGCAATCGGGCTAAAGGAGGCATTGTGGCCCGCTCACCTTCTCCTGGTTGAACGATGGCCTCCGGGTGCCGAGGTACTTTCACTACCTCTGATGGCTTCTCTTTCGGTGCCCGTAGTGATGCTCGCTGTTTTCCCACCAACAAAACGGGTGATACTGTGGACTGTGGAAGAGCAACCAGAGGACTAGGCTTCCTCGTAGACTCCGGAGCTTCCGCCCGGGGCGTGCTATCTCCTTTGGACATAGGCGAATCTTGGGGTGCACGTAGCATAGGTAATGGGCGTTTGTCCCAGCCCTTCTGGTGAAACAGTTCATCGATCTCACCGTCATCTCCACAATCCGACAGTGACTCTAGGCCGGAGGTGTCATACATCTCCGCGGGAAGGTAGTCTCTGGTAGACGTGGTACTACCCTCCCTAGCGGGCTCCACCGACTGTGGACCCCCAACACCTCCAACCACCACCACAGTCCCAGCCCCTGGCTCACCTTGACCTTTTGTAGAACTGGGATGTCCAGGACTCTTCCAACCGGATCCATCCAGGCCAGGCAAGCGACGGGGTGAAGCTCTTCCACGACCATAGGAGGCCTGCACCAGGCCGACTTACCTCTTCGGAGGTGGGAGCAGAGAATCTGTGGTGACCGAAGCAGCATCCTCTGATTTTTCCTTCTCAGTCTCTGATTGGGCAGTCACATCGCCCTGGTCAGTGCGTACGGGAACCTCCGCAAAGGCCTGGATCTCCCCTTCCGGAGTAGCGGTACCTGTGAGGCTGTTGAGTCGAAGGGCCCGGGGCCTTACTGTGGATGGCTCCACCTCGAACAAGAACTCTTTGCATGCTTCGCAACGCCCGAATGGCTTCAGGTGAACCACCAGTCCTGAGCATCCGGGACAGATCACACCGAGGGCCTCCGTGCCTCTGCAGGTGTACAGAGCCAACTGTCCTCGGGGCCTGAGTCTTATACCCGTGTCTGTAAGGGGAGCAGCAAAGGTAGTCATCTTCCTGGGGTAGGGAACCGGAATCCACGGGGAGCTTGAGGCCATCCCGACTGTCTGCTGCTCCATCACGCACTGACCACGCGCCGAAGTCTCCACGTGAGTTCCTCCACATGGCCAGACTCCTCCCACGACTTGCACGTTTTTGCGGGCTTCCATCAAGCTCCGCCCACGAACTGTGTAGTCACGGGGTGCCTCATGGCGCAGTGCAGTAAAAGCCCCCACATGTAGTACGTCACACGGCTGGACTTCTCCCTCTTCTCGCTCCTCCGCATGGGCCTTTCCCGTCTTAGGGTCATTTCTACGACTTTGAGCAGGGATGCACTTTGGCCGATCACATGGCCGACCTGCTCGGAACTCCTCCGGGCAGCAAAGTCTAGACACAGCCATTCTTACTTCCATAGTCAAAACACACATCATCCCGGACTCACGAGCCCCCACGTGTAGCGACCTCACCCCATCTCTTTCTTCTAGGGGTATCACACACGACAGGGTGAGATGCGCTACGGCCCATGTCCTCCCCATAACTGTGCGTGAGGTTCCCCGCCCTCGCCGTACCATCTCCGAGAAGGGACAAAAAGGACAGCACTATCGCAGTGAATCTACCTTGAGCCTGCGGGCACTCACCACCCACCGGCCAAGGAGATTATTACACCGCCCAATCCTCCACGAATACAAATGGTCATCACTCCCAAACCTACACACCTGAACTTCCACCCAGGTGTACCTCACCGAAATTTAAAGACCCTGCTACAAAAGCATCTCAGTACATTCTGTTTTTCAGAATATGGCATAATATGGCATATCCCATTCACAAATGCCAAAGACAGCATGGATAAAACATATGGCTTGGGTATTACTCATGTTTGATGATATCATTATTGCATATCAGCACCTCTGACCTGCATTAAGTGACAGGGGGTTCCATTCCTACAACAACTTTTGTGATCCCATCCCTGTTGCACTGCCTGAGTTTTAAAAGCTAAAGCTCACACTAAATAATGTTATTGCAGGCTGTCCATTGAAGACTAAAGTTGGTGGAGTCAGATTGACCTTTAGCATGCAAACGCACAGCAGCATATTTGTGCTATTTGTGGGATCTATGCTCACATTTTTTTGCAATGTGCTGTTTCTAGGCATAAGATTAATATAAATGAGTTTCATCCCTGTGACACCATTAGGGCTAAGTGAGGAAGTGCTAGGGATGCAGACAATAGTTCTTATCTGGCAGTATTTTTAAGATTCCGAGCTATTTCCTGTTTATATTCTGAACACAGAAATAACTGTTTATCACACACAGTAGGCAAGATTTGAAATGTCCAAAACTTGGGTTAAATAGGGAAAGTGGAAGCCAATGAAATGTGTTTGATAAAACTGTTTCCTTTTCTAATAGAAATATGACATAACAGTTACGTCTCTCAAGCCACTACTATCCTTAAAGGAAAGCTACACCCAAGAAAATAGGTTAAATATCGTGATCCTCAGTAACTGTTTTTCCAACCCAGGGGTCATCTTTGACGAGGAAAACGTATATAGCACATTGAATATTAAACGTATGTACAGTTGTTATGAGTTCTCTGTAAACTGTATACAATTGTTTTTTTTTTTACCTTAGATTGTAAGCTCCTTAAGGGCAGGGACTGATGTGATTGTGAAATACTGTATATAATATTTAAAGTGAAGCGTAAATTGACATGCTATATAAGTATTTCTAATAAATAAATATACAGTATCTCACAAAAGTGAGTACACTCCTCACATTTTCGTAAATATTTTATTATAGCTTTTCATGTGACAACACTGAAGAAATTACACTTTGCTACAATGTAAAGTAGTGAGCGTACAGCTTGTATAACAGTGTCAATTTGCTGTCCCCTCAAAATAACTCAACACACAGCCATTAATGTCTAAATCGCTGACAACAAAAGTGAGTACACCCCTAAGTGAAAATGTCCAAATTGGACCCAATTAGCCATTTTCCCTCCCCACTTTCATGTGACTGGTTAGTGTTACAAGGTCTCAGGTGTGAATCGGGAGCAGGTGTGTTAAATTTGGTGTTATCGCTCTCACTCTCTCATACTGGTCACTGGAAGTTCAACATGGCAACCTCATGGCAAAGAACTCTCTAAAGATCTGAAAAAAAATAATTGTTGCTTTACGTAAAATGGCCTAGGCTATAAGAAGTTTGCCAAGACCCTGAAACTGAGCTGCAGCATGGTGGCCAAGACCATACAGTGGTTTAACAGGACAGGTTTCACTCAGAACAGGCCTTGCCATGGTCGACCAAAGAAGTTGTGTGAACATGCTCAGCGTCATATCCAGAGGTTGTCTTTGGGAAATAGATGTATGAGTGCTGCCAGCATTGCTGCAGAGGTTGAAGGGGTGGGGGGTCAGCCTGTCAGTGCTTAGACCATACGCTGCACATGGCATCAAATTGGTCTACATGGCTGTCATCCCAGAAGGAAACCTCTTCCAAAGATGATGCACAAGAAAACCCGAAACAGTTTGCTGAAGACAAGCAGACTAAGGACATGGATTACTGGAACCATGTCCTGTGGTCTGATGAGACCAAGATAAACTTATTTGGTTCAGATGGTGTCAAGTGTGTGTGGAGGCAACCAGGTGAGGAGTACAAAGTGTACAAGTGTCTTGCCTACAGTCAAGCATGGTGGTGGGAGTGCCGGCACTGGGGAGCTACAGTTCATTGAGGGAACCATGAATGCCAACATGGGGTGCAGTTTTCCACTAGGCCCCTGTTGGAACTTGACCCTGTTGAGTCGCTCTTGGTCCAGGAAGACCTCAAGAAGCCGCTCTCTGTACTATATGGGACATTGCTCAAGCTAGATACCCCGAGACTGGACAGGCTTTGGGATAAGTGGAAGGCGGATGTTCCATCTCCGGGGAAAGAGGAGTGGGAGGAGGCCTTGGAGGAATGTCCCAAGCTAGTGATTTCCTCCCGAGACAAAATGACACAAATCAAACTGCTGCACAGGGTGTATTATACACCGGTTAGGCTCCATAGGATATACCCTGACAGGGATCCCTGCTGCGCAAAATGTCAGGCCCACCCTGGTACCCTTATACATCTACTTTGGGAATGTCCTAAGATACAGGTATTTTGGAGGGAGGTTTTTGAATTGGTTAACCTGAAACTGGACTTGGAGCTTCCCGTGTTGCCGGAGCTAGCCTTGTTTGGGGTCCCAGATGATGAGCAGAAGCCCTGCCATAGAAAACGGTTGCTTGCGTATTTGTTATTCTATGCAAAAAAGTCTATTATTTGCAGGTGGATATCCCCTAGCCCTCCGTCAGTGTCCACCTGGCTGGCCATGGTTGATGCTGCCATTCCAATGTACAGGCTGACCTATATTAGCAGAGGATGCACCTGGAAGTTTGACAAGGTGTGGTTGCCCTGGATATCACCTTGACCGATCCTAGAACCCCCTTCTAGATCCTTGTGCTTAAATAAGGTCCTGTGACCTCTGGGGGGGGGAGCCCTGGGATGTCCTGGGGGGATTTGGGGTTCTCTCTGGCGGAGGCTCGTGGTCTCCTGGTAATTTCGCCATTGGGGAAATTTTAGCCTTAGTTTAGGCTGGCAGGGGGCCCCCCGTGCAGAATTATTCTTTAAATTATTCCTTAAATGTCACTAATGCCTGCTGAATATACTGGTTTGTATGTCACTAGTTGTAATGTCATGTTCCTCGGCTATGGTGGCCGAGTTCTGTTTTTATGTTCATGTATATATCACTGCTCAATAAACACAACCTGATTGTAAAAAAAAAATGAATGCCAACATGTACTGGGCAGTATTCCAACATGATAACAACCCCAAACACACCTCCAAGATGACCACTGCCATGCTAAAGAAGCTGAGGGTAAAGGTGATGGACTGGCCAAGCGTGTCACCAGACCTAAGCCCTATTAAGCATCTTTGGGGCATCCTCAAACGGAAGGTGGAGGAGCGCAGGGTCTGTAACATCCACCAGCTCTGTGATGTCATCATGGAGGAGTGGAAGAGGACTCCAGTGGCAACTTGTGAAGCTTTGGTGAACTCCATGTCCAAGAGAGTTAAGGCAGTGCTGGAAAATAATGGTGGCCACACAAAATATTGACACTTTAGGCCAAATTTGGACATTTTCACTTAGGGGTGTACTCACTTTTGTTGCCAGTGGTTTAGACATTAATGGCTGCGTTTTGAGTTATTTTGAGGGGACAGCAATTTTACACTGTTATACAAGCTGTACACTCACTACTTAGCCACTGTCAGGAAATTCAGAAGGCATTCCTGTCACTTCCTGAATGATTATAATGTTTTCTTCATAATGGGGGTAATGCGCTGCAACCCCGAGCCAAGCGATTGAGTCGTGGTTGCGACGCAGCCCTATTGACTTGAATCTGCCAACTCGGCATGATGTTGTAAATTTGCAGCAGTAGCATTACCACTGGTCATAACACCCCATGCATTATAGAGCTGGACAATCTACAAAAGCCATCAAAAGTCTTATATGACTGAGCACACTGTATAGACACAAAAAAGTTAAATTATTTTGCTTGTTCATTATACTTCTTTTTATGTAACATAACAAAAACACAATAAATAGCAATCATACAGATCCCAGATCTGCAATAAACAGCTAGAAAGACAACACTGGCAAGGGAAAAGGGAGTGGAATAGGCAGATTGACTTTGAACATGATATGGCTCTGTTCCCAGGCATTGTAAGTGCACAAAATAAGCAAATATAAAATAAAACACAACTCTTGATGCCTACCTTAGAAGAGGCATACATATTTTATAGGACAGTGGAGCATCATGCATAGATGCCCCTTCCTCAAGCCAAACTCCATATAATCCTTTAGACTAGAGAATAGGAGCTGGTAACAATGGGGGTTATTTACTAGAACTGGAGAGTGCAAAATCTGGTGAAGCTCTGCATAGGAACTTATCAGCTCCCAGGTTTTTTTGTCAAACTTTCATTGCTGAAGTTAGATGCTGATTGGCTACCATGCACAGCTGTACCAGATTCTGAGTTCTCCAATTTTTTGGTAAATCTCCCCCAATGTCACTTGCCCATTGGTGGACTTTTCATTGGATTATAAAGGGAAAGCACTCGGAAATCGGAAACAGAAAGTCCAGCTGATAACAATGCCCTGGTGGTCACCAGGACAGAAATGAAGGAAAACATGGACGTAGGCTCCCCTAACACAGATAATAATGGAAAACAACTGAAAAAGCATCTCACCCATCCCCATTTTCCAAAAAAACAAACAAACATAAATACATACATAAAAGGTATGGCTCAGGGTTGCACTTTACATTATTATGTTTTTTAGCCAGGAGTGGTCAGATTAGGGGTTGGTAATGAAACAATTGTCTGGCAATTGCATGGTAATTATGGACCTAGTTTTTTTATTACAAGGTACCTAAAGGTAATGGTGTGTTTTATATTCACAAATAATATAAAAATATTGTACACTTTAGGAGGTGTCAAGACATATACTATACTAAGCATATACTATGCTTCAACTTATACATGTGTAAAATATTCATACCATATGAATATGTAATGTTCCGTCCAAAATTAAAAACTATACCTCTGTAAACTAGTAGGATGCATGATAAATTGGGCTCTCTTCCTTTAAATCTGAACATCTCTAAAGCTGCTGACCTTGGGAACATGAATTGACTTCCAGGTACTGTATGCTAGGGAAGGAAATTCAATCAGTGGCCACTTTTTTAACAGTGTTAATGTGTGCCAAGAAAACATTACATATGCTATGACTTCATACCTCCCAACTTCTGAGATATGGAAAAGGACTACATTCTAGCTCAAAGCACATAAGCAAAAGACAAATGCCTGCCCATTTATGGGGACCACAAGGAGATAACAAGCAAAAATTATTGGTTGAACGCACAAATGCTTTTTCTCACCACTGCATTCCCTTTATGCTGGGATTTTAAAATAAAACAAACAATTAAAAAGGTAGAGGTTGGATGAAAAGTTTTAGTTTGTTATAACACTATTGGTAGTTAAATATTACTTTTTTTTATAGTAGTCCACAGATCAGAATTAAAAGAAAGACAATTCAGAGGAAAAGAGGGTCAGAGGGATTGGGTTCCATAAAAATGCCAGCTGGAAACTGTGTTGATTCAGAGCTACTGATTAAAGAATGGGGCCGGGCCAAGAAGAGGCCCCCTCTTGGATGGCATACTGCAGGCAGGGGGTGCAGCTGGGGTAAGATCTTCTCCCACCTCTGCATTGCCCGGCTGTATCTTGCATTGTGCAGGACTAATCGTCAAACTGACAGCCCAGTCCAGCAGATTTCACTGGGAAATTGGGGATCTCCCTTTGTAACCAGTCACTTACCCCGCTGTCAGTATGATAGCCGCCCGCTTTGTGTCAGAAGCTCCATTTTGCATTTGATCAACAGAGAACAGCACCCAGCTGTCAAGGAAATCTTATTACACAGTGGGGCTGTAAATTTATTTTTTTAAACCACAATTTAGCCCCTTAAAACCCTTTAGAAACCATTTTTTTTTTTTTTACTCCTTTTTATACATTTTTGCAGCTACACTCAATAGTTGACAGAATTAAACCAACAAACAAACTGAATAAAAAATTTGTTGCGCTGTTTCTTTAAAAATATATCAAGTGGCACAAATAAACAAATTCATGAAAAAACACACCAAATTTGCACCTAAAAAATCAAAGTGTAACTATTAAAAAAATATAGAGGGTATCGGTGATTGCTTCATATAGTGCCACATGCTGAAACTGGAAACAGAGGACTTTATAGGTACTTAAACACATATAACAATGGTGTAGCGGCCTCCTCACTCCCCTCTTTTTCTTCAGCTCGTCTGTCTCTTGTCTAGGGGTATCTTTTAGAGGGGAAGGGAGCGGGGACACTACGCCAGGCCTTTATCACAGGTGTCAGTGTGATACAAGCAAAGTTCTTTTACCTTCGGGTCAGTGCTGTGCACCTGGAGCCTCCACCGAGAGTTACCTTGAACAATGTCTGTCAGGAAATGAGCCCCACACCATTAAAGTTCAACACTCCTTTATTCTTCTCGAATGAACACAATCAGTTGAACTCCCTTGTAGAAACAGAACAGAAAAGGAGGTGTGGATGCGAATAGGCCCAGACACAATGTGTTCTCCACTTTCCTTCCTGAAAGTGGGTTGCAGTCTCCGAACGAGGGGGATTTCCTTCCAAGCGGTCTCCGGTGAGAGACTCACCCATCACTGGCAATCTGCTGCACCAGGTCTTCGAATGAGGAGCTCCCCCCGGTCCATTACGCTTTCCGGATTCGGGTACCCACTCCCGGGGTTCCCTAGGATCTCCTTCCCTCGCGGAACTCAGTGTTGGGCACTGAGCTCCGGACCTCTATCTGAGTACCTCACCCCAGGCTAAAGGTGCCTGGAATGGAACACGACCTCCGACTGTCCTCTAGGCCTAGGCCCCCCTAGAGAACCAACACGAACCACCGTCCACAGGCTGAAGGTGCCCTGGACTCCGACCCCGTGACAAAGATGGCCGGCCCCTTTATACCCTCTACCAGCAAGCACGGCGGGTTCCCCGCCCCACCATACCGATGCCGAGGGAGGACAAAAAGGAGGCACAACACACAGCAATGATTCAACCCCAGCCCAGGGCGACAGCGCCACCCGCTGGGCTGCAGGGAATTACACATCACCAATGTCTCTGTCAAGTTCAAATTTACACCCGGGAAAGTACATACCCGCTACACTCTCCCCCTGGTGATTTGACACTGGTCCCCAGTGTCTGAAGTAAATCATGCCCTCAACGGCTGACATAATCCAATCCAGAAACCGTCTAACAATTGTACAAAAATATAAAACTTTAGAAAATTCTCTAAAACATTGTGTCTGAGCCCTGTAAAGAAAGGGAATAAAGACAAAAGAGAAACAACAGCATTGACTCATAACTTTGAATCATATCTTCACAATTTTTTTTTCTTTTCACTTTTCTCCCCCCATCCTGACTAAGACCCACCCCATCCTCAGTGGACTTGATGGGATGCTCTCCTGCAGAGGGAAAAGAAAGGATTAACACATATAACCCTGACACCTGTATTTGTGTAATGGAAAATAAACTTCTCCGGAAAGAAATCCCTTTTCTCCAGAGTGAGTGCATGAAAAGTGTCTTAACGTTGCGCAACACTGCCACCTGGTGACAGCACTGCGGTAACTGCACTCGTGGAACTTTCCTCTTTCCTTTGGCCCTATCTACCCAGAGTCTATGATCTCTTGCAGGAAAGTGAAAAATAACAGGAACAGTCCTTCATTCCTTTAAGGCACAAAAGCAACGGGCCCCAGAAAGTTCAGCAGCATGATAAGAACGGAGTCTCTTTTCTCCTACAGGTAAAACCGGGGATGCGGCAGAACAAGTGGCTTCAAGTGCTGATCCATTGTTTCCAGATGATACTCCACATCTTCTCCTTCTTTGCGCCGGATCAACACTTTATCTGCATGGATGTGTCGTCCCAACATCCACACTGCCTCGCAGTCTTTAAAACGTTGAGAGGCCTTTGGAGAGCATGCCAGGTACCTGCGGGCGTGGGGAACCTGAAGGTGGGTCCACACAAAGTCATTGTACCAGCGCTCCCGGCACACTTCCACCTTATAGAGCAGTTCCTTCGACAAGTACGGATACTCCCATTCGTAGTCTGCAGCAACCTTCTGGCCAAATAGCCGTTGTAATCTTGCCAAAGGAGGCATGGTAGCTTTGTCCCCTTCGCCAGGCAAAACTATTGAGTCCGGGTGACGAGGGACCTTGATCACATCTGATCTGGGCATTGGACTTGACACAGCAACAGTCTCTTTTCCCCGGTCTTCGGTACAGATGGCACCGGGGATGCAGAAGCAGGCTGGGGATGGGACCTCTCTTCAGGCGCTGGTGCCTCCACCCGGGGTGTACTTTCCCCTGTAGACATGGGTGGATCCCTGGTCCTCTGGAATGAAGCGAGAGGTACTTTGTCCCAGCCTTTCTCTGCAAACAGTTTGTCTATAGCAACGTCGTCTCCCATGTCCGAGAGCGACTCTAGGTCAGAGGTGTCACACTCCTCCGCAGGCAGGTATCCTGTAGTGGAGACCGAGCTTTCACCTCTTCCCACACACCATATCTCTCCACCAGGCTTACCTCGGCCTTTACTTGAAACGGGACGTCCGGAGTTTTTGTCGACGGATCCATCCTGACCGGGCGTAAGCGGGCGAGACGGTCCACCACAACCGCTTGTCGGGGCTACCATGCCGGTCTTTCTCTTCGGTGGTGGACGCTGCGAGACAGTGGTGACCGAGTCAGCATGCTCGGATTTCTCCTGTTGAGTTTTTACAACCTCCTCCGCGGTCGCTGCAGTGTGCGCAGGGATGGCTGTCACAGCAGTGATTCCTCCTCTCTGAGTGGTGTTGCCCGCAGCACGGCCGGGGTAGATGGTTCTCGGCTTCTCAACCGCCGGATCCACTTCGAACAGGAACTCCCCACAGGCCTCACATCGCCCGAATGGCTTCAGCTGGCACACCAGTCCCGAACAGCCGGGACAAATCACACCCAGGGCCTCAACGTCCATGCATAAATACAGGGCGAATCGACCCCTTGGCTTTAGCCGGATCCCCGTATCTGTTACCGGAGCAGCAGCAGTCAATGTCGTGGTAGAAGGGTGAACTGGAATCCACGATGTATGTCCGAACATGGCGACCTGTTGCTGATCCATTGCACACTGCAGAGTTTTTGCGCCAATGTCCCACGTGTAGTCCTTCACACGTATTGGACTCCTCCCCTTTGCTCCAGTTCGCGGGCTTTTCTTCTTTTCTGTTTCTGAGTCACGCCCACGAACTAAGCGATGGGGGTGTGCCTGGTGGCGCAGTGCAATAGAAGCCCCCACGTGTAGTACTTCACACGCTGAACTTCCCCCTCTTTCCACTCTTCTGCGCGGGCTTTTCCCTTCATTGGGTCATGTCCACGACTTCGAGCAGGGATGCACTTCGGCCAATGAAGGCCTGCCTATTCGCGTAACTCTTCCAACAGACACGTTCAATACTGTGGTGCACAAACACTATACCGGACCCGAGCCCCCACGTGTAGCGGCTTCCTCACTCCCCTCTCTTTTTTCAGCTCGTCTGTCTCTTGTCTAGGGGTAGAGGGGAAGGGAGCGGGGACACTAAGCCAGGCCTTTATCACAGGTGTCAGTGTGATACAAGCAAAGTTCTTTTACCTTCGGGTCAGTGCTGTGCACCTGGAGCCTCCACCGAGAGTTACCTTGAACAATGTCTGTCAGGAAATGAGCCCCACACCATTAAAGTTCAACACTCCTTTATTCTTCTCGAATGAACACAATCAGTTGAACTTCCTTAGTAGAAACAGAACAGAAAAGGAGGTGTGGATGCGAATAGGCCCAGACACAATGTGTTCTCCACTTTCCTCCCTGAAAGTGGGTTGCAGTTTCCGAACGAGGGGGATTTCCTTCCAAGCGGTCTCCGGTGAGAGACTCACCCGTCACTGACAATCTGCTGCACCAGGTCTTCGAATGAGGAGCTCCCCCCGGTCCATTACGCTTTCCGGATTCGGGTACCCACTCCCGGGGTTCCCTAGGATCTCCTTCCCTCGCGGAACTCAGTGTTGGGCACTGAGCTCCGGACCTCTATCTGAGTACCTCACCCCAGGCTAAAGGTGCCTGGAATGGAACACGACCTCCGACTGTCCTCTAGGCCTAGGCCCCCCTAGAGAACCAACACGAACCACCGTCCACAGGCTGAAGGTGCCCTGGACTCCGACCCCGTGACAAAGATGGCCGGCCCCTTTATACCCTCTCCCAGCAAGCACGGCGGGTTCCCCGCCCCACCATACCGCTGCCGAGGGAGGACAAAAAGGAGGCACAACACACAGCAATGATTCAACCCCAGCCCAGGGCGACAGCGCCACCCGCTGGACTGGAGCGAATTACACATCACCAATGTCTCTGTCAAGTTCAAATTTACACCCGGGAAAGTACATACCCGCTACACTGGTATAATAGAACATTTGTATTATTAATAAACAAAAATGATTAAGTAGTAACATGGTATATGCATAACAGACAGCAACTAAGAATACACCAACTAACATGATTGATGGTACAAAAGAGATATCCTTGAACTGACGCATTTCAGAGTCTGTTTAAATCTCCTTTATCAGGGGTAGAGAAGATATCAATTCTAATTTCTGCAGTAGTGATTTGTTTTGTTTTAAGTAGTGTATATGCACACATTCCATGTCAATTAAAAACAAAAACACTGCTTCGGAGAGTTTATGCTTCCTCCATCTCCATCAGATGTACAATATAGCGTACTATGTTGTAAGTTTCGGTAAAAACAGGTGTTTCACATACAGTGGGGCAAAAAAGTATTTAGTCAGCCACCAATTGTGCAAGTTCTCCCACTTAAAAAGATGAGAGAGGCCTGGAGTTGTCATCATAGGTAAACCTCAACTATGAGAGACAAAATGTGGAAACAAATCCAGACAATCACATTGTCTGATTTGGAAAGATTTTTTTTTGCAAATTATGGTGGAAAATAAGTATTTGGTCACCTACAAACAAGCAAGATTTCTGGCTCTCACAGACCTGTATCTTCTTCTTTAAGAGGCGCCTCTGTCCTCCACTCATTACCTGTATTAATAGCACCTGTTTGAACCTGTTATCAGTATAAATCAGTATAAACCTCAAACAGTCACACTCCAAACTCCACTATGGTGAAGACCAAAGAACTGTCGAAGGACACCAGAAATAAAATTGTAGACCTGCACCAGGCTGGGAAGACTGAATCTGCAATAGGCAAGCAGCTTGGTGTGAAAAAATCAACTGTGGGAGCAATAATTAGAAAATGGAAGACATACAAGACCACTGATAATCTCCCTCGATCTGGGGCTCCACGCAAGATCTCACCCCGTGGGGTCAAAATGATCAAAAAAACGGTGAGCAAAAATCCCAGAACCACACGTGGGGACCTAGTGAATGACCTGCAGAGAGCTGGGACCAACGTAACAAAGGCTACCATCGGTAACACACTACGCCGCCAGGGACTCAGATCCTGCAGTGCCAAACGTGTCCCCCTGCTTAAGCCAGTACATGTCCGGGCCCGTCTGAGGTTTGCTAGAGAGCATTTGGATGATCCAGAAGAGGATTGGGAGAATGTCATATGGTCAGATGAAATCAAAGTAGAACTGTTTGGTATAAACACAACTCGTCGTGCTTGGAGGAGAGAGAATGCTGAGTTGCAACCAAAGAACACCATACCTACTGTGAAGCATGGGGGTGGCAACATCATGCTTTGGGGCTGTTTCTCTGCAAAGGGAACAAGACGACTGATCCGTGTACATAAAAGAATGAATGGGGCCATATATCGTGAGATTTTGAGCGCAAACCTCCTCCCATCAGCAAGGGCATTGAAGATGAAACGTGGCTGGGTCTTTCAGCATGACAATGATCCCAAACACACCGCCCAGGCAACGAAGGAGTGGTTTCGTAAGAAGCATTTCAAGGTCCTGGAGTGGCCTAGCCAGTCTCCAGATCTCAACCCCATAGAAAACCTTTGGAGGGAGTTGAAAGTCTGTGTTGCCCAGCGACAGCCCCAAAACATCACTGCTCTAGAGGAGATCTGCATGGAGGAATGGGCCAACATACCAGCAACAGTGTGTGACAACCTTGTGAAGACTTACAGAAAACGTTTGACCTCTGTCATTGCCAACAATGGATATATAACAAAGTATTGAGATGAACTTTTGATATTGACCAAATACTTATTTTCCACCATAATTTGCAAAAAAAATTCTTTCCAAATCAGACAATGTGATTGTCTGGATTTGTTTCCACATTTTGTCTCTCATAGTTGAGTTATACCTATGATGACAATTACAGGCCTCTCTCATCTTATTAAGTGGGAGAACTTGCACAATTGGTGGCTGACTAAATACTTTTTTGCCCCACTGTATATATCAAGGTAGCATAAAGAGCTCCCCTGAAAATGGGAGCTCCAGACTCACTGAGGCCTATAAATGTAAATCCTTCATATAGGTGCCTGTTGATAAGATGGGTCATATCCTGATAGATGGTATTACAGGAGAACACCAGATGGAATCTGTATCCTCAATGTGTTATGGCCTTCGTGAAAGTATGCTGCACCTTTTTCTTTTTTTAAACCACATTTTAGCCCCTAAAAACCCTTTAGAAACCGAATTGTTTTTTTTTTTACTCCTTTTTTTAATTTTAGCAGCTACATTCAATAGTTGACTTGAATAAAACCAACAAACAAACTGAATAAAAAAATTGTGGCGCTGTCCCTTTAAAAATATATCAAGTGACACAAATAACAAATTCATGAAAAAACACACCAAAATTTCATCTAAAAATGAAAAGTGTAACTATAAAAATAATGGTACAAAGCCTGCACAAGTAACCCCCATTTCAGGCGGCTTTCCGGGGGCTGTACTTGAAGGTAAGAGGAGCCAGGAGCACTGGAGGGGGACCCCAGAAGAAGAGGATCAGAGAACAGGTAAGTATAACATGTTTGTTATTTAAAAAAGAGACTTTAACCACTTAAGGACCGGCCCATGTAGATTTACATCAGCAGAATGGCACTGACAAGCATATCAATGTACCTGTACGTCCCCTTTAAATGCCTGTCCGTGTGGTCGCATGCGTGCCGCCAGCGGCGTGTTCGCGACCCTGCCGCCATCTCCGTGAGTCGGACCACGGGTCCCGCTGACTTGATCGCCGTGGGGATCCCCGCCGAAACCAGACGGACCCCTTTCCCCGAGGTATAGAGCGGGGAGATGCTTGTGTAAACAAGCATCACCCCACTCTGACTAGTGACAATGACACTGATCTCGGCTCTGTGTACTCGGAGCGGAGATCAGTGTCATGTGACACAGAGCCCACCCCCCCAAAGTAAAAAAACACTATGCAGGGAACACTTAACCCATACAGCGCCACCTAGTGGTTAACCCCTTCACTGCCAGTGTCAATTTTTACAGTGATCAGTGCATTTTTATAGCACTGATTGCTGTGAAAATGACAATGGTCCCAAAAATTTGTCAAAAGTGTTTGATGTGTCCGCCATAATGTCGCAGTCACGGAAAAAAATCACTGATCACCGCCATTACTAGTAAAAAAAATTTTTTTTATAAAAATGGCATAAAACTATCCCCTATTTTGTAGACGCTATAACTTTTGCGCAAACTAATCAATAAACGCTTATTTTGATTTTTTTTAACAAAAATATGTAGAACAATATGTATCGGCCTAAACTGAGGAAAGAATAAAAAAAATTATACATTTTTGGGGGATATTTATTATAGCAAAAAGTAAAAAATATTGCATTTTTAAAAAAAAATGTCGCTCTATTTTTGTTTATAGCGCAAAAAATAAAAACCACAGGGGTGATCAAATACCACCAAAAGAAAGCTCTATTTGTGGAAAAAAAAGGATGTCAATTTTGTTTGGGAGCCACGTCGCACGACCGCGCAATTGTCAGTTAAAGCGTCGCAGTGCAGAATCGCAAAAAGTGGCCTGGTCCTTTAGCTGCAAAATGGTGCGGGGCTTAAGTGGTTAATATCACTTTAATGCCAAAGAAAATTACTTACAGTTACTGCACATTATTAGCTGGGGATATACTGTCAAGAAATTCCTTGTAGCAGCATTGTGCCAGGATACTTTACTGTCCCCAGGGCTTTGATAAGAGACATCACAGATCACGAGAACAAACCCGTGGGAAAGCATCATTGAGTGCTGAGACTACACCTGGCAACCTTTTATTGCCTAATGCCTATTGCCATGGAAAATTATCTGACAGCATGTCTCCACTTGACACTGTATTATACATGTGCATGATTTTGTGGGACAGAAAAAGGGGGAAGCCCCTACCTTTATAGTCCCAGCACTGGTCCCCAAACAAGGATAAGTATGTACTGAAGCAGAATTTTAAGCAAACAGTTAATTACAGAGTTATATTGTATATCTACGGTTTAACCTCTTGTCCCACTTTGCATAGTTTTCCTCCCTTTCCACAATCAGACATTTACATTTTTTTTATTTTGAATATCATTTTTGAATAACCTTGACAACACCTCACACATCCACAGGAGGCTTCGGGTGCAATGTCCAGTACATTGTGCCTGAAGCCTCCTGGGATGCGGGATGTGTATTTCAGGATGCCGTGGGCAGATTGAGGATGTCATTCTCACCTGTGCATGGAATCCAGAAGTGTTGTCCAGGTTATCCAAAAAAGGTAATTTAAATAAAAAAAATTGTAAATGTCCAATTGTGAAAAAGGAGGAAAACTATGCAAAGTGGGACAGAGAGTAAAGGTCCTCTCTAAAATGCATGCTAATGCAAAATAGAAAGAAAATGCAGTCCATCTCTGCAATATATGCACATTTCCTTTCAGTTTATCTCTTTATAGACCCAGCAAATACAGAAAATACAGTACCTGTTAATGTGCCAAAAATGTACTCAATTTATGTTGTGGACCGAGTGGTGTCAGCCCTGCCCAGCTGTCTTTTGCTAAGCTAAACTACTCAAACTTCCCCCATTCCATTCTCCACAGCATAAAGGCTCATTATTCTGTAGTCCCAAGTTAAGGACTGGGGTGGCTATATAGGCTGCTTGAAGTGTTCAGGGGAAGTGTTCAGGGGACACAGGACAGCTCTGAAATTCCAACAAGATCAACAAGTATTTTGTTGCATTTATCAAACAGCTATAACAATCCTTTTTTCATTTATTTTAAAGGGCGCCACATACGAAAGGATAACATCCGTTCACCTGTCAGTTCCCTCAATCTAGCTCTTCACTACACACATATTTTCCAATTTAGCCCAAAGGCAAAGAGGAGCCATCGCACATATTCCACGAAGGCCTCCCACACTGTGGTTCCAGGCCAGGTCCTTAGGACTGGCTCTAAGATAGGACCCAGCCACTCGGTAGGATGCGTCCATCATGTCATGTGACAGACCAACCTACCTATGGAACCTCCATCACCGGCCACCACTCCCTCTCCTGAGCTGGCTGATCCTATTCTTTACACTCATCACCACCCACAGGGTCAACTTGTAGGCGTACACTTCATTCCCCAAATAGTATTCACTGTAGAATTTACTCTCTCTCTCTTCCCAAGAATCAGACCAGATGTTGTTCCTAAACCAGAACTTCTTTTACTGAAGTAAAGTTCTTGTACACACAGTTCTTTAGTTGTTTCCATAAGAACATAACATGGTGCAACATCCCCGAACATGACATTTTTCATGATTCTTTTCCTAAGTGCTGTGAGCAGGGATTTTTTCCCCAGAAAATAGGTACAGGAACTCAACCATGTCCCCCCCAAAACCCCCTCCCCCCCTCACACAAACCCCCTCCAAACCTCATCATATAGTGGGCGTGGTCAAATTTCACTAACAGTGGGAGGGATCATAAGGGGCATTAAATACCAGGAGGGTATTACGTACAGAGTTCAGGGGGCTTCTTCCACAGCTGCTTACCTCCGCATCTCCCATCCACATCTCACTTTCACCCCTCTTCAGCTCTGACCTTTTCATGCCACCCCCCCTTCAAAGCTCCACCATTGTCCACGTGTCTTACTTTTGTTTCTGTATTAAGCTGAAGCATCCAGCCGGCTCTAGTACCTCCCCTCACACTGTAGGTGTAAGGTGGCCCAACCTCTCTGACTTGCAGGAAGATCCTTCAGTGGGGGTGTCAGCATCTGCACTGCACTCCGGGCACCTTCATCTCCCTTGTCTCCCCATCCTGCACACAGTGGGAGCCGCTCAGGAGATCAGATCTGTGGGAGCCGTTGGGAGAAAAGCTGTCACTTGTAAACACAGAAGTTAGACTTGTGCATACCTCCCAACTTTTTAAATGTCCTCTGCGGGACATTCATTCAGATTTTTTTTGCCTAGGCATTAAAGTTGTTGAGCGGGGGGGGATGTGACACTGGACAGACGATTATTTTTAAAGACAGAGAGCAGGGTTGTTGAGCGGGGAGCGGGGGGGGGGGGGGGGGCGGCGCAACGGACGGACGTTTTTTTAACTTTCACAGTTAATGAGCAAGGGGGGCGGCGCGAGAAGGGGGGGGGGTGCCGGACTTCACAAAACACATAACAGGGACGTCGCTCAGAACTTACCTCCTCCTCCTTCCTCCTGTGTCCTGCTGTGCGGGAATACAGAAGGTATCGCGGGACTGCGGACTGCGGGAAAGTTGTGTCACTGCGGGGAAAACCCGCAGAATCCGTGCGGGTTGGGAGGTATGCTTGTGTGTTTACAAAAGTGATAGTGGTGAGCAGGGAGCAGAGGGCCTGATCCAGAGGTGGTGGATCTGAGTTCCAAGTTCCAGCTAAAAAAATGCTCTGGCAGTGAGTTTGGCGAGCATATCTTTTTGTTGTGCTTGTTTCCAATAAATTAATAATAAAGGCTCAGTTCTTTGTCCCATATCAGGGTCCAGCTACGAGGGAATGCTCACAGATGTACTGTTGTTTCCCAAACTACCCATACCCTACTAGACTGTAGAACAACAATCTAATATCTATGGGTTCCTCAGAACAATGAAAGCAGAAGGGAGAAACATCACACAACAAAGTAGTTATAAATTCCTTGCATCAAGGAAAAAAATGTTTAGGTAGTAGTATTACCCCTGACCCCCCCCCTCCCTTATACTTACCTGAGTTCTCATTCAATCCAGCACTGTGCCTGTCAGCTCTTCTCTCCCCTCACTTCCTGGTCTTATAGGCTTTGCTGAGGCAGTGGAAACTATTGGCTCCCTCTGCTGTCAAAGCCAGTGACAAGGGAGCAGAAGGTGCAGCCGAGCCCCGCTGTCTGTGTCTAAAGACGCAAGCAAAGCGGCACGGGTGCAGGCCCTCACGAGTGCCCCAATAGCATGTAGCTTCCTTTGGGGCACTCGCCAGAAAGAAATAACCAGAAGCTCTAGCAGGGGACCTGAGTAGAGGAGGTTTGGGGCCGCTCTGTGCAATTCAATTGCACAGAGCAGGTAAGTATAAACCTGCTTGTTATTTTTTTTTTATTTGCATTTACAATCACTTTCACAGTCAAAATCAGTTGTTGAGAGTCAAAGAGTCTACTCGCTGCCTCTGACCACTGACTGCACACTTTAAAGTTAATTCTAGGATAAACCTTAAGCCTCGTACACACGACCGAGAATCTCGACGTAACAAAACCCGTTGTTTTTCTTGACGAGATTCTTGTCAAGCTTGACGAGCTTCTTGTCAAGCTTTCCTTGCATACATACTGTCAATTCCAAATCTCGTCGTTGGAAAGCGCGGTCACGTACAGCACGTACGACGGCAGTATAAAGGGGAAGTTCGATTTCAATGGCGCCACCCCTTGGGCTGCTTTTGCTGATCTCGTGTTACCGCGTGTTAGTAAAAGTTTGGGGAGAGACGATTCGCGGTTTTCAGTCTTCGTGCTTTCAGTTAGTTTTAGCGTGACGAATGTGCTATCTCCATTACGAACGCTAGTTTTACCAGAAGGAGCGCTCTCGTCTTATACTTGATTCTGAGCATGCGAGATTTTTTAAGACTCGGAAAAGCATACACACGACCGGTTTTCTCGTCGGGAAACAGGCCGACGAGAATCTCAACGAGAAAAATGAGAGTCCTGACGAGAAAATAGAGAGCATTTTTCTCGTCAAGATTCCCGGCAGTTTTCTCGACGAGAAACCATACACACGAACGGTTTTCTCGGCAAGAAAGCTCTCCCAACAGTTTTCTTGTCGTTTCTTGACGAGAAAACCGGTCGTGTGTACGAGGCTTGAAACCTTACTAATCTTATGTAGCGCCCTCCTCACTCCCCTCTTTGTCTTCAGCTCGTCTTTTCTCTCGTCTAGGGGTACCTTAGAGGGGAAGGGAGCGGGGACACCACGCCTGGCCTTCACCACAGGTGTCAGTGCGGTATAAGCAAAGCTCTTTTACCTTCGGGTCAGTGTTGTGCACCTGGAGCCTCCACCGAGAGTTACCTTGAACAATGTCTGTCAGGAAATGAGCCCCACACCATTAAAATTCAACACTCCTTTATTCTTCTCGAATGAACACAATCAGCTGAACTCCCTTGTAGAAACAGAACAGGAAAGGAGGTGTGGATGCGAATAGGCCCAGACACAATGTGTTCTCCACTTTCCTTCCTGAAAGTGGGTTACGGTCTCCGAGCGAGGGGGAATTTCCTTCCAGGCGGTCTCCGACGAGAGGCTCACCTGTCACTGGCAATATGCTGCACCAGGTCTTCAAGTGAGGAGCTCCCCTCGGTCCATTACGCCTTCCGGATTCGGGTACCCACTCCCGGGGTTCCCTAGGATCTCCTTCCCTCGCGGAACTCAGTGTTGGGCACTGAGCTCCAGACCTCCATCCGAGTACCTCACCCCAGGCCAAAGGTGCCTGGGATGGAACACGACCTCCGGCTGTCCTCTAGGCCTAGGCCCGCCTAGAGGACCGACACGAACCACCGCCCACAGGCTGAAGGTGCCTGGGACTCGACCCCCTGACAAAGATGGCCGGCCCCTTTATACCCTCTCCCGGCAAGCACGACGGGTTCCCCGCCCCACCATACCGCTGCCGAGGGAGGACAAAAAGGAGGCACGACACACTGCAATGATTCAACCCCAGCCCAGGGCGACAGCGCCACCTGCTGGGCTGCAGGGAATTACACATCACTGATGTCTCTACCAAGTTCAAATTACACCCGGGAAAGTACATACCCGCTACACTTACAAATTCTCCCTCCCCACTCCTAATGCCTATGCTGACTAACCTGTGTAAGAAAGATATATATACTTACCTATTTTCAGCCCACTCCCGCTTGGTCACATGATCCCCTGTGTCAGTCAGCAGCAGCTGCAGGTGAAAGGAGGGAGCGCTCAGCTGGTAAAGCCTGGAGTGGTGACATCACCCATGGCTCCAATGGCCCATACGTTTTTGGCACTCCCCCCTCTTCCCTGCAGCTACCGCTGACTGACACAGGGCAGCCAGATCCAGTGGCCGCTGGTGGGTTCTTATTTTTGGGGGGGCGGCAAACAAAGAACACCCCACTCCTGGCAGCGTGACACGGCACTGAAATAACCCCCCCCCGGGCTCTTCTGGAGTGCGGACAGCGGCTGCTGCGGGTCTGGTGTCCGCTCCTCCAGCTTTCTACCCGTGTGTCTCTTCTTTCGCCAAAGCGCTAAGCATCCAATAGGATGGCCTGACGCTTTGGCCAATCTGGAAACAGGTCTCACAGACCTGAAATATAGAGGAGAGTGGCGCGCTGCACTCTTCTCTATATTTCAATTTGTTGTGCATGATCATATGAGACGTGATCAGTGCAAACAGCTGACTTTGAAAAGCCAGTGGCGTGTGAAACACACCCAAAAACTCCACCCGGTGCCAAAAAAATGCACACACATAAAAAGTGACACAAAACGTGCAACGGGTGTTACACTGTCCTCCACTAGGAAGGACCTTACCCTGAACCCACCGGGGCGTTAGGCTCCAGACGGGGACTTAGGTACTTCACTTGGTCCATCTGGCCGAAACCAGACGGACCCCTTTCTCTGGAGTGTCTGCCGAAACAGACCCACCCAAGTACTTAGTGTGACTCCCCCGAAGGGAGACCCCATGAGAGAGGGCGAACTAAGCCAGAAGGCCATATCCACCCCCTCCCAAGACGTTCAGGGTAGGCCCGAGGACCCACACCCTACTAATCACACAGTGACAATCGTGTACCAACCAACAAAAAAAAATACAAAAAAGTGACAACACAGGATAAATAAAAAGAAAGTTGGAAGAAGGAAGGTGGGAGAAGTGAAAGTGACCATTGTGTATCACAGACTTGATTATTTAATAGGCATCATATGGTAACTCGCAAGAATCTCACTGTTTAGGTCTCAGAGACCTGCCTCCTGATTGGCAGGGAGGAACTTTAGTGAGAAAATAGCGAAAATGTATTTGCTATGGTCACATAACTGGGTAGCCTCAGAGCGCAATGCTCTGAGGCCACCCTTTTTTTGAAGCCTATTAGAGCCTCTGGCTCTAATCAGGTGCTTCAAAAAAACACCCACCCTGCATTGAAATCCATGGTCCAGCGCCATTGATATATAGATCAGGAGGCCGGACGCATGGATAGGGGAGGCGGCGCCCGTGCACCCTCTATGGACGGGCCGCCACTGGCCAGATCATTTGACCGGACTGGAGAGGGCTGAAAATTGGTAAGTCGATACATCTTTCTTACACAGGTTAGTCAGCATAGGCATTAGGAGGCGGGAGGGGTCATTTTTAAGACTAGTTAGGTTTGAGATGTAATTTTACTTTAGGATTATGGATTGCAGTGACCACATAATGAATGAATGCTGTGATCTTAGCATCCAGGATTCAATTAAAATAGCAGACCTGGACAAATTATAGGAACTTTTGAATGAAATTAGTTGACTCAATGATGACAAGAAAGAATGTTCTGACAAGCAGTTTTTCTACAAATGTTATGAATAAAAATCTAACCATGTACGGCCAGCTTAAGGATCCATAAGCAGTCATGTATTGAACTACTAGAGAAGAAACAATAGTGTCACCACTGGAAAAACTGTAGATTCTAAGCAGGGTGGGAACAAATTTATTTCCAGAAATAGAAGAGGAAATCACTGTGGTACAGAAGGACGGTGTCACTGAGCCAGAACAGCACATACGTCATTCAGACAAGAAGAGGGAGTTTCTTTCTGCTCACAGAACTAAAGCAAAAAGAGAAATCTATGCTAAAGATTTATAAAGCATTGCATATTGGGACAAAACTTTTTCCAGTTAATGATTACAGAATTTCGAATACTTTAAAAGACATTTAGTTTCCTTAAAGTATACGTGAACCTTTACCTTGTAAAACAACCCATTAAGTGTCTTTTTTATTTTTTATAAGTCATCACATGACCTCTGTTCTTCATAAAAGAGATGCGGGTAGGGACTCCTTTTGATGAAGGTGGCAGCAGCAGCTTGAAATGGAGCAAAGACACAATCCAATGTGAAATGCAGAGGCAGAAATACTGTGAGGAGCTGTGTAGGGGGACGAGTCAGCAGCAGGCAGAGAAACAGCAGTACACTGATCTTCATAGTGAAGAGCTGTGCAGGGGCGTGTCAGCAGAAGTCCGACTAATTGAGTACAGGCAGGTTGTGCTCCCAAGTAGAATGCAAAGAAGAAAACGAATCATGCTTGGATGGATGTGCTTCTATGCCTAACCTGGTCAATTTGAAATAGGAAAGCAGGGGGGCTGGCAGGATCACCAGGTATTTCACACAGAGGAAGCAATACAAAGAGAACGGGAACTATCATACAAGTTTACAGTACAACCGACACATCAGGAATTTGAAATGTTGGAATAACAAGCACTTTAGGCCCTGTGTATCTTAACAAATCCAGAGAAATTCCCTGCTCAACTTAGCGACCAGCCTGCAAACAACCAAATTATCCTGTCTAACAGTGGGGGTTATTTACGACAGGCAAATCCACTTTTCACTACAAGTGCACTTGGAAGTGCAGTCGCTGTAGATCTGAGGGGAAGATCTGAAATGAGGGGAAGCTCTGCTGATTTTATCATCCAATCATGTGCAAGCTAAAATGCTGTTTTTTATTTTCCTTGCATGTCCCCCTCGGATCTACAGCGACTGCACTTCCAAGTGCACTTTCAAGTGCACTTGTAGTGCAAAGTGGATTTTCCTTTAGTAAATAACCCCCAGTATGTGTTAAAAACAGGGGTTGAGTCTGCACACATTTGCAAATACATGCGTTAGCTACAGAGCCCCGTCAAGGCACCCTAGTATTTCCTGTATTCCAAACTCAAAAATTTGAGAGCCTCGGTAGTAGGAGCACATGCATTATAATGGATAGGCAGAGGGCAGGTAAACCTGGAGGGAGCCCACCCCTCCTTAAAGGATATCTAAATGTCACGCTTACCTCCTCTGTGCAGTTGGTTTTGCACAGAGTGGCCCCGATCCTCCTTTTCTGGGGTCCCTCAGCGGCATTTCTGGCTCCTCCTCTTCTCGAGTGCCACGTCAGAGAAGCGCTCTCCCTCGGTGCACCCGTGCGGGCGCGCTCCTCTGTCCTGCTGCTGCGTCCATTGACACGGACAGGACTCGGCTCCGCCACCTGGCTCCCGCATCATTGGATTTGATTGACAGCAGCGGGAGCCAATGGCTGCGCTGCTATCAATCTAAACCGAACAGGACAGGAGACACCGGCTGGAGAGGGTGTGCTCGTCCCTACCGCAGGAACGATCGGGCTCAGGTAAGTAAAAGGGAGGCTCTGGGGGGCTGGTGCACTACAAGAGTTTTTTGCCTCAATGCATAGACTGCATTGAGGTGAAAAACTGCAAGGATTTACAACCCTTTTAAAGGTGTAGGGGCACACTGGACACCCAGCAGTGGTGAGGGCAATGCCCATTAATTTGTACTGTGTATCATAAACAACCGGCATGGCTTTTATTTAGTACAATACTTTTATTCATCCTTTGCCATTTCTCAGTGCTACTAATCCCCTGTAGCCCATTTGCAGCCAATTCCTGTCTGCATGCATGTACTCCAGCCATGTCTGCATGACATTTCTCAGGGTAGGTTTCCTGATGGTGACAACAGTGGGCCGTGTCTGGGTAATGTTCGTTGAACTGGCCACTTGTAGTATCCTTACCAAACCTATGTGACAATAAGGGAGAACAACTGGGAGAAAGGGACAAAGTATTGTCACCTAAAACAGGATTTAAAAAAATTGAAGATGACCTTCAAAATGATACCAAGTTAAAGCATAATGTTCTGGGTTTACATAGATTTTAAAGCGGAGCTCTGCCCAAAAGGAGACATTCCTCTTGTTTGCATCCCTCCCCTCTCACCCCCCAACTGCCACATTTTGGGGGGGAGCAGGTACCTGGTTTTGACAGTTCCCTGCTCCCACTTCCAGTCAAATGCGCAGCGGCGATCTGAGCTGGAAGTTCAGCCTCCCCCCCCCTCATTCTGGGACACATCACAGGTCCCAGAAAACTGTAGAACCATTCACAAACTGCAATGCCGCTTGTGCATGCGCAGTAGGAAACCGGCTGTGACGCCACAAGGCATCACTGCCGCTTTCCCTTACTTAAGATGCCCGTACCCGAAGCCAGTTGAAGAATTGGCTCGGGTGAGGACACCGCTGGATCCCTGAACAGGTAAGTGTCCTTATAATAAAAGTCAGCAGCTACAGTCTGCAGTCTGGAGCTTCTCTTTAAGGATGGAATTTGCGAACTTTCATACTCATTAACAATGTTGTTTTATCGTATATGGATACTTACTGTTATCAGTATATGCTCATAAATGATTTGTGAGAAGGGGGATAAAGAACTATGCCTTCATGATGATCACCGTAACAGTGTTGGGAGGTTGGAACCTTTGTCAGGTTTTTAATGCTGTCTGTGTCCTAACTAGGGAACTAGGGAGATTGAGTGGACCCTGTGACAGGGCGTCACAATGACCGGAAGAATGGGAAATCGTCCAATGAGAACATACATAACAAAAAGACCATTTTAAAATAGAATACTTAGAAACTCCAGTTTGTATTGCTGCTTGTAACTGTATCTTAATAATTTCCCTTTGGGATAAATAAAGTATTCGGAATCTGAATTGCGTCTTCCTGTCTCAGTGACCCCTGTTTTACCCATGTCGCAAGGACAGAAATTGTGGGGCAATTTCCTCAGTGAGGTCACAGACTGCAATAAAATATGACAAAAGTTCTTACTAACTCAGCCATACCCTATCCAAAACTGGAAAAAAAACACTTGACTACAGCTGGACTATAACAGCAGATTTTACTGTAGAACAGTGACAGTCGATAATGCAGTGTTGTTTTGAACACTTACGAAGCACAAAAACGATCTTAAAGTGTATCTATAGCCAAATTTTCCCGTAGTTTTGGATGGAATGGGGAAGGATTAGAACTTCTGTCAGGTTTTACTGATATTCTGGGCATCACTAGTGAGTAGGGTGACCATATGTCCTGGATTGCCCGGGACAGTCCCGCATTTTGCAGGTCTGTCCCGGGTACCTTTATGCCAGGACAATACAGTGTCCCGGAATGAAACTGACACAGCCATTCCCCAGGCCGATCTGATGGCCCCAAAAAAAGCCGCCACATCACCGCTTTACTCACTGACAGTACTTGTCCTGGCCGGGAATGCCTAGAGGAGCACAATCCCCTCCCCCTGCTTGTGATTGGAGAAATCATAAATCCTGACTATTGTGTCTAATGACTGTGCTGTGATTCGTTACAGCACAAGCTGATTTTTGGGAAGGGGGGTGTCCCTGAATGGTAGTTTGGAAATGTGGTCACCCTACTAGTGAGATTTTCCCTCACTTCCTGTTCTGGTCACATAGTTTTACCAGACAGGAAGTGAAGAAAACTCTCCAATAGGGATGAGCTCCAGCGTGTTTGCATTGAACACGTGCAGAGCCCACCAGGAAGTCGGCACCGCGCTACGCTAATCACAGCGGGAAATGTCTCCCTGCCTGTGATTAGCGCAGCGCAGTGCCGACTTCCTGGCGGGCTCTGCACGTGTTTAATGCGAACACGCCAGGACTCATCCCTATTCTCCAATAGCAAACCAGGCAGACATAAAAAATACTTTTTACACTCCATCCCAAACAAAATAAAAGTTTTTGTTATAGATGTCCTGGTCTATAACATCCTTGCTTCTTGGGACCGCAGGCAGAAACAATATAACTGTAGAAGAAATAATAACAAACAGCACAACATTATGGAATAATATTGGCCATAGTTCTTTTTGTAAATTAATAAGTAAATATATTTTTATTTGATAGCCAAAAACCACTGAACAAGGCATATATAAGGCCCCTTTCACATGGGACAGACTCTGCCAGTTTAGCGGGGAATCTGTCCGTTGAGCATGCGTATGGCCGGGTCCATATCTGCTCCTCTTATGCAGAAACAGGGCAGTGGGTGGTCGGATGTAAATGGATCGCCTGTCCATTTACACCTGACCACCATCCGATCCGCTAGACGACTGTTTTTAGGGTATTGAATTGGATGTTGGCATAAACGGACATATGCCTGTTTACATCCAACACTCCATAGAGGCCAATAGAGAGTCCGATCGGGTCCGCCTGAAAAACTAACAGGCGGACCCAATTGGTCTGCCTATGTGAAAGGGACCTTAAATTAGTAATTTTATCCATTTAACATAACTTATTCACTACGCCTTGAGCTAACCAAATAACCCAACAATAACTACACTATCCCTTTCTCTATGATATGAGCTGCAACAAAATAAGGGAAGGTGGGATGATTTTTTGCTGCTTTTTGTTTCTAGTTCTGATGGCCTACGCCGATCTTTCTTCTTTTATAGCTTAGAAAAAAATAAGGAGGATCAGTGGTAACCGGCATCCATAGCACCAAACAACCTTGGGTCTGCTACAATCCCATGGATGGGGCTGGAGCAAAATTGCTTTGCACCCCACCTTTTTTTCAGATATACTGTATATAATACAACATATTAATGCAAAAAAAAAAAGGAAAAATTATACTCTGGTTAAAAAAAACATATTCAAGAACAGTATGCATTAACTCAAAAAAGTACCTTATATTGCTCTCAGCCTCCTCCAAATCTCCGAAAAATGACCATTAAAAAAAAATTACGTGAAAAATGACCATTAAAAATTTGGAACATGCTCTAATTTTTCTCGTCGTTTTTCACGTCGTCGCTTTTCTCGTCATGAAAAACGGCCGTGTGTAGGCTTTAACGACGTGAAAAAAATGCGCATGCTCAGAAGCAAGTTATGAAACGGGAGCGCTCGTTCTGGTAAAACTAGCGTTCGTAATGGAGATAGCACATTCGTCACGCTGTAACAGACTGAAAAGCGCAAATCGTCTCTCAACAAACTTTACTAACACGAGGATCAGCAAAAGCAGCCCAAAGGGTGGCGCCATCCAAATGGAACTTCCCCTTTATAGTGCCGTCGTACGTGTTGTACGTCACCGCGCTTTGCTCGAGCATTTTTTTCAATGATAGTGTGTAGGCAAGGCAGGCTTGAGAAGAATCACGTTGAGAAAAACACATTTTTTTCAATGACATTAAAAACGGTCGTGTGTACGCGGCATTAGAGTGTGGCTACACTCATTCTCCATGGTATCACTGTGTGTAGGAACATAGCCACCTGCTCCTGCTCACTCCTGAGATGGACTAGGAACTACATGGAATTTGTAGTGTGCATAAACAAGTGCACATGACCGCAACTAACGTGCACTACTCTTTCAAAACAAATGGAAGTGTGGGGGGAAAGAAGAGGTTTGGACGCTCATAAAGGACATTACAAAGAGGCAGAAAAACACATTAAGGCTTCTTTAACATTAGCGGCATTGCTTTCTGCCCTCTGAAAAGGGATCCATGGTAAATTGCTTTTCAGCGGGTGGTATAGCGTGGCTGGCAGGTATTCAGGAGGTGAGCAGTGCACATGATTGCAGCTAACATGCACTGCTCATTGCAAACAAATGGAAGTGCAGAGTGACAGGAGAGGTTTCAAAGCTCACAGAGGATGCTACAAGGAGGCAGAAACTACACAGTAAGAAATAAGCTCATGAAAAATGTATTACAGGGCCATTAAGTAGTGGATGCTTTTTGATTACTTTTGGAGAATACGGATATCAGTTAGTGTCACTTTAAGTTTCAGCACCAGTGTCGTGTGCGGAATTGTTGAGTGTCCTTATGATCCAAAGGAGGTCATGAGTTGTATACATAAATAATTTGAAAAATAATTATCATTGCATAAAAAAGACCCACGTGATGTGACTAAAAGAAATTTTCCATAGGAAAATAACATATTGCTCCCTCTACTATGGAGGCTGAGGACACACCTAAAGTAAGTTTCAAAATGTAGAAGCAACACTGACCTCTAGTGGCCAAAGCTTAGCATTAAATATGACATGACCACCAACCTTTTTAGGCTGGCATGACCTTCTTGTTCAGGTCCCCTCCTGTATTCTTACAGGACATCCAAAGAATTAGGTCAGTTTTATTAAACTGACAAGATGAAGCTTACTAATATTACAATCTTGGCAAATACAATTTGAGAAAAACATACTGCTGCATGGTATGAATAAATTAAGAAAGTATTTAAAGTGGTTGTATAGTCTTTTTTTTTACTTTTACCTACAGGTAAGCCTATACTAAGGCTTACCTGTAGGTAAAAGAAATATCTCCTAAACCTACACGGTTTAGGAGATATTTGCAAAAAAAAAACATGCACCGTTGTCTACACAGGGTTAATCCCATTCAGGAATAGAAAGCTCCAGCGCGCATGCGCAGAGTGACGTCTTCGCTGCTCCGGCCAATCACAGCGCCGGAGCGGCGCTGTGATTGGCTGGAGCGGCGATACCCGGAAGTAACGTTCCGGGTATCTGAGGAGCGATGGCTGCGGTCGGAGCGGGGGACGAGGATGGCTTCGGGGGTCCCGATCTAAGGTAAGTGATTCATAATGAGCTAGTATGCTAGTCATACTAGCTCATTATGGCTTTTTCTTGCAGGTGATTTGAAAAAAAAATATTTTTCGTCTGGGTTTACAACCGCTTTAAGGCCTCGTACACACGACCGATTTTCTCGGCAAGAACCAGCAAGAAACTTGCTGGCAGAGAGGTCTTGCCGAGTAAATCGGTCGTGTGTACGCTGCTATCGGGTTTCTCGTCAAGAAAACCGACAAGAAACCTCGACGAGAAAATAGAGAACCTGCTCTCTATTTTCTCGTCGAGATTCTCCTCGGCATGTTTCTCGACGAGAAAAGTGAGTGTGTGTACACTTACCTGTCCTCCCCGAAGCCCGCGCATGTTCGAAATGAATTTGACGCATGCGCGGTAGCTTCCTAGGCATACGTAGGGTATACCAAGATGGTGGCGACGGCATCGAATGTGACGAGCGCATGCTCGTCGTAGTCGATGACGTCACCGCGTACGCTCCATTCAAAGAACCGCGGGTTCTTTGAATCGAGCGTGTGTACACTCGGCCGGGACAAGTTTCTTGTCCAAGAATCTCGTCGAAAAAAACGACATGTTTTTTTCAACGAGAATCTCGGCCGTGTGTACGAGGCCTCAGACACAAAACATGTCATAAAAGCTGTGGGTATTATCGGTAAAATAGTTTGACTGAATAGTTTGTTTAAACTGTTTTGGGCAAAGTACAGGACTGGAAAAAAGAGGCAAGAGCTAAACAGTGCTCACCGTGTTTCTGGACTAAAACTGCAAGACGACGGATCAGTGTTTCTGTTGGAGTGCATTGCTGTACTAAACTGTACTAGGTGCAATACATTCTTCTTTCACCATGATGGCAAACAATGGCAGGCATTACCAATATCTGCCTATGTCTTTTATAATGTAATTAGCAGTCGATGCTTATAAACCTGCACTGGGCCTCAGACCCACCCATACAGGGGGTCCCCGACTTACGAACGCCCGACTTACGAACTTCTCCTACTTACGAACCGGGCGTTGCGGGGACCCTCTGCCATTTTGGGCGGACCGTCTGCTGTTCTGCGCATGCGCGGCCAGACGGAGCCTCGGGAAAAGACGGAAATGTCCGTAATTGGCCACGCATGTGCAGAACGGCATTCGACGGAACATCGGAAAACATCGTAAATGTCCAAAATTGCCGGTCTGCGCATGCACGGCCGACTTACGAACATTTCCGATCTACAAACAGGAGGAAAGTCTCTAACGGGTTCGTAACCCGGGGACCCCCTGTATAGGGCTGCCATCTGTCCGGGATTCACCTGGACAGTTCGGGTTTGAAATCATGTGTCCAGGTTTTCTAACTGCCTGAAACCCAGACACATTATTCAGACCGAACTATGGCTTCCCAGCAGGGTTGCTGGCTGCAGTTGTCTAAGCCAGGAGTGTCTGTTACACTCTCTTTCACACTGCCCAGGCCAGCACTAACCATTCGCCCCCCACACACACACACACATAGGAGAGGAGAGAGGGCTCAATCTGCTCCTCTCCCTCCCGCCCCCTACCCCTCTGTGTCTGCCCACACTCTAATCCCCAGGGCTGTGCTTTAGAAAAGGAAAGTGCAGGCTGGATATTTGAAGTCCATCAGCCTCAGATACATCTGGATGAGAGACGGTGACTGCCAAGGGGTGAGTGAGCTCACCATCCTTCTCCCTCATGCCTCTGAGTGAGTAAACTAAGGTAAATCAGGATTCTCAGAGCACCCCTTACATCAGAGTTCCCCTTTACACCAGAAGCCACAGTGTTCCCCCTTACGCCTAGGTTCACATTGGAGTGATTTGTCATGCGATTTGAGAGATCAAATCCCATGTCAAGTTGCAGCCTATTGGAGGCAATGGCACTGTTCCAATCGGTGTGACACTGATTTTGCGGCGCCGCACCGATTTGCAAAAGTAGGTCCTGCACTACTTTTGCCGATTTCAGGTGCGACTTGAAGAGATCTGTGTATGAAGCCACACAGATGTCTACCAAGTAGCACCTGAAATTGAGCTGAACTTGCTACTTTGAAATTGCGCTACTTCAAGTGAAGTAGCGCGATTTCAAAGTAGCATCAATGTGAACCAGGGCTTCATCAGAGTTCTCAGTGTTCCCCCTTAACTTCTTGGAGCCCGGGCCATTGTCAAATGACGGCCACAAGGTGGCTCTTCAGGTCCGGGAGACCGTCTATTGACAGCCTCGGCTCCTCCGGCCACTGGGTGGCACGCGTGCCCGCCGCGTCACTGAGGTGCCGATGCGCGTGCCTAGCGTCCACGATGTCCGCCAGGTTCCCGCGATCGCCCGTTACACAGCCAAGGACGTGGATCTCTGTGTGTAAACACAGAGATCCACGTCCTGTCATGGAGAGGAGACCGATGCTGTGTCCCTTGTACATAGGGACACAGATCGGTCACCTCCCCCAGTCAGTCCCCTTCCCTCACAGTAAGAATCACTCCTAGGGAACACATTAAACCCTTCCTCGCCCCCTAGTGTTAACCCCTTCCCTGCCAGTCACATTTATACAGTAATCAGTGCATATTCATAGCACTGTTCGCTGTATAAATGTGAATGGTCCCAAAAATGTGTCAAAAGTGTCCGATCTGTCCGCCGTAATATTGCAGTCCTGACAAAAATCGCAGATAACCGCCATTACTAGTAAAAAAAAAAATCATAATTCTATCCCCTATTTTGTAGGCGCTATAACTTTTGCGCAAACCAATCACTATACGCTTATTGTGATTTTTTTTACCAAAAATATGTAGAAGAATACGTATCGGCCTAAACCGAGAAAAATTTATTTTATTTTTTTTTAAAATTGGGATATTTATTATAGCAAAAAGTAAAAAATTGTGTTTTTTTCAAAATTGGCGCTCTTTTTTGGTTTATAGCGCAAAAAAATAAAAAGCCGCAGAGGCGATCAAATACCACCAAAAGAAAGCTCTATTTGTGGGAAAAAAAGGACGTCAATTTTGTTTGGGAGCCACGTTGCACGGCCGTGCAATTTTTATTCAAAACGTGACAGTGCCGAAAGCTGAAATTTCGCCTGGGCAGGAAGGGGGTATATGTGCCCAGTAAGCAAGTGGTTAAATCAGGGTTCCCAGAACATCCCTTATGTTAGAGTCCCCAGAGTTCTTCGTTATCATCAGAGTACACAGTGTAATGCCTTGTACATACGATCGGAATTTCCGATGGAAAAAGTCAGACGGAATTTTTTCGTCGGATATTCCGACCGTGTGTGTGCCCCATCGGACTTTTATCCGTCGGAATTTAGAAAGAGAACATGTTCTCTATTTCTCTGATGAAAAAAATTCCGATCGGAAATTCCTGTATGGAACTCCGACGGAGAAAAAAACATGCATGCTCAGAATCAAGTCGACGCATGCTCGGAAACATTGAACTTCATTTTTCTCGGCTCGTCGTAGTGTTGTGAGTCACCGCATTCTTGACGGTCGGAATTTGGTGTGACAGTGTGTATGCAAGATAGCTTGAACGGAACTCCGTCGTAAAAAAGCATCAGAGTTTATCCCGACGGAAATTCCGATCGTGTGTACAAGGCATAAGGGAACTATTCGAGTTCAGATGTAAAAGGGGAACTCTGCAGATTCATATGTAAAAGGGGAACTCTGTGGACTCTGACATAAAGGATGACTCCTGTGATTAACTTAGTATGATTAGAAATGTTATTTAATTACAAAATATATGTATAGTTTATACTATAAAAAAAAATTGCTGTGCGCCGCTAAAGTGTTTGGGTTTGACTTGAAGAAAAGGTGGCAATCCTACATCCATATAGTACCAGAACTCTGGTTAGTGGAGAGTTAAACTGCATCAAAGGCACATTTCCAAGCAGTAAAAATAGTCTGAAGCTACAGCCAGAAATCTATGACTCACAAAAAGGAGACAGTTGTTGGAGGGGCTGGGATGACTAAGAGGAGTGCTATGTATTCTGTTTCTCAGGACAATCACAAGGAACCCCACACACCACCATGATGGACTATAAAAGCTGGCAATGCCACAGCAGCTCTGTGGACTCGGGTCTAAACAAAAACTTTTATCGTTTCCAATAGCAGAGCAGTTTGGCCCTTTAAAAATAACCTAATAGGCCTCATGCACACTGGAGGTTTTTACAATTGCTTCTAGGGGGCATCTGTCATTTTATTTTTTTCTGCCTCTAAACTCCTCTGCATGTTAGCCTATGTGTCCATGCACACACAGGCTTTTAGAAGCTGTGTATAGTGGCAGGAAAGTTTAGAGGCATGAAAAAACCCCACAGCCAGTGTCCAGGAGTTTGGGCAGAAAAAAATGTTGACGCTGCTAAACGCTAGGCGCATTTATTCATTTCAATAGTCAGAATAAATGAAAATGAAATAAACGCTCAAACGGTGCTAAACTCTACTAAGCTGGTTTGAAAAAATGAAGCTTATGCCGCGTACACACGATAGGAATTTCCGTCAACAAAACCGTGGTTTATTTTTCCGTCACACAAATGTTGCTCAGAAATTCCGATGGTCAAGAACGCGGAGACGTACAACAGTACGACGAGCCGAGAAAAATGGAGTACAATGATTCCGAGCATGCGTCAAATTAATTCCGAGCATGCGCATCACTTTTGTGCGTCGGAAATGCCTACACACGGTCGAAATTTCCGATAAGAACTTTTGCCGTCAGAAAAATAGAGAACCTGCTCTCAATCATTTGTTGGCAGAAATTCCGACAGCAAATGTCCAATGGAGCCTACACACGGTTGGAATTTCCGATGAAAAGCTCACAGCTAACATTTGTTGTCGGAAATTCCGACCACGTGTACGCGCCATTAGGTAAGTTTTTAAAGCCGATTATCTCCTGTCAGGAGAAACAGCATTTACAATAAACCAGTGTGCATGAGGCCTTCAAATGTATGCCTCTGCTGCTTTAAAGTAGATCCAGTTAAAGTAACTAAAATCTCAAATATGTTTTCCTGACATGCTCCATGGCAGCATACGTGTGGGTTGGCCCCGCCTCCATAACTACCCAATAGGACCCCCTCCCTATAAATTTTGGCTCTGGGCTCTCAGCCGTGTTCCTTTTTTGTCCTCCTCTGAAGGACTATATGTTTAGTTCTCCTACCTGAAGACGATTGTTCCTACGATCAAGATCGGCCGACGATATGGTGTCTCATCCCTCTGATAAGCCTTGACTGTGAAGCAGGGTATGGAGTGTATGGCAGAGTAGCGCTGAAGAGCTGGATTATATCTTCCATTGGAGAGATGAGCGCGCACAGGCCTGATTACCTAGCCGTGTGCAGGTGGCCATTATCTGCTGCAAGCCCGGTGTGTGTATGGATGCGGTGTCCCTGGCCGAATCGATCGTAGATGGTGGTGGTAAGCCTGTATCGCCTTCATGGCAGCAGTGTTTATGTGTGTCGTTTGGTCTATGCATATGCCTTTGTTATTTCTCCCAGTGTCATTTCATGCCTGATAGCGGCTGGTTCCCTGTGCGTTCCAGCCGCTGCTCCCTCTTCCTGGTTCATCCGCGGTGTGCGCATGCGCGACCCGGAGCGAAAACGAGGCCTGGTTCGCGCATGCGCGCAAGAATCGCGGGCCTGGTGCAGCCGTGACATCACGCAGCGCCAAATTTAAAGCCTGGTGAAGCCTGCAGAGCGCTGGGAATGATCGTGGGCATAGCGGCGACTTCCCTGAGCACCTGCAGAAGCCTTCCTGGGTAAGTGCTCATTCAGAAGGGTCTGAATTTTTCACTTGTTCCTTTTTGCTGAAATCTGATTGTTTTCTGTTGCCACCTGCAGTGTTTCCCTGAAGTATCATGGACTCTTCACTGCCTCCCGGTGGCCAACCCTCTTGCAGCAGGTAAGATTGGAAAATTTTTCCTTTTATTCTGCCTGCTGAGGGGGGTGGAAGAGAGTGGAGTGTAGGGCATTATTGTGACTTTGTGTCTTTTTTCTCTCTCTCTCTATGCTTGTCTTTCCCTGTTTCAGCCCTTCTAGGTCTGAACAACAGAGTAGTTCCCGCAGACGCAGCGGGTCCTCTAAATCACACCACCGGCACTCCTCTTCTGGCTCTAGACACCATGATTCTTCCAGATCCGGACGTCCCAGTAGAGACACTCCTCACCCCCCCTCATCTCACAGCAAGAGGTCAGAGAGACCATGTTGGGGGTGCAGGGCTCCGGTTCCTGCCAGCAAGTCCCTTTGTGACCATTGTTTTACAAAAGCAGCCAATGAGAGAGAAGGTGCAGATAAACACCTGGAAGCATTGGTTAAGCGGGTCGTAAACAAGTCGCTACAAGAGAAAGATGCTAGAATGCAGCATGATTCTCCTCCAGACCCACTGATTCCCTCGTTAGAACAGGGACAGGTGCATGAGACTCTGGAAATCTCTCAACCCAGCCATCCCTCAGCTCCTCCCTCAGAAAGTGGTTCGGAAGTGGATGATCCTGGGATGGGATTTGATTATGCCTTAGTTCCTGCTTTAGTGAAAGCAGTTAGAGAAGTTCTGAATTGGGAAGATCCAGTTATATCTCCCCCCAAACAAAGGAAACTTTTTAAACAGCTCAGTAAGGAGCGACATTATTTCCCGTTTGTCACGGAGGTGGGTGCCATTATCCCAGAAGAATGGGGTAAAATGGACAAGAAAAGTTCTATGCAGTGTGACAGCAGGAAGGTAAAGTCACCTGGTTGCATCCAGGGGGGTAGATATATTTCGCCCAGATTCAGGCTTTACGCCGACTTATACAACTAGGTGGAGAGTTGTATAAGGCTAGTGGGCTCATGGATGACTCATACCTCTAGGGAGAGTGTGGGGCGTCGTACAGACAGGGAGTTGATGAGACCAGCTGAAGCTTGTCAGCTCATTTAGGCCTCTATAAGAACTCCCAGCTTCATTAGATGTTAGCTCATGCCTGGAACCAGACCTGTGTGGACTGTCTAGGGAGAGTGAACCCCTGTGCGGTGAGACAAAGCCTGTGTGGCTATTTGCTTGGACATTTAAAACCAGGGACTTAGGGACTAGGACAGCACTAGGCTGATCCCAGTTGTTAGTTAGGAAACCTGTATGTTTAGTCAGAGGTCAAGTTGACCAGGATTTATTTTGTTTATGTTTCTTTTGCTTTGCTGTGTTTTGTCACTGTAAATAGAAAATAAACCGCACCTTTATGATTTTGAAAACCACAACCACCGTTTGCTGGGCCTGTTTTTGTGTGGGGAGCCCATCTCGGGGGTCAGACACACCCGCTGCCGAGCTAACCCCCTCACAGTTGGTGGAGAACCAGTGGCAGTTTTTTTTTAAGCCAGCATGGAGGAGATACTGAAGCAGCTGGCTCTAGCAAATGCCAATCAACAGCAGACAAATGCAGGTTTGCAAAAGAGCCTTGCAGCTCAACAACAGAACTTCGCAGCCCAGCAGCAAGCTCATCAACAGAGCCTTGCAGCCCAGCAGCAAGCTCATCAACAGAGCCTTGCAGCCCAGCAGCAGACAAACGCAACTTTGCAACAGAGTCTGGAGGCTCAGCAACAAGCCCAGCAGCAATCTGAGGCCCGCTTCATAGACCTGTTACAGAAGCAAGAGCAGAGACTACAACAACAGATGGAAGCAGCAATGCAGCAACGTCCGCAGACCAGTGAGGAAAGCCGTCCCACTAATACCGCGTCCTTTGGGGTGAGTCGTTTATTGACAAAAATGACTGGAGAGGATGATCCAGAGGTATTTTTGACCACATTTGAAAGGACCGCTGAAAGAGAAAAGTGGCCTGAGGAGCAGTGGGCTGGACTGGTGGCTCCTCTGTTAACTGGTGAATCGCAGAAAGCTTACTATGACCTAGAGCCTAACCAAGCAAAAGACTATGCGATGCTAAAAGCTGAAATATTGGCAAGGCTGGGTGTCACCCAGGCTGTCCGGGCTCAGCGTGTGCATAACTGGACTTTCCAGCTTGGAAAACCCCCCAGGTCTCAAATGTATGATCTCATTCACCTGAGCAGAAAGTGGCTACAGCCAGAGACTTTGTCCGCACCAAAGATTGTGGAACGTGTTGTAATGGATCGGTTTTTGAGAGCTCTTCCTACTGCCATCCAAAAGTGGGTAAGCCATGGAGACCCAGAGACGGCCGATGGTCTTGTGGATCGTGTGGAGAAATACTTGGCTACAGAGAACCTGACGGCCTCTTCCAGAGACACTCGGACTTTCCACCCTAAGACCAGACCATCCCCAGGGGCGGATAAGAGGATTCCAAGGGGTGAGGGTAGAGAGAGTGAGAGGGTGGGAGCTCTACCCCAAGTTTGGCGAGAACAGCCTGGGAAATCAGCGGCTCAAGAGGCCGCAAGAAGGATCGTTTGCTACCGCTGCCGGCAAGCGGGACATATTGCAGCCAATTGCCCGGTTGTGGAGGAACCCATGCAGTGTGACTTTCTGACGGGCAGACGTCAGTCGCTGTGTGCGACAGTCGCATGCACTGCCATTCGAGGAACTGAGAAACATTTATGCAAAATGTGTGTTAATGGTAGAAATGTTGTGGTATTGCTGGATTCAGGTAGCCTTGTGACCCTGATAAAGGCTGAGTTAGTTAAAACAGAGGTCTCTGGGAATAGCAAGGTAGCTGTTATTTGTGTGCATGGGGACACCCGAGAGTATCCAGTGACTACAGTGTGTTTCGAGACCCCCAAAGGTACCCTCTCTCATCCAGTGGGCTTAGTATCTCAGTTACCGCATGACGCCATTGTGGGAAGGGATTTTCCGAAGTTCTGGGAACTGTGGGATGATCCTGAGCCCCCCACTGGTTTCCCTATGTACCAGGAATGTGATAGCCAGAACTCCCCTGAGAGTGGTGAGGACTCTCCAGAATTTCCCTTATCAGTATTGGCAGGGGAGACTCAAGAAACTGGAGAGGAGCCCACCTCCTCAGACGAAAACCTACCGTCTGTGGAGTTTTCTGATCTTGAGGTTCACAGGGAAAACTTTGCCACAGAACAGTTGAAAGACCCCGCCCTAATAAAGGCACGGGAAAACGTAGTGAAAATAGATGGCGAGTTAGTGAACCCAGATAATACCTGCACTTACCCATACTTCAGCGTAGAGAAGGACCTACTGTATCGGGTGGCAAAAAGGGCAGAAGAAACCGTTGAGCAGCTTGTGGTGCCCAAACCTTACAGGAAGTTGGTGTTGGAGTTGGCCCATGGGCACATTCTTGGAGGTCATCTGGGGACAGAGAAAACCCGAGAGAGGGTATTACAGAGATTCTATTGGCCGGGGGTGATGAAGGACATAGAAAATTATTGTTCCTCCTGCCCTGTGTGTCAGAGGTCGGCCCCGATGCCACATTTCCGTAGCCCGCTGGTCCCTCTACCCATCATTGAGGTCCCGTTTGAGAGGATCGCCATGGATTTGGTAGGTCCTATAATCAAGTCCGCTAGGGGGCACCAGTACATATTAGTTATAATGGACTATGCCACCCGTTATCCAGAAGCGATCCCTCTCCGAAAC
Source organism: Rana muscosa (assembly GCA_029206835.1). NCBI lineage: Eukaryota > Metazoa > Chordata > Amphibia > Anura > Ranidae > Rana > Rana muscosa. The sequence continues at coordinate 192,415,702 of CM055117.1, forward strand.
ACCTCGGCCAAAACCATAGCCAAAGAGCTATCTCTTGTGTTTAGCCGGGTGGGTATTTGTAAAGAACTGCTTACGGACCAAGGTACACCCTTTATGTCCCGGGTTATGAAGGAGCTGTGTAAATTGTTCAAAGTGACCCAATTACGTACATCTGTGTATCACCCCCAAACCGATGGGCTGGTTGAAAGGTTCAACAAAACCCTAAAACAAATGTTGAAGAAAGTGGTGGATAGAGATGGAAAGGATTGGGACTGTCTACTTCCTTATCTGATGTTTGCTATTAGGGAGGTGCCCCAATCCTCCTCTACGGGATTCTCCCCCTTTGAGTTACTGTATGGGAGACACCCAAGAGGGCTGTTGGATATTGCCAAGGAAACTTGGGAAAGTGAGAGTTCTCCCCACAGGAGTGTGATTGAGCATGTCGCCCTGATGCAAGACCGAATTGCACAGGTAATGCCCATCGTGAAGGAACATTTGGCCCAAGCGCAGTTAGCACAGCAGAGAGTGTACAACCGTGGAGCCAAGACCCGTACCTTTTCCCCGGGGGATAGGATACTGGTACTTGTCCCTACGGTTGAAAGTAAATTCCTTGCCAAATGGCAAGGCCCCTACGAGATAATGGAAAAAGTGAGCGAAGTGAATTACAAGGTCAGACAACCAGGAAGGCGAAAGCCCGAACAGATCTATCACGTTAATCTGTTGAAAGCCTGGAGGGATAGAGAGTCCCTAGTCGCAGACACTTGGTCACCAGCTCAAACTGGTTGCGTGATTCCGGAGGTTGGAATAGCAGCCACCTTGTCACAACCCCAACAACAGGAGGTTAAGGAGTTTGTGCTTCGCAACAAGGAGGTATTCTCTGAGCTGCCGGGACAAACATCTGGGGTAGAGCATGACATCATTACCCCGCCCGGTGAAAGGGTGAAGTTAAAACCCTATCGGATCCCAGAGGCCCGACGGGAGGCAATACGGGAGGAAGTACAGAAAATGCTGAACTTAGGGGTGATAGAGGAGTCCCAAAGTGATTGGTCTAGTCCCATTGTGTTGGTGCCTAAACCGGATGGGAGCTGGCGATTTTGTAACGATTTTCGACAGTTGAACAAAGTTACAAAATTTGACACCTACCCCATGCCACGTATAGAGGAGTTGATCGACCGGCTGGGAACAGCCCGATACATGACGACTCTTGACCTCACAAAAGGGTATTGGCAAATCCCCCTGGCCAAGTCGGCCAAAGAGAAAACCGCATTTGTAACCCCAGACGGGGCGTTCCAATATAAAAGAATGCCGTTCGGGTTACAGAATGCGCCGGCCACATTCCAGCGGAAAATGGACCAGATGCTGAGGCCCCATCGGAAGTATGCTGCGGCTTACCTGGATGACATAATTGTCCATAGCACAGATTGGGCCTCACATCTGCCAAAAGTGCAAGCAGTCCTGGACTCTGTTCGGGAAGCGGGGTTTACGGCTAACCCCAAGAAGTGTACCATTGGGCAGGAGGAGGCCAAATATCTTGGGTACACCATTGGGAGGGGAGTAATAAAACCCCAACTCAACAAAGTCGAGGCCATCCAGAGTTGGCCACGTCCCAACAGCAAGAAGCAGGTACGAGCCTTTCTGGGAATCGCTGGGTATTATCGGCGATTCATTCCCCACTTTGCTTCTAAGGCTGTGCCCCTAACCAACCTGACGAAGGGGAAAGGGTCGGTCATGATTAAATGGACCCCCGAGGCTGAGGCAGCATTCCAATTCTTGAAACAAGCCTTATGTAGCCAGCCAGTGTTGTACTCACCCGACTTCTCTAAAGACTTTGTCGTACAAAGTGATGCGTCAGATGTGGGGTTAGGAGCAGTATTGTCCCAGGTCTGGAACGGGGAAGAGCACCCAGTCATTTACCTCAGCAGGAAGTTGAAGTCCCATGAGGTAAATTACGCCACCGTTGAAAAGGAGTGTTTAGCGGTGAAGTGGGCTCTAGATTCCCTTCGGTACTACCTGCTAGGTAGGCACTTTGACATGGTTACGGATCACGCTCCGTTAAAGTGGATGGCTCAAAACAAAGAAACAAATAGAAGAGTGAATAGGTGGTTCCTGGCCCTCCAGGAATTCAACTTCACAGTAAAGCATCGCCCTGGCGTTCAAATGGGGAATGTGGATGCTTTGTCTCGAGTACATGAATGCCTGATTGCTGGTGTTCCAACCCCGAGGTTAAAACAAGAGGGGGGGGTATGTGACAGCAGGAAGGTAAAGTCACCTGGTTGCATCCAGGGGGGTAGATATATTTCGCCCAGATTCAGGCTTTACGCCGACTTATACAACTAGGTGGAGAGTTGTATAAGGCTAGTGGGCTCATGGATGACTCATACCTCTAGGGAGAGTGTGGGGCGTCGTACAGACAGGGAGTTGATGAGACCAGCTGAAGCTTGTCAGCTCATTTAGGCCTCTATAAGAACTCCCAGCTTCATTAGATGTTAGCTCATGCCTGGAACCAGACCTGTGTGGACTGTCTAGGGAGAGTGAACCCCTGTGCGGTGAGACAAAGCCTGTGTGGCTATTTGCTTGGACATTTAAAACCAGGGACTTAGGGACTAGGACAGCACTAGGCTGATCCCAGTTGTTAGTTAGGAAACCTGTATGTTTAGTCAGAGGTCAAGTTGACCAGGATTTATTTTGTTTATGTTTCTTTTGCTTTGCTGTGTTTTGTCACTGTAAATAGAAAATAAACCGCACCTTTATGATTTTGAAAACCACAACCACCGTTTGCTGGGCCTGTTTTTGTGTGGGGAGCCCATCTCGGGGGTCAGACACACCCGCTGCCGAGCTAACCCCCTCACAGCAGTCAAAAATTGCAAAATTATATCCTTTTAAGGAAGAAGAGGTAAAACACCTTGATTCAGCTCCCATGGTTGATGCAGCTTTAATGCCTTTGGTTATATATGTAACCCTTCCTCTGGAAGATACAGTCTCATTCAAAGATCCTCTAGAGAGACGGATTGACTCAGACCTGAAGCGAATCTATCTGACAGCAGGTTCAGTCTGTAAACCAATTTTGGCTTTAGCAGCTATCTCAAAAGCTCTAGAAGCATGGTCAGACAATGTGGATGATTCCCTCAGAAGCATCTCTGAAGAAATGGTGAAAAGCTCTCCTATTCAGGAAATCAGGTTAGCATCTGCCTTTTTGGGGGAGGCCTCTATTGATGTTGTTCGCCTAGTGGCACAAATAATGTTGTCAGCGGTTACCGCACGCCGTGTTTTATGGCTCCGTCCCTGGTCGGCGGATCCAGCTTCAAAGCAAGCTTGGTGCCGCATTCCTTTTGAGGGCTCCTCGCTCTTTGGCAATAAACTTGATAATGCCATTTCCCGGGCCACGGGTGGTAAGTCGGGGTTCCTCCCTCAAGACAGGTGTTTGCAAAACCAGGGCACAGAATACAGATCGTGCAAGAGAAGCACGCAGCTACAGACCCGGTCGTGAATTTTCGAGGCCCTGGAAATCCAGACAGTCCTCTTTCAGGAAACCAACTAAAAGTACTCCGTCCGGTAGTCGGGAGTCTACGAAGTCTTTTTGAAATTGGGCCCGTTTAAACATGTCAGGTGGGGGCACGTCTCCTCCACTTTCAGCATGTTTGGGCGGCCTCAATTCAAGATTTTTGGACCATCAAGACGGTCTCTTCAGGCCACACGTGGGTCTTCAACAGCACCCCCAGGCTCAGATACATACCCACAAGTCTTCCAAGTGCAGAAGAAAAGAAACAAGTCTTACTAAATTACGTAAGCTCTTTATTAACTCAAGGCGCAGCCATTACTGTTCCAGAGGGCGAACGAGGAGAAGGCATGTACTCCCCGTTGTTCATGGTACAGAAAAAGAACGGTACCTGGAGACCAGTAATAGACCTAACGCATCTCAACCGATTTATTCGGAAGGAAAGATTCAAAATGGAGTCACTATTGACAATCCAGCAGTCAGTCCATCCAGGAGATTGGTTAGTGTAAATAGATCTGAAGGATGCATATTTTCACGTCCCAGTAGCTGCAGACTATCAAAAGTACCTCCGCTTTGCTGTAGGCGATCAACACTTACAGTTCACCTGCCTACCTTTTGGTCTCACGACATCACCTCGGGTGTTCTCCAAGGTTCTGTTAGCCATTGTGGCTCTGCTCCGAGTGAAAGGAGTGAAAGGAGTTCGTCTTCATCACTACCTAGACGACCTCTTACTTCTAGCTCAAGACAGATGTCAACTCTTGGAACACAAGAATCTAGTAATAGCCACTCTCCAAGAATTCGGGTGACTCCTGAATTTGGAGAAGAGTCATCTCATTCCAACACAGTCCCTTGTGTTTCTAGGTGCCCTCTTCAACACAATAGATGGCACCATTTCATTGCCCGAGGAAAAGATTGCAACAATCCGGGACAGGATCCGCGCAACACTTGCTTCCTCTCACCTGTCTGCTCTGCAATGCCTGAAGGTAATCGGCACCATGACAGCCACCATCCCTATGGTAAGATGGGCTCAGTGGCACACTCGCCCATTCCAGAAGGGGTTCCTCCAGCAATGGGACTCCCCCAGCAAGAGTCAACGCATCAAACTTACTTCATCCATGAGAGAATCTCTTTTTTGGTGGCTTCAGGGGAAGAATCTCTGCAACTGTCACACAATCCGTCCCATCACTTGGATTACTGTAACTTCAGATGCCAGCAATCAGGGGTGGGGCGCTCATTGCCTGACGGAAATAGCCCAGGGCAGGTGGAACACACCGTCCCAAAGAATTGTGTCCAACATACTGGAGTTGCGGGCTGCCTTCCAGGCGCTCATGTCCTTCCATCATCTGTTGACAGACACTTCTGTGATGCTCAGGATGGACAACACAACCGCAGTTGCTTACATAAGGAAGCAGGGTGGTACCCGCAGCTGGTCCTTACTCCGGGAAGTAGAACCAATCATGACCTGGGCCCAGAAGTACCTATGCAAAATCTCTGCAGTGTACATTCCAGGGGTCCAGAACGTTCAAGCGGACTTTCTGTCACGAACTCAAATGAACAACAACGAATGGTCTCTACACATAGAGGTATTCAATTGGCTTCTAACTCTGGGAGTGTCTCCAGAAGTGGATCTGTTTGCGTCCCCATGCAACCACAAGTTGACCAAGTATTACTCGAGGTCTCGGGATCCCCAAGCCTACGGGATAGATGCTCTCACAGATCGGTGGAGATTCAGCCAGGCTTATGCCTTTCCTCCAGTTCCTGTGATACTTCAATTCCTTCACAGACTCAGAGTGGATAGAGTAGAAATCATAGCAGTAATTCCGTTTTGGCCCAACAGGCCATGGTTTTCCCTCTTGACGTCTCTCAGTTATCGGGACTCAATCCCTCTACCTCTCAGACCGGATCTCCTGTCTCAGGGCACAACGTTGCACCCATGCCCAGCTCATCTGCACCTCAGGGTATGGTTCTTGAGAGGGGAAGGCTGGAAGCCTTAGGATGTCCAGAAGAAGCCATGTCGACTCTCCTTAACGCTAGAAGAAATAGCACCAACAGAGTTTATGAGCGTATCTGGTCAAAATGTACAGACCATATGTCTTCCAGGGCTAATTCCTGTAATTCTCCAGAAGTCCAGGATGTACTTAGTTTCTTACAAACAGGTTTGGATTTGCCTTTATCAGTAAGCTCTCTTCGAGTTCAAATCTCAGCCATTTCAGCATTTACTGGAATCTCTTGGACCAATCATTCCCTGATTCGCCAGTTCTTTAAGGGTGCAGTCAGACTTAGACCACAGAGAAAACCGAGGTTCCCCAAATGGGACCTGCCTCTTGTACTGGACTATCTTACCACACTCAGCACAGATCCTGAAAAACCTCTTTCGGTAAAAGATCTTACTCTCAAAACCGTCTTCCTAGTAGCGGTCACTTCAGCCAAAAGAGTGTCTGATATCAGAAACTTGGGTTCAAAAGAGCCTTTCCTGACCTTTTTTCCAGATAGAGCAGTATTAATTCCCATGCTGGGTTCAAACCCGAAAGTTACATCGATCTTTCATGAAAATCAGGAAATTGTATTACCCACTTTTGGAACTTCTGAAGGTCAAGATGTTCATCCCCTTGATGTGGGCCACACATTAAGTCAATACCTGGAAATGACAGAGTCTTTCAGACAAACAGATTTTCTTTTCATTTTTCTTCATGGAAAGAACAGAGGAAAAAGGGCCTCAATCAGATCTATTGCGGCATGGATAGTTCAGACCATCCAAAGAGCTTACAAAGCAAAAGGTTTGGTTCCTCCGGAGGCAGTAACTGCGCACTCAACCCGGAGCATCTCAACTTCTTAGGCAGCCTCTCGTCATGTCGCACCTGACGTTATATGCAGAGCGGCCTCTTGGTCGTCTATTAATACTTTTGTTTCCCACTATTGTGTCGAACCAGCTGCCTTATCATCACTGAATTTTGGTTTACAAGTTCTGTCGGTTGACAGTGTTAAATAAATGTATTTCTTGCCTCAGCATTTTGCCCGCCCGGGTGTGTTTGGCGAGTTATTTCTCACACGTATGCTGCCATGGAGCATGTCAGGAAAACGGAAAATTTATTATCAAATACTTACCGTAATTTTCCTTTCCTGATAGGCTCCATGGCAGCAGGAGTCCCTCCCAATGCTTGGAGTAGGCTAGTTACGGAACACGGCTGAGAGCCCAGAGCCAAAATTTATAGGGAGGGGGTCCTATTGGGTAGTTATGGAGGCGGGGCCAACCCACACGTATGCTGCCATGGAGCCTATCAGGAAAGGAAAATTACGGTAAGTATTTGATAATAAATTTTCCGTTTTAATGTGTTAAGGAAATTTTGTTTTCAACCTTTTTAAATCTGTAGCTACCTGCAGCTTTTAAAAATTCAAGATGCCTGGTGATCCTGTCAATCCTGTCTCCCAATTGTGCTCCTGGTGGAGATGACATTGCATAGGCATGGATGACTGTTGTCACTATCAGGAAGGGGATCCAGAACAATGCTGTGTAGCCAATGCTGGAATGAATGTAAATAGGCAGGAAGTAATGGAGAAAAATAAAATAAAACTAACACAGGAGATCAAGCAACACAGAGATGTGAAAAAAGGTAAATACAGCATTTTATGTGAAAAAACTAAAAACAAAACAGGCCAGGCTAACTTTAGACCCGGTTCACACAGGGGCGGCACGACTTGTCCCGCGACTCTGCCGGGTGATCTTCACAAGACTTCAAAGGTGACTTGCAAAATGACTTCTGTATTGAAGTCAATGGAAGTCGCCCTGAAGTCGTCCCGAAGTAGTACAGGAACCTTTTTCTAGAACGGTTCCATTGTACAGAACGGGACGCGACTTGTCAGGCGGCTGAGTCGTCTGATGAGTCGCCCCTGTGTGAATGGGGTCTTACTGTTTTGTTGTTTTTTGAATTCATGAAAGTGTTTTTTTTTTTAATCGCATTTGAAAAATTGCTGCACAAATACCATGTGACATCAAAAGTTGCAATGACCGCAAATTTTATTCCCTAGGGTCTCTGATAAAAAAATATATTGAATGTTTCGGGGTTCTAAGTATTTTTCCAGCAAAAAAATTATGATTTTTCATGTAGGAGAGGAGTGCTAGAATTTGCGCAGTATGGAAGTGGAAGCAGGACTAAACTCAAACAACAACTTTTCCCGCCTCCCTCTTACAGGAATGCTAGAAAATGTTTATTTTCAGCACTTCTGGGTTTCCAGCCTATGCCGGGCATCCTGAGATTGCTGTCACAGCTATCCCAGGAGGCAGTTTGTTACCAAGCCATGTTGGATGTCGGATCATGCCATTGGGCGCTATATTGCCCAGCCACCAGAAGCTGTCAGCATTTGTGCACGTCCAGAAATCTGCCATGCATGCGTAGGATGTGTGACCAGTCTCTTCCAGCTCTCAAATGCCTGAAGAAGACCAGCGGCGCATCTGCACACGGGCGGGTTCTTTAAAAATTGAAGCGCAGAAGAGGAGTGGGGTGAGGTATTTCAGGAACAGTTTAGTTAAGTTCACCTTTAAACAAAAAATAATAAATGCACATTTATTATTATTATTATACAGGATTTATATACAGCGCCAACAGTTTGCGCAGCAACATGAGGGCAGACCGTACAGTTACAATACAATTCAATACAAGGGGAATCAGAGGGCCCTGCTTATTAGAGTTTACAATCTAAGAGGGAGGGTCAAGTGATACAAAAGTTAATAAATAACTGTAGTGGATGAGCTGATGGAGAAAATAAAAGTACAGTTGTTAGGTGGGGGCAGGATAGGCTTCCCTGAAGAGAAGGGTTTTTCAGTGATTTCCTAAAAGTGGACAGAGTAGGAGGCAGTTTAGGGTGGGGAGTTCCAGAAGATTGGAAAGGCTCGGGAGAAGTCCTGGAGGCGAGGTTACCAGGGAGCTAGAGAGCAGGAGGTCTTCGGTGGAATAAAGAGAATGATTTGGTTGGTATTTTTGAGACTAATGCCGCGTACACACGATCGGTTTTTCTGATGAAAAAAGACATATGGACTTTTTTCATCTAACAAACCGATCGTGTGTGGGCCCCATCAGTTTTTTTTCCATCGGTATAAAAAAATAGAACATGTTTTAAATTATACAGATGGAAAAAAAAACGATAGCAAATTCCGATCGTCTGTGGGGAACTCCATCGGAGAAAAAACCCACGCATGCTCAGAATCAAGTCGACGCATGCTCAGAAGCATTGAACGTCATTTTTCTCGGCTCTTCGGAGTGTTTTACGTCACAGCTTTTGGGACGGTCGGATTTTTGACTGATGTTGTGTAGGCAAGACTGATGGAAGTCAGCTTCATCGGATTTCCGATGGAAAAATCCATCCGATTTTATTCCATCGGAAATCCGATCGTGTGTACAGGGCATTAGTTAGTGATGTAGCTGGTGGGCAAATTTTGGCTGGCTTTGTAAATAGTTGTTAACATTTTGAATTAAATTTGTTAAGTGAGTGGAAGCCAATAGAGGGATTGGCAGAGAGGGGTAGCAGACACTGAGTGGTTAGTAAGGTGGATGCAACATTCATGATGAACTGAAGGTGGATAGCCTATGTTAAAGGTAAGCCAATGAGGAGAACGTTTTAGTAGTCAACGTGAGAGATGAATTGTGGTGTCACTGGTTAGAAAGGGGCGTATTTTGGAGATGTTGTGTAGGTTGAGGTGGCAAGCTTTGCACAATGATTCGATGTGGTGCGGAAAGGAGAGTTCGGTGTCCAGGATTAGCATCCTGGCATGTGAGGACAGGTTGATAGTTGTACCATCGATCTTGACAAAGAAGTTAAGGGAAGGGGCATGTGAAGGAAGAAATATTATGAGCCCCATTCTGGATAGGTTGAGTTTGCGGAAGTGGTGTGACATCCAGACTAATAGGTCACTTAGTAAATCAGTGTTGCATGAGGAGACTGATGGAGTGAGCTGAGGGATAGAGCGATAGATTTGGGTGTCATCAGTGTAGAAATGGTATTGAAAGCCATGGGAGGCTGTGAGGTGACTTAGGCAGACCAAGACTAGAAGAGGTTCAAAAACAGAACCTTGGGGGACCCCAATGGAAAAATGAAGAGGAGAGGAGGAAATAAAATGCTAAGCAACACTGAAGGTGCGGTGCGATGGGTAGGATGAGAACCAGCAAAGAGTACAGACACAGAGACCAAGGGAGTGACATTTTTTGATGAGGAGGGGGTGGTCAACTGTGTCAAAGAGAGCAGAGAGGTCAAGAAGCAAAAGTACAGAATAGTGCCCAATGGTTTTAGCTGTCAGTAGATTGTTTGTTTTAGTTTTCGTTGAGTTTTAGGAGAGCAGTTTCTGTGGAGTCTTGAAGGAGAAATCCGAACTGAAGGGGATCAAGAAGGTTATTCTCAGTGAGGTGGTTGCCCAGTCAGTTGTAGACCAGACGTTTGAGGAGTTTGGAGGAAAGGGGGAGCAAAGGGATAGGGGCATAGGTTAAGATTGGTGGGGTCCAATGAGGGCTTTTGTTGGGGAAGAAGATGTGAGTTTGAGTGTAGAATAGAGCCAGAGGGTGACTGTAGTATTTGCAAGGAAACAGGGTCCAGGGGGTAGGTGGTTAGGCGGGCTTTAGAAAAAGTTGAGTGAGTTAGTGGGTGGAGGCAGTGGAGGACAAAGTAGAAAGTTAAAGGTAGAGAAGAGTTGATGGGGACGGGATGAGAGCGTGTTAAAGTGAGTGATAAAATAGGTCAGCTTGGTGGCAGGAATTGTATTTTTGGAGGAAAGACTTGTATAGATTGAAATCTTTCCAAGACTTTCTAAATTTTTTGCAGGTATAAAAAAAGTGCATTTATTCTTTTTGCACACAGGGGCCTGAAAAATGCACCCATTATGTGGATCACGAGTGCAATGTCAGACTGCTGGACACTCTCTCTCCAGCTTTTTGCCCAAACTTTCATACAGGCTTTTATTTAGATAGCTGGAAAAGGATTCAATGGACTACGATTGCGCTGATCAGTGCACTCAAAGTCCATTGAGAACTACAAGCTGTCTTCTGCAGTGGTGGACGGGACTTGGAGCGAATGAATGATGTGATTGTGTGGGCGGAGCCCCGCACAGCTGCACTTATTTGAAATGTGACAGCGGCTCAGTGAGGGGGTCAAAGGGTGAGGGTGTTTGGTCCTTGGCTACATGTTACACCCAAAATTATGGGTGTAACTTGTAACATGTTGCCAAAGGTGAACGTATGCTTTAAAATGGCCACGGACTAGTAGAGTTTTGATACAAAACCTTAATTTTAAAAACAATTTGATTTTCTAATGGTTAGTGGGGTCAAATCAACAATTATTTTCTTTTACAAAGAGTTTTATTAATATCCATAGCAACTTCACAGCTTAACAGTGTAAAGGATACATTATGAATAAACATAACAGAAGGTAAGAAAATAATAGAAAAGAGAACTTGGTAAAAATCAAATGAAAGTTGGAAACATAAAGGTAAATAGATATGTTCAGGTCCCAGGAATGCCAGTAGGGCAATGTCCAATATTTAACAGATGTTTAAAGAGTCTATATTAACGGGGGGCCTAACTGTGAACAATCCTAGGCGTCTATCCGTGTAACCAACTCGTCTAGGCCTTTTGAGGCAAGAATAAAAAATAAAAGTACTGAAAGGGGAAATAAAAAAGAAACAGGGTCTAAGAGCACATCATATCCGTAGAAGGGTGGTGTCAAATCTCGAAGGTTTAGTATAATCAGCCCAGGGCTGCCAGACCCTAAGGAACCTATCATGCGTGTCTGAGAAGGTAGCCGTCAGCTTTTCATTAACCATTATGTCATCCATGCGATTTTTAACCGCCTCAAAACTTAGTACCGGTGTCTTCCATGACCTTGCTATTGTTAGCTTAGTTGCAGAAAAGAGGTGCATAGCCAGCTGGCGTTCCGGATGAAGCAGTTCTACAATCGGGTAAGAGGAGAGCCTCGTATGGATCTTTTTTAAAGTCAGTATGGAGTATAGTTCGAAGGAGGGAGTAGACTCTGATCCATAATCTGCACACCTTTGGGCAAGTCCACCAAATGTGCGCCATGGTGCCCTCTTGGGAGTACCCTTGGAAACACAAAGAAGGCTGGAATGAAACGTGCCAATCTAGCTGGTGTGTAATACCACCTGTAAAAGTACCTTGTAGGCATTTTCTAAAAAGAGAACGTTCTTTGAGCATTTGGATATCGTTAGAGTCATGGCCTGCCAGTCCCCCGGGTCTAACTGTCTCCCTAGTTCTCCTCCCCACTGGAGATGATAGGGTTGTATCTGTGTTTTTTTTAGAGGTAATAATGGAGGAGTAGATCAGTGATATTAAACCTGAGGTTAGGGGTCGAAGAAGCTTTCAAAGGGGGTCAGTGTGTAAGGGGTCGGCCGAGCTTTTATAAGTCCCTGGAGGAAATGTCGAATCTGTAGGGTAGCTAAAGTGTTCTCGCAAAGGGATCTCGTGTGAGGAGCGTAAGGTTTCGAATGATATTATCCTGGTGGGAGTAAACAAGGAATGGATGTCCGTAAAACCATTGGCCTTCCACCAGGAGAACTGCTGGGGGTTATCGCACCCCGGTGGGAACAATGGGCAATGGAGGATTTGGAGTAGAGGTAGATGAGGGGAAATCAGACCCACGAGTTCTTGACCGAGTCCCATAGACAAAGGGAATGAGCCAAGCATGGCCCAATTGCGGAAGGGAGATGTGTAAAGGGGAGCCAGGGCAAAGAGGAGATGGGTATCGGATGCGAGTCCACTAGGCCAATAGTGGCCCATAACGGCAATTGGTATTTTTCGTGAAGAGGGGATAGTGGGGCTATATTCGCAGCTGTATAATAGGCTTGCAGATTGGGGACAGAGTCCACCGTTGACCCTGCGGGCATATAATATTTGTTTATGAATCCTGGGTCGGGTAGAACCCCATACAAACTTCAGGATTTTGCGTTGATGTATTCGCAAAATACGTGCAGGAATCGTGACATGTAGGACTCTGAAGAAGTAAAGTAATTTCGGAAGGTAAGTCATGCGAATCCCCACATTCCTGCCATACCAGGATAATGGAAGATGAGCCCAGGAGGATAGCATGTCCGTCAACTTCCTAAATAGGGGAGGGAAGTTTGCCTGATAGAGTCCTGCATAGGTTGGAGTAAGTCGGATCCCCAGGTAAGGTAGAGACGTCATCCATTGAAATGTGAAGGTACTTTGTAAAGTTGTCAAGTCCGAGGGCAGAAGATTAATTGACATGGCTTTTGATTTGGCGGGATTGACAGACAGCCCAGAGAAAGAAGCAAAGGAGTCTAATAGGGAAAACAGGTTGGGCAAGCTGATTCTTGGGTTTGTTAGGGTTAATAGGATATCGTCCGAGAACAATGAAATCTTATGAGGTGAGCCCGCTACCTCGACAACAGTTATGTCCGGATGAGATCGAATCGCCTCCGCCAATGGCTCCAAGTCCAAGATAAATAGGAGTGGGGAGAGTGGACAGCCTTGTCGAGTTCCCCTCCTGATAGGGAAAGGAGATGATTCGAAACCATAATATTTGACTTTAGCCTGGGGAGAGTCGTATAGTGCCAAGATCCATTGCAAGAATGACGATCCGAAACAATAGTGTCGGAGCACTGTCGTCAGGTAAGACCAGGACAAAGTGTCGAAGGCCTTAATCATATCAAGAGACAATAACATAGTCGCTAAAGATCGGCTATGGTCAATATGCTGAAGTTGTATTATTCGTCTAATAGCGTCTCCTGCCTGTCGCCTCGGGACAAATCCCACCTGGTCTTTCTTGACCAGGCGTGGTAAAAAGGAATTTAAGCGGTTGGCCAAGATTTCGGTCAGTATCTTCATGTCCACATTAATGAGTGAGATAGATCTAAAGTTGGTCCAAGACGAGTGATCACGGTTGGGTTTTGTAATCATAACAATATTGGCGGTTAAGAGGCTAGAAGTGAATGCATGGCCATCTTTCACTGCATTAAACATCGCCGTCAGGTGGGGGGCCAAAACGTCTGCCAATTTCCTATAATAAAGTGTGGTGAAGCCATCCGGGCCTGGTCTTTTGCCTACCTTCAGCTCCTTTATGCATTGCAAAACTTCTGATAACTGTATATCTCGGTCCATTAATGAAGTATGAGTATCAGACAGTTTGGGCAATGTCAATCCCGTCAGAAAGAAGTTCTGGTTAGGAGGCTAAGTGAGGTCAGAATAGAGGTTGGGGAGGCGATGTCGGAATTCTTCCAGCACCCTCAGCGGATTACCTGTCAGGACATTATGTCTAGTCCGTAAGGCGATAGGGGTGTGTTTTGGGGTGAAGGTGCGCAATCTGTTGGCCAGCATTAAGTTAGGTCTGTTCGCTTTGGTGTACCATTTCTGGCGGGCCCAGCGTAGTGTACGTTCTGCCTCGTCAGTGAGACACAGAGCGAGCTCTGTGCGAGCCCGATCCAACAGTTTGCGATTGGCCGGGGTAGGGGATTGTTTAAAAGCTGTAGACAGGGAGTCTAGGCGAGTTTCTAAGGAGCGTCGTATTGATAGTCGTTCTTGCTTGCGTTTCGCCACCAATTGAATCACATGTCCCCTAAGGACCGCTTTATATGCTTCCCAAAGGGTCACCGGGGAAGAGACTGACCAAAATAATCCACCGAGGCCTGGTTAAGATCTTTGAGGATTTCTTTAAAAGACAAGAGTGAGTCATTCATAGTCCAAGGGGAATATTGTGGTTTGCAAAGTAGCGCGTGACATACGACTAAAACAGGGTCATGGTCTGACCAAGGTGTTGCCAGAATTGAGGCAGACACTACTAAAGGGAGATGTTTTTGCAGAACAAACATATGTTCAATTCTGGAATAGGAATGATGGGGATGAGAGTAATGAGTGTAGTCCCTGCCCATGGGGTGAAGCTCTCTCCAGATATCTACCAGGTCTTGACTTTGTAGAGAATGTGTAAAGTTTTTAGCATCAGACGATGGAGCTTTGTGTTCTGAGGGATACTTATCCAGGGCAGGATTCAGTGTGATGTTGGAGTCACCCACTAAGAGGAGAGTGCCTCTCTGGTGGGACTTCAACAAGGAGCAGATATGGGTGAGAAAAGGTCCCGGGTTAATATTTGGAGTATAATAAGATAAGGATAGTGACCTCCGTGTCCTGAATAGTACCTTGTAATAAAAAGGTACCTACCGTTTAGGTCAGCAATCTCTTTACTGCAACTTGCATATGAGGACACCCCCCTGTTTAGTCGGGCCATTAGCCAAGAAAAACTTGAGGATACCTGGGATCAAAGTATTTGAGACAAGAGGAGGAAGAGAAATATGTCTCCTGTAGGCATGCTTTATCCACTTTTTGTTTGTTAAGATATTTAAAGATCTTTACCCTTTTTTGGGGGAAGTTCAGTCCCTGTACATTTAGGGACAACCAGTTAAGTGTCATGGTACATGGGAAGTTAACCATAAAACGACTCTGTTCACCCACCGCGAAGACCAAGGGAAAAGAAAAGAGAAGTGGAGAGGGAGGGAAGCAAAGAATGGAGAGAGGTCAAGGGAAAAGAAGAGAAGTGGAGAGGGAGGGAAGCAAAGAATGGAGAGAGGTAGAAGGGCATACTGTAGTACATAAAAGGACCAGGAAAAATTTGTAGCATATTGTACTGAAAAAGCAAGAGCGCTACTAGTTGTGAGACAAAAGGCCCACAAGAGAGTCAGACGTTGGTTGAGAATGTCGTCTCAGCCAAGTGCCAACGCATGGGGGGAGCAGTGTTCCACCCAGGGGTGGATCCAGAGTCTTTTCTCGGGAGGGGCACGGTCAAAAAATATGTTTTTTTTGTGGGAAGTTTATTGGGGAAATGGCTGGTGTCGACGCTTCAATCATCCCGGCAACCGTGGTTGTTATGGTATCAGGATGATTGAAGCGCATTATTTCTATTATTACATTGTAATATAAAATTAAATAGTTCAATGCAGAATCAGTGGGAGCCCCGAGTGTGTCACTTGCCACCGTCGCCTGCAATTAGTGGGAGCCCTGAGCGTGTCACTTGCCACACGTTGCAAATTTTCACTTGCCACGTCACCTGCCACATCTTGTGGATTGTCACTTGCCACACCTTGTGGATTGTCACTTGCCACATCACGTGCCACACCTTGCGGATTGTCACTAGCCACACCTTGCGGATTGTCACTTGCCACATCACCCGCCACACCTTGCTGATTGTCACTTGCCTGCCACCAGATGCAGATTGTCATTTGTCACGTCACCTGACACAATTTGCGGATTATCACTTGCCACGTCGCCTGCCACACCTTGCGGATTGTCACTAACTTGCCTGCTAAGGTGTAGTTTTGGTTGTCTCTTGCTGTGTCCCAGACTCCCAGAGTCAGGCAGCAGAGAGATAATGTAATCTCTCTGCTGCCTGCACAGTGAGGGCGGAAGTCACTGCAGGAATGCAGGGCAGGCACGGGCGGTGAGAGATGATCTCATCTCTCTGCTCCCGGCTAGCTGATTGGCCAGCTGCCACACTGAGCCTGCTCTCTCACTCTCACCTGCGCTGCCAACACACTGAGCAGCACGGTCTGCCCACGAACCGCGCCGCCCGCCAACAAACCGCGCCGCAAGTGGAGCCGCCCGCTTTCTTAGCCGCCTGTGGAGCTGCAAGCTATCGCACCTGCCTGCAGAGCGGCCCGACGTGACTCACTGACGTCACTTGTTGCTAGACGCCAAGCGGCCCAGGCATTAGCAATGAGTGCAGGGAAGAGGCTCCACCCACCTCCTCCTCCGCTCCTGGTATCGTGTCAGTGCGCCGCGTAACTACATTAGACGAGTCTCTCTCTCAGCGCCGCTGATCGGCTGATGTGAGAAACAGAGAGACTCAGAGAGGCAGCGGCAGCCGCAGAACAAGTACTGTATATACTCGAGTATAAGCCGACCCGAATATAAGCCGAGGCACCTAATTTTACCCCAAAAAACTGTGCCTCACTGTGCCCATGACTAGACTGATGTTTAACATGGGAGTCTATGGAAGGAGTGCCCGGATTTGAAAAATCGGTTCTCCCCGGCCGTAGGACTCCCAGACACCAAACTTTGCACACTTGTAGAGGAGACATGGGGCTACATGTGTGCCAAGTTTGGGGTCCAGAGGACCAATGACCGGCCGGTACCGGGTCCACAAATTCACCAGAGAAATTACCGTTTAACATTGGAGTCTATGGAAGGGGTGCCCGGGTTTAAAAAATCTGTGCTCCCCGGTCGTAGGTCCCCCAGACACCAAACTTTGCACACTTGTAGAGGAGACATGGGGCTACATGTGTGCCACGTTTGGGGGCCAGGGGACCTATGGCCGGCCCCGGGTCCCCAAATTCCAGGAGATCAGGCGCAAAAAAAAAAAAACAGAGCAAGCGAGTGTGACAGATGGTCTCGGGGGGGAGGGGGGGGGCAATTATCCTGTTGTCCCCCCCTGGATCCGCCCCTGGTTCCATCGGAACCACTTGGCATTTTATTTTAGGAAAATTAACTGTATAACTTGAGCACAAAACTTGGTGCACCAACTAAGGCACTAAAGAGAAACACAACTGTCTTAATGTATGTGGGTTGAATTTTAAAGTAGGTAAATAAACATTAATTTTTAACTATTCACAATTGAAAGAGCAGGATGAAATTTTTTTCTTGAACTATCAATTTCTAACAGTGAATGTGGTTTTAATTTGGGAATGTCCATTCACTCCAAAATCAGCTGTTAAAAGCAAACTTTTTTTTCTAAGTACTTACAGTTGCTGCCATTTAAGGCTGGGTTTACACTATGTGCGGTGCGGGGCACAGCAGGGGGTCCAATGCATCACTGTTCACTGTTTCAGGTTAGAATTTTTGCCTGAATTTGGACCTGAAAACTGAGCCAAAGACACACAGGACCCTTCTGCTGTGCGCTCTGCGGCCACCCAGGAGATGTCTGAACCGGCTCCATTGAATTGAATGTGAGGAATGGATGCGAGGAAACCCGTGTTGACGTGTGAACCCAGCCTAAAACAAGGTATCTGCAAACCTCCCTTCTATCATAAATTAAAATATTTTATCCCCTCACCAACACAAACTGTGAAATATGGTATCCCCTCATTAACATAGCCTGTGAAATCTGGTATCCAGAAATTATGACAGTCTGTGAAATCTGGTACCCCCTCACCAACACAACCTGTGAAATCTGGTGTCCCCTCACTTTGATCGTCTGTGAAATCTAGTATCCTTGTAAAATTTGGTATGCCCACTCTAGTACAGCCTGTGAAATCTGGTGTCTCCCTCAGCAATACAATCTGTGAATTTCTGACTAGTGGGCACTGTGAAATATGGTATCCAGTGGCATTCCCTCAATAACACTGCCTTTGAAATCTGCTATCCCCTCACTAGAGCAACTTATGAAATATGGGGGGTTACCAGATTTCAAGGGCAATGTAACAGAGGGGATACCAGATTTCACAGGCAGTCCTAATGAGTAGATAACAGATTTAACTGGCTGCCATGAGGGGATACCAGATTTGATCGCCATAGTGAGGGAATACCAGAATTCACAGGTTGTCAGTGATGGAATACCAGATTTCACAGGCTGTATTACGCAATGGGCACCAGATTTCAAAGACAGTATGAGTGAGGAGATACTAGATTTCACAGGAAGTCTTAATGAGAAGATAACAGACTGACAGCCAACTATCCCTAACCACTGACATCTAACCCCAACTCCTAACACCCCCACCTTAACCAATGATTGACACCTACCTCCAATCACTGATGCCCCAGACTGACATCCACCTACCCGCAACCACTGATACCTCAGATTGACATCAACCCCCAACCACTGACGCCCCAAACAAGTTGACAAAATTTTAACAGAATTAGAGGCAACACCTTCAAAAGGTGTGAGAAGAAAAATGTGGTACACATGCCCACCACGGGCTTGGCCAAAAAGAAGGAGAAATTAATAAAGTGAGTGTTTCTGTACAGTGTATGGCTTGTAGTGCAACACCCTTATACCCTTGGTTTGCTAAGGTTTTGACAAAATAGGGCCTGGAAATACACTGAAGAGATTGTGAGAGTAAAATGTCAGGGTCAGCAGTAACCCCCAGCAAGCGTCAGGGCAAGCAACCACCCCCCCAGCACAAAAGCCCCCAGCATTGGTGTTCAGTAGGTTTAATTACCTGAGGCCCTGCTCCCCTAAAACTCTCTCTCCCCTGTGCTGCTGTTGGAACTATGATATTTCTGATAGGCAGTAGATCACTCTGCCCAACAAAGCAAGGCAAGGGAATTGCTGGCAATGTACTGGAATGCATAGTGTCCCTTGCACTTTTTTTTTCAGCAGGGGCTCTTTAAATGGAGGTGCTAGAAAAAAAATTTGGGGGTGCTATAGGACACCCAAGCACCCCCTGGCACAATACTGGCAGGTTGAGGTTTTGCCCTTGGACTAGGCAATACTTGGTGATCAATATGATTTAACCAGGAAAAAGTGTTTAACTATTGGGGGTACTGCTGCAGTGCCATCTATGTACAGTTTTTAGTATGTGTTTTTAGTGGTTCTCAACCCTGTCCTCGAGTACCCCCAACAGGCCATGTTTGCAGGTTTTCCTTTATATTGCACAGGTGCTTTAAATCAGAGTCAATGGCTTGGTATTTTGGACAGCTATTTTATCTAAGAGAAATTTCCAAAACACGGCCTGTTGGGGTTACTTGAGGACAGGATTGAGAACCACTGTTCTGTGAAATAATGTATTTTTTTTTATACAATATTTGTGAGGTGTAAGGCCTCTTTCACATGGCCGGTTACAGGCACTGCCACAGCTAACTGCTCTGTGTGCAGCTACATGTGAACAGCAGCAGCCAATGTCAGCCCGCTATTCGTTTATTTTTTTTCACAAGAAATGCCCGCTAGTAGTTTAAATTAGCTGAGTTTCGCTGCTGATAGTGTGATCCAATCATTCCAGCTGCAAGGATATATCAATTTTTTTTTTTGTGAGCATTGGAATTAAAATTCTGTTTTTGCAGAGATATCAAACGTAAAAAAACAAACATAAAAATAAAGGAAATACAAAAAATTCAAACAAAAGAGCAGTCACAAGCAGCATTTTATTGTTATTCCTTTCAATTCTTAACAATATCACTAGACGCAAAAAAGAAAGCATATTAAATTCCAAATATACATCTGTAAAGTAACAAGAGATAGAAATGTGACAATCATATCAAGAAAAACAATTATTATAAATAAAATGCCCAAGCAGACTAATCTGCAAGAATTCAGCGTCAATCTTCTAGCTCAGGTGGCCGGTGAATGAGTATTTTTTAAACCGGATATCAGATTTTAACTGACAGCAATCAAACAATCATATGCAGACAATAAAAAAAAACCTACTGAAATACAAGTATTACACAACTAATAAATAAAGTGAAAATCTCTAAAAGAAAACAACTCAAATTTCTCATAAGTAAAACAAGTGGCACACTATACTTATCAGGAAATATAATTAAAGAAAACTTTCACAACAAACCATTCATTTTGTTCTTGGTGGAGATGTGATGGAGAATGATGGGTGCAGCTTGTGGGTAAATTTTAAACTTTGCGGTCCTCATGTAAATGTCAAGTGCTAGTGTTCCTCCCCTATACATGCTGCTGGTCTGTTTGTTAGGGGATTCCCATCAAAGATTAATAAGCAAACAACAAAGTAAGGGCTCTTTCACACGGGCGGATCCCGTCATGATCCGCCCCGTGAATATCTGCATGCTCAGCGGAGATCGCTCCGTTGATCCTCGCTGAGCCGGCGGATGACTTGTCCGTCTCTGCGCACTGTGCAGAAACGGACCGGTCGGATCGCCGCTTTCCTCTATGGGGGGATCGGATGAAAACGGACCGTCTGTCCATTTTCATCCGATCCGATGACGGATGGAAAAGTAGGATTGTCCTCCGTCATACTAAACGGATCATAGCGGATACTGATGTCGTCGGATGTCAGCGGATGTTCATCCGCTGACATCCACTATCCAATAGGGATACATGTATGTCCGTTTTTCATCCGAAAACGGATAGATGAAAAACGGAAATACGGAACGTCCGTGTGAAAGAGCCCTTAGAGCAGTGTATTCTGCAATTGGAGGAACTTCAAGATTGTGTTCATTCACACCGGAGCTGGAAAGGTGGTTTATCATCACTCTCCACCAAAAACAAAAATCACTTTTAGGTGAATGTTTTCTAACAGCAAAGATTGGCAATGTTCTTTGTATTTTATTTGACAAATGCACTCTAATTTATGTACCATTTTGTTTTAGCTTCTCACTGACATTCAATACAACTTCAATTTAATTACATGATTAAGGCAAAAACTATCTTCAAATATCCAGATGTGAACAACCGTCTCCAGCACATCAGGATAGTTTTCTTTATTATAGAAAGGCAGGTACAATTGTCCAATAGCTTTTACTGTTTTGTTCAATAATTTAGCACAGAAATTGTACAGTGACTGGTCCTTATGAAAACATTTGGTCCCTTGATTAGCTGAATGATAATGTAGTCATTGCTATCTAAATGATGACAAACAGGATTCTATACCCTGGAATTATTTTTATGTTGATTTTTCAACTTCTGAATAAGTGCTTCTAAAATATATTAAACCACATCATTTATATTATTTAATGTACCCTGCAATAAAAAAAATACGTAGGTACAGGGAACATGGCTCACCTGCCCAGGACTTCTCATTTTCATCTAAGAATACCTGTCATGTTCCAGACCATCTTGCTACCTAGATACAGTATGCTTTGTCGTTGCCAGTTAATTGATGCCCTGGGAGCAGGGCTTTTTTTCTCAAACAATAGGTGCTGGAACTCAACCATGACCCTCCAAAACCCCTTCACCCACACACACCCTCCAAATCACATCAAATAGTGGGTGTGGTCAGTCAAATTTCACAAACAGTAGGATGGTTCAGGGGGGTTACACACAGAGTTCAGAGCTGTCACTTGTAAACACAGAAACCGGAATTCTGTGTTTACAAGTGATTGTGGTGAGGAGCCCCCCCCCAAGGGTCTGAGCCAGAGGTGGTGGAACCGAGTTCCACCAAGTTCCCCCTAAAAAAAAGCCCTGCCTGGGAGTAACATCTTCTCTCCCATTTGTAGGACACCAGTATTCCCAGATCCACCCATATGGAGTTCTGGCTTGGATGTTGCAAAAACAGGTGAGGACTTCACTAGCTGGTACCTTTTACTGACAACATCACTTGGCATAATTTGAATTAAAAGAGAAGTACGGGATTGGAAAGAAAACAAACCTACATACTTATCTATGTGGATGCAGCAAAGTTTCGATGAGGCAGCTGTCCCCTGCCAGCTCTAAGACCGTGAACCAAGCGATCACATGACTGCTGTTCGCTCAGTTCTTGGTCTTCAGTGAGCAGACAGCGGTGACCGTTGGTCAATGACTCTCTGCTCTGCCCCTCCAGTGCTCACTGGTGCGCCGGGCTGTGCAGCAGGGGGTGGGAACTGCTGGATCATCGGATTCAACTGCCAGTCAGGCATCTAGGCAGATCCCAACATTATTGATGGAATCCCTGCAGAGC
Source organism: Rana muscosa (assembly GCA_029206835.1). NCBI lineage: Eukaryota > Metazoa > Chordata > Amphibia > Anura > Ranidae > Rana > Rana muscosa. The sequence goes on from CM055117.1 coordinate 192,437,736, forward strand.
TTTAGCCTGTGGTCAGCTGAATCTGGGTTATGGGAGTGCAGAACTAAGTCCACTCCTGTGACCCAGACGAGAAGTATTGCCAAAGGAGCTTTGGTTTTACTTCTCCTTTAGCCCCCCCCCACCCCAAACCCTACTTCTAGCAGCTCGCCACTGCTGGTCTTCAATGTAGACACTCATAATTGATGAAGAAAATGTTTACGAATAACAAGTTTATTACATTTTTAAACCACCATTTACTTTTTCCTTCCATTTTGGAATAACATTCTGTACAAGCATTACAGGTGGTCCCTGGGTTACAAACAAGATAGGGACTCTAGGCTTGTTCTTAAGTTGAATCTGTTTGTAATTTGGAACAGGTACATTTTGTAACTGTAGCTCCAGCCCAAAAATCTATTTTTAAGCTTTTTGGATAGCATATGGAAGGGTTATCATCACCCCTGTAACATTTGTTTTGCTGTCCGCCCCTGTTCAGAAGATTTCCCCTCACTTTCTGTCCCAATGACAATTGGATTTTGAAAATTTTGGGTTATTAGGGAAACAAGGATTGGTGATAAAGCATCAGTGGAGACACCTTTTTCCCATAATAACTCTTACAGGAGAAAATTTCCCTTCCTAGTAGATTTCCTCTCAATTCCTGTTGTCGTCCTCCGTTTGTAAGTAGGAGTAGTTTGTAAGTCGGATGTTTGTAAGTAGGGGGCCGCCTGTATATGTATAAGTTCACTCAGTGCATGATATTGTGTATATAAACATCTAGAAAATCTCAATGTGCTCCATGCAGCAGACCATGGCTTTAAGCTCACCACACACATTACAATCTAAATGTACAATCTCCTTTAGATCCACCAACACGTATGTAGTGCAAGGGTCTGCCTGACTGGGTACATGTTGATTGGATAGTGTAGGTAGGTTCCCATATTACACAGTGTTTGGTAAATCTATAATTGATTGCACAAAGATTGTACAGTCTGATTGTAGCATGAATGGTAACCCTTGGGGATAAAATACAGTAGTTCACATAAAACCGTCCGAATTCATTATTCATTGTCACATAAAAAACTCAAAAACTATTCATACAACAGCAACTAATAAAACCACAAAGAAAGTACTAGGTGTAGGTATTTAAAAACATAAGCGCTAAAACAATATTTAGAAATGTTGTATATTTATATGTATATATATATATATATATATATATATATATATATATATATATACACACACACACACACACACATGCAGTAAACCCCCATTATATCGCGGTTCAGTTTTCGCGGTCCCGATATTTCGTGTTTTTTTCTGTAAGACCTATTAACATTTTATTGATTAAATCATTGTTAATTAAATATTTTTGTGTTTTCCATTGCTCTTGCTATGTCTCTCAGTATCTTTTGTGTGTTTAAATGTGTTTCTATTGTTTTAAAAGTGTGGTTAAAGACCTTAAAATGCTTTAAAAGTACAGTGAAAGTTATAAAAACATGCCTAGTGTGTATTTAAATAGGGTATTTCTATTTTGCGGATTTTCACTTATTGCGGGTGGGTCTGGAACGTAACCCCCGCGATGGAGGGGGGTTTACTGTACATATATATATATATATAATTTTTTTTTATTTGTGTATAGTGTAAAGACTAGCCTTAATGTGTCTTCTGGGATAACAATGACGTCTATTATTGCAATATTTTCTTGTATAAATCAGCCGATAAAAGCAGAAGACTTCATCACTAATACATAAGATTGAGGTTGTTTATTCTCTTCTCCTTAATACAGTTCATGCACCACAATCATCTAAATGCTGAAGATGGCATAACTTATACCACTGTATAGAACAGAAATTCACAAGCTAGAACTACAGTCTGGTTCCCAGACCTCATATAGGAGAAGAAATGCACTTGGAATTGTACACCAATAGATAAGGTTCGTAGAGGGGTTTTCATAAATGAAATTGGATGTCTACAAAAAACTCCTCATTTTGGGTATGAGAACAGATCTCCCACTACCCCAGCGTGGTCATAAGGTGGTTTAAGGTCTTGACTTTCCATCCTAGGAGTGCCTTCCTCATATATTCCTATGAAGAATTCCCTAAACATTCAGTGACATTAAAGTGGTTGCAAAACCCTTAAGCCCTGTACACACGATCGGATTTCCTATGGATTCTAATCCGATGGATTTTTAATTGGAAATCCGATGAAGCTGACTTCCATCAGTCTTGCCTACACACCATCAGTCAAAAATCCAACCGTCCCAAAAGCCGTGATGTAAAACACTCCGACAAGCCGAGAAAAATTAAGTTCAATGCTTCTGAGCATGCGTCGACTTGATTCTGAGCATGCGTGGGTTTTTTGTCCGATGGAGTTCCAAACAGACGATCGGAATTTGCTATCGTTTTTTTTATCACGGATAATTTTTTTTAAGACCGATGGGGCCCATACACGATCTGTTTGTCCGATGAGAAAAGTCCATCGGACTGTTTTCATCTGTAAAACCGATCATTTGTACAGGGCATAACATACCACTTTTACCTACAGGTAAGCCTATAATAAGGCTTACCTGTAGGTACTGGAAATATCTCCTAAACCTGCACATTTTAGGAGATATTTGCCATATACGCTTGTGCCGACGTCATCTGGGCATGTGCCCTTTCTTCAGCAGCGCACCGTGACCGTTAGCTCCCACGCGCATGCACGGGAGTGAGGTCACGCGACTCCGGCCAGTCACAGAGCCAGAGTCCTCGGCCCCAGAAGCAAGAGGGGTAAAGATGGACGTGGCCACCAGCGGGGACATCGCGGGCTTTGTTTGCAGGTGAGTGGCACATAATGGTCTAGTATGCAATGCATACTAGTCCATTATGCTTTTACTTTGCAGGGAAAGAAAAAAGAAAGTAAAACCCGTCAGGGTTTTCTTCCTCTTTAACAATGCTGTTCACAAGGGGGCTCTGGCAGGCAGAAATCCTTCAATTTTTCTGCTATGAGGGTTCCCAACCAGGTATGGAATTTATACATTTCCTTGAAAAAGGTTTAGCGCTGCTGTGCTAGGAAAGTCCACAACCATCTGACATTTAGCGTAGCTTGAATCCCTTGGGCCCCTAACAGAGCAGGCTCCTAATCTTCAACTCCATCCCTGCTAATGCAGACTTAACTTCCCCAAACCCTATATATCCCAAAGCTAGCATACCATAACTCCTCCTTTACACCTAGCACAGTATGCTTCCGCCATTACATGATTTGCACACTTCTACATGGAGATGCATTTAGATATAGCCAAGTAGGCATTTTGGGTTCCCCCCAAAGAAGGAGGAAACCAGTAGTAGCTCAGCCAAACTTTTTCCTATGCTTACTGGTGATCAGACGCTAAACCAACAATTTAGACATCTCTGAGTAATAACCAATTAATGCTACATTGATTGTAATAAGTACTCTAGCACTAGAGGTTTATCCTTCCCTAGTTTTTACTCTAATCTGTTCTGCGAGGCAGAGAATGTTACAAAAATCTTTAAATCAGCACTGATATAGCCCTATGCTCATAGCTGCTACTGAAAAACAGATCCTCTTTTAGAGTTAAATAAAAGTAGAAAGTATAGCTTGGGAATGATCTATCATCTACTGAGAAATTTGACATATGAGGTTACACAGAAGTCTACATACACACATAATTTGAAAAATATAGGAATAGCTGACTCATTTATGCAGAAGTACTCTGGCTGCCCCCATTGCATTAAGTACTCAAAATGTGTTTACAAGGGGGTTATGCAAAATTTTTGAGAACACCTGTACTAAGATAAAAAAATAACAGACACTTCCCCATTGCTCACCATCTCCTTTTGAAAGTGCTGCCTGTCAAGCTGATTCACCAAATTAAAGGATTTGCTAGAGTCTGATCTGGTACGCTGACTTCACATACTTGTTCCATGACATTGATTTAACAGGTACTGAAGTCAGCCAGGAAACTAACATTTTCTGAAGGTCGGTCATGTAAAACATAACAATCCTCTTAACATGTACCTGACTGGGGAAAGCCGACACAGAATTCAGTGGCCAGGCACTTTTATCCAAGAACAAATAAAGTATACATTAAGTCTGGACATCAACGAACCAGTTCAATGGATTTTGGGAGTGCATTTTGCTTTCTCTAGGACACCTCGTTTCCCACCAAGCTGCTTCAGGTCATCTCATAGAAGATAAACATTTTAAGGCTCACATTTAAAATCACGTGGGGCACACTGAATTTAAAATTGGTTACTCTCCAAGCCTTAATAACACCAAAAACTACAATATACTCTAGGTTAAGCAAGGCACTCAAACTTTTGGTCCTTTACGGAATCTAAAGATTTTTACAACATATATTCAATATAATAAATGAATGATCGTGCTATTTAAAAATTTAGGCACACTGTGTGGATTTCTGAGACATATATAAAAAATAGAAAAATTCAAGTGCAATAGCTTCAAGGCAGTTGTGAGTCTTTACGTATCTGTAAAGTATTGTTGTGACATTTTTATAATGCTATTAAACACTCAGATGCAAAAATTATATAGTGCTGCAAACCCAGCACTTTACCATGTTTGCTAGTATATGTAAGCCTGTGGTTGCCTTACATCTTTGAAAATACTATATTTATTTGTTGCTTCTTTTATTTAGGTGGCTCCGTTCCCTTACATGGTCCCATGGAGCCAGCCAGCTCCCAACCCCTTCACAGCCCAGCTCTCCACTGATTGCCGGGGTGGGCATAGTAGAGAGCTGCTGACTACCACTCACAAGCTCTCTGTTTAGGGAGCTGTGAGAACCGAGTGATCAGCGGTGTTAGAATCGCTCGGTTCTCAGCGATAGAGGTACAGAGGGACAGATGCAGCATCAGATCGATACTGCACCCACCTTGGTAAGTATGATTCTTAAATAAAAAAAAATAAAACATACTTCTCTTTTAACAAGACAAACGTAATGTTTATCAATAGCTGTCATTTCCCACACTGATCACTGAATGCGACAGCATGGATCACTCGAGAGCTCCAATCTGCACAGCATGGCTGGCTCTGTTTTCATAGAGCTGTTAACCCATGAACTTCTAATCGCCTTTCACCTGTATTTTGTATTTTAAAATGGGGCATTCAATTAAATCCTATGTCTGCCAAGTGTCCCGAAAGAACGCAGCCAAAAGCAGTATACTGAAAACAAATGATTCAGTACACAGAAGCTGCTAATTAAAGAAGTTCTCTATATGTCACACAGCACTTTACAATATGATGTCAACATGCCTGAGCATACTATCACTCAACATAACTAACTGCAAATACAAAATATAAGCTCAATTCACTAAACTATAAAGCTTATGTAATTTGCTCTTTTGTTGTTTTCAGCCATGCGATAGGCATTTTCAATCCACAATGACTGACTGCTAAAAATAATAACTGTAATGTCAAAATCAATCTGTATAGCTTAGTGAACCGAGTCCATTACCATTTCAAAGCTAAACTCCTGGCAAACAGCTGTTTCAAATAAGAATATCCTGCGTGTGATCAGTTTTATCAGAAAAAGAATTTGGGATTGTCTTTAGCTAGTCTTACAATCCCGACACCCCTGCAAGGCTGCATAGGGAAGTCAGTGATCTCACCTTTCTTTATTGCAGTTAAGAAATAATGCTTAAACTGGTCACACATTGGGGGTTATTTACGAAAGGCAAATCCACTTTGCACTAGAAGTGCACTTGGAAGTGCAGTCACTGTAGATCTGAGGGGGACATGCAAGAAAAATAAAAAACAGCATTTTAGCTTGCACACAATTGGATGATAAAATCAGCAGAGCTTCCCCTCATTTCAGATCTTCCCCTCAGATCTACAGCAACTGCACTTGCAGTGCACTTGTAGTGCAAAGTGGATTTGCCTTTCATAAATAACCCCCACTGTCCGAATTTTGCTGGGTTCCTCCCGCAGTGGGAGATTGGTTCATCCATCCATGCTGAGTAGATTGAACCAGAGGCATCTTGTAGATATTTTTTATTGTTCAGCCTGCAGGCTGAAAGGGTAAAAAAATAAAAAATCTATATGTGTATGTCCGGCTAATGGCCCGTATACACGATCCGAATATCGTACGACAGATCGTACAACTTTTTTCGCTTAATAATCGCAAGTAGAAATTGAATAGGTTACTAAAGTCACGAAAATTCCCGTATGACAGAAAAAAAAAATCTAAAGTGATGTCATGTGTTGTAATGTATTTGTATTGTATTTTCGGACGATAACTATACTGACTAAACGAAAATCGTACGATCTGGTATCGTACGGGAAATTTTTTTGCGCTTGTCTGATCGAATAATATCGGATGAACTGTTGGGATCGGCTCTCGAAAGTAGTGTACACACGATCAGAAAATCGTACGATTCTTCCTTGGACGACCGTTTTCGTACGATTTTCGGATCGTGTGTATGGGCCATTAGTCCCCTTGCTGTCCCAAGCCTACAAAAAGGACAAAGGAGAATCAGTAGACTGATTATATTGACACTGCTGTCCACAAGCTCCCAATGTTAGATTGACCGCACTCCAATCCAGCACAACCTGACTGTCTCACAGTACTGCCCCTCCTTTCCCCCAGTCTAAAACCTGCTGCGCACATCATTGCAGGAGCCAATATATAGACACAATTTATATACTAGCTATATTTAAAAATATTTTTAGGGACATTTAAAAAAAAATTTTTTGTTTTACATATCTGCTTAGAGTTAAGAATTAATGGTACCAGTGCAACATTGCTGCAATGTTATTTTTGTAGGTAGTGTGTTGCCATGGTAATGGGAGAATCATTATTTTCCGCTATCTCAAATTTAATTGGCAGCTAGTTCTAAAACAAATAGGTTTTTTAGTCCTGTCTGATGGCACTTGTATTAAAAAAAAAATTATAGAAAAGCTACCTGAAAGCACTGTGAAGGTTAGGTTTAGGGACATCATGCCCCTTTGTCATTGACAGCAGCACAAGCTAGGTTTAAAAAGACTGGACATACATATATATATATATATATATATATATATATATATATGGTGTATATATATATATATATATATATATATATATATAAAATACCTTGCAGACGTGCCGATTTAAAATACTGAGGAGCAGAGATTTTCTATAACTACACAAGTAAATATTTTACAGATAGGTGTCATGATAAAATGTTCTGTAAACCATAAGAACCAGATGCCAGCTTGTAAACTTAAATGCGCTGTAAACTAAACTGGAAAATTCAGGAAAATAGGGTTTTAACTGCTGTGATCCAGCTATCATAATAATGATATGGCTTTAGGCTGAAAGATGCATAAGGCTAAACAGTCCACTCATCAAGCATTCATCATTTAAGATAATAATAAAAATCTCAAAATAAAGTCTTCCTCTTAAAAACTAAAACTAGTCCAAACTAATTTTGTTACAGTCCAAATCTGTTCTACTTCATCCAGTGTTAGAGTAATGCATTCTGGGACAGTTTCCTCTGAGTATGTAAACTGCTATTTTGCTGAGATTACAGCAAAGCATTCGCTCCACTTCGGCACTGCACCATGGTGCTACAAAGCAAAAGTGGACTCAATATGCAAGCATTACTGGCAGGACCTCTCCACATGTCAATGGAGCCCTAGAACCCAGAACCCATAAACATGTCTGACTTGGCGGAATCATCAGTGCTTTCCTGCGACCCATCTTTTCCCGGTAAGGTCCGACCAGGCTGGATCTATATGAAATATAAACATACAAAAGATGGAAATGAGATCAGCAGGCATTTGTGACAACTGTTAAATAGAATTCTGAAATTTCTTGAAAATTACCATAGATGGTGTTGATTGTACGACTTTTTTTAGTTCTCTCGTGTAAAAAGATATATATGTATGTCAGTGGATAAAAGTAAAACCACATCCCAAGTAAATTGTATCTAAACAAAGTAGGGCTGTGGAAATTAACTATTAATTCTTCGATTAATTTTTTTGATCGATCAAAATTCTTTTGATCGGTACTCACCTCTCCGCCGGCTTCCGGGTCTTCAGGGAGCTCCGTCGGAGATCCGGTGATGTCACGGACACCGGCGGGGCTTGCCGTGTCCATCTGAAGGGCTCCTTTGCTGTGCCTTCATATCTGCTTGCCAGCAGGACCTTACTATCTGCCATACACAAGGGCTGTTACACTTCCCTCTATCAACCTGGGATTCTACAGCCATCCACTGGGAGTTGTGATAGTTCCCTTCACGGGACATCTACATGCCGACGGACTGATGTTAACCCCTCCTCATCTGGATTCAGCAGTGGTATTGTTGTACACATTTTTATACCAGTATCATACTTAGCTACATGTTTTTACGACTGCTTTTGCTACCGTTTGGTATTACTCGCACCATTTTTACAGTTTAGGTAGCTACATTGATTTTATCTCCAGTGCAATATTTATTTTGTTACCTACTTGAAGACTATAAGTTTTAATGCTATTCCCATCGAGCGCTGCCTTTGTGTGGTTTTTCTATCCTGCTATCCATTTTTCCAGTGGTTGGTAGCTGCACTGGGAATCGGCCTGCAAGGAGATCAGCTAAAAGTAGTTGGATCTGTATGTGCATTATAATTATTCAAAATTAGTCGATTAATCGATTTAAAAAAAATCGATTAATCAAACACGAAAATTTTAATCAGTAACAGCCCTAAAACAAAGAAAAAAATGCCAGGAAATTAGTCTTTAAAGGTGTTACGTCTTAAGAAATAAGTCCCATTTTTTGGCCTTTATTCTTTGTTTCAGTTCTCTCGCCGGTACAATTCATTGTTTGAAGCCCCCACTACTATTCTGATATCACTTAGACTACAGTAGGTTAAGGTAAGCTTGAGAAAGAGGTTTGGGCGTCTTTGAAATGCATAGTTCCGCCCCCCGACATAATCACTTCTTGTCTGCCCTGCATCCCACAAGAAGCTCCCCCCCATCTTGTTGACTTTGCAGGCTGCAAGTTGTAGGCCCCTTTCACACTGGGACGGGCAGGTGCGGTGGCGGTATAGCAGCACGATTTTCAGCGCTGCTATACCGTCGTTCTTACCGCGGTATGCGGCCGCTAGGGGGGTGAATTTAACCCCCGCTAGCGGCCGAAAAAGGGTTAATACCGCCCGCAAACCGCGGCTATTGCCGCGGTTTGCGGGCGGTATTACCGCAGTGTCCCATTGATTTCAATGGGCAGCCGCTGTAAAGGAGCGGTGAACACACCGCTCCTTCACCGCTGTAAAGAAGCGGCTAGCAGGACTTTTGGAGCGGTCCTGCTAGCGCACCGCTTCAGTGTGAAAGCCTTCGGGCTTTCACATTGAAGGCTACAGGCACAAATTTTTCATGCGGTATAATAGCGCTAATATTAGCGCTAAACCGCATGAAAAACGCCCCAGTGTGAAAGGGGCCTTAGGAAGAGGCTCCCCATGCCAAATGCATGAGCCGACCGCTCACAGATTACAGTGCCATTTCTTCTTCCCATGTGAGTTGCTAATCTACTAGTACTTCTCAGTACAATTAATGCTGCACTTAGTTTGGTGCCCCCCGGTGTGTTCTCTTGGTCCTGCAGGTGTATCCACCCACCCAGTATGGCTCCCTGTTGTTGTGAGACTGCCAATTGGAAGCCCTTACTACGTGATGAGCCTGATTTTAACTGTGACAATGTTGAGTTGCCATTAGTCTTTTTACCACAATAAATGTGTTAATATACTACACTGAGATTGCGCATTGCTGTTCTTCTTATCTCTCACTTAGACTAAAGCTGGCCATACATGGAATAAAATTCAGCTTGTTCAGCTTGGGTCATTCAGAATAGCTACCATTCAACTGTAGTAGATGGACATCTAAAGTGACTGCACTTTATAGTCACTATGGGAAGATTCTAGCAGTCATTTTGTTCTCTGAATAGACAGGTTCTTTTGTGTACAGATCAACCTCAAAAACCACAATCACACACAAAAAAAATGAAATTATAAAAGGGAGGGAATATTATTGTATATAATGGAATAATGAAGCATTTCCAACAAATGTGTCACAGACCGCAAATGTGGAAAAAAAGTACAATACGTAAAAATGTGCCAGCAAATAAAACAGCTTGCCTACTCACAGCTGCATAAAGCTGACTGCCGGTTGACTGCTTTACATTACACCTCTCCTTTGTTTTTTTCCATCATGCTACCGAAAAGGTCAATGTACACATTATTAAGTATTAATATTTCCACAGACAGTAAAGCGGTGTACCTGAAAGGGGTCACTAATACCAGCCAAACACTGCAAATTGTGACAGAAGTAGCACAATAGAAATTCGCCCCCATCAAGAGGAATCTCTTCAGCGCTAATGTAAACCTAGAAGATAAATGAACACTGAAATTAAAAGAAGATCCCATGAAAATCACACATAATGCACAAGTGTACCTGTCATAAAAAAATTCCCTTCTAAACCTCAGATGAAACTCTCTTTGTTTGAAAGTACACTGATGCTAGTGAACGTTCCAAAATGGTATATTTAAACATAGAGAGTGAAAACAGATCTGACAAAATATGGAACTACTGGATCTTTCTCCAACATAGACTCTAAACCCAAAACAAATAAAAGAATGTATATAATGCAGCTTACCAGTCCTTAGATGTGGTGACTGCATTAGCTTCCTATTTTTTTATGTTTTTTTTCTTTTATTTGCACTTGGTAAACCTAAATTAACAAACTTCCAGTTCCTCTCACTCTTTCACTGTATCTATGGAGGAAGCCACAGTTGTCACCTAGGCAGGACTTCAAACATATCTGCCTTTGTTTATCTTCATTATATGGCAGTGGGGAGATTATCAGTTTACATAGGGAAGATAACATTGCTTGTGCTTTCAGTGCAGCTCACAGGAAGCAACAAAGACAGCGATTCTTGTAAGATCAATGGGTATTTTCTGTATTTGCTATAAATGTTGTTAACCTGAAAATTTAAAACCAATCCAAGGACTGGTAAGCTGCAATATATTACTTTTTTGGTCTTCAGTTGAGATATCCTTTAACGAATCCCTTCATACTTACAGGATAACACAGAACCCAATTTATATGCATACGCTTACTTTAGAGAACGTTTTCGAGAACACACGAAAGTACATGAAATTGGATGTCCCCTGTGTAATATTTAAAGCGGAAGTAAACACATCGATTTAACAGTTTAAAAAATCAGTTACATTCCCGGCATGCCGGGAATGCCAACTGTCACATTGGTTGTGCTCTCAACCAAACTGTCAAACCATCCAATGGCTGGTGTCATAACTGATCACATGTTCAGCATCATGGCAGTTGAAGATTAAACAGAGGCCAAGATGGCAGCTTCCTTGCCTGAAAATGATAGGAGGGTTTACTTCCACTTTAACACTTCCAAAATTGCCAGCTAAAAAATATCACATTTTAGAAGGACAAGTTCAATATAGTAAGAGGGTAATGGTTTTATAGGCATTTTCTTTTAAAGAGGAAGTAAACCCTGATGGGTTTTACTTCCTCTTTAGCCCGCTGCAAAGCCTGCAAATGTAAAGCATAATGGGCTAGTATGCATCGCATACTAGCCCATTATGTGCCACTTACCTGCAAAAGAATCCAGCGATGTCCCCAGAGTAGGCAGCGTCCATCTTCTGTCTTCTCTTCCTTCCGGGACACGGACTCCGGCTCTGTGATTCGCCGGAGCCGCGTGACGCAATTCACGGCACAGGCGGGGGAAGAAACAGCACTTAGTTTTGTTTCTTCCCCGTGCATGCGCCGTTGGCATTTACGGCGGACTACAAGTGAAATATCTCCTAAACGGCGCACGTTTAGGAGATATTTCCACTACCTATAGGTAAGCCTTATTCTAGGCTTACCTATAGGTAGAAGTCCAACAAGTGGGTTACAACTACTTTAAACATCCAGTCTTGTTGTGGTGATAGTCTGTAACCTATTAAGCTGGATATACAATTTTCTGTAGATTTTTTCCATAAGGTTTGACCTCATATTATATGGTTTTGGTAAATCTTAAGTGTTTCAATTTGTATGCAATCAGGCAGGCCCTTGCACTACATGGTAATCTAAATGGTAAATCTAAAAGGAAATCAGACAAAATTTGTATGGTGTGTATGAGGTCTAATGCCATATTTTAAGTTTAGCAAGAAAAGACAAACACTACATTGTAAAATCCCATTGTCATATGACGTGTAATTGTACTTGCACAGTTCTCTAGACCTTCATTCTTTATATCTCAAACAAAACTGGAAGTTCTCCAAAAATCTTTTTTCAATGCATAACTGGGGCTTTCTGGTGAGTGTACGATCGCATATAAGGTGGTCAGTTGCATACAAACAAAACGATCTCCTCGCTTATCTTTCCGTGCTCACACAGCACTGAGGATGATGTCACTGGCTCCTCCCAATGCGTTGCGTCACTAGACACGTGACTTTCTCAAGGGTTGAGAAAGTCATGTGTCTAGTGGTGCAACGCGTCGGGAGGAGCCAGTGACGTCATCCTCAGTGCTGTGTGAGCACGGAAAGATAAGCGAGGAGATTGTTTTGTTTGTATGCAACTGACCTTCTTATATGCGATCGTACTGCGGGCCATGTGTGAGTGCAATTGTCTTCAACCCCACATGTGTCTTTATAGTTAATCTACCTGCGCAACAATTTATTTTCTTTTTCTTTTGAGTATCATGGCTCTATGAAGGCTTGAAAGTAATCCATCACATGTGAACATCATCAGAGACTTTAACCTGATCATCTGGGTATCGTTGTCTTTCTGATTTTAATCTAATTAAGGAGTGGTGTCTGACAGTTTATCTTCATCTGTATTACGGCACGTCAGCAACTTTGAAAGATTTGGAATTCATTTTATTATTTGGTGTAGGTTTTCACTGGACATTATTTTATACTATTTGTTTATTAGTATTTATTGGAGCACTGTGCTCCAATAAAGGTTGATGTTAGCGCTTTATTAACCCTTTGCATAAATTACCTTTGTGTGATATCAGTACACAACACAATAATAGCAGCAATCATCATTTGATTATCTTTTAACCACCTCGCGCCCGCCGTACGACTATGTATGGCCGCAAGGTGGCTCTACAATGCCGGGAGGCTGTCTTTTTATGGCCTCCGCTCCTCCGGCTAATGGGGGGCGCGCGCCCGGCGCGTCACTGTGATGCCGATACGCGTGCCTAGCGGCCGCAATGTCCGCCAGGTACCCGCGATCGGCCGTTACACAGACAAGGACGTGGATCTCTGTGTGTAAACACAGAGATCCACGTCCTGTCAGGGAGAGGAGACCAATGCTGTGTCCCTTGTACATAGGGACACAGATCGGTCACCTCCCCCAGTCAGTCCCCTCCCCCCACAGTAGTAATCACTCCCAGGGAACACATTTAACCCCTTCCTCGCGCCCTAGTGTTAACCCCTTCCCTGCCACTCACATTTATACAGTAATCAGTGCATATTTATAGCACTGTTCGCTGTATAAATGTGAATGGTCCCAAAATAGTGTCAAAAGTGTCTGCCGTAATGTCGCAGTCACGAAAAAAATAACCGCCATTACTAGTAAAAAAAAAAAAAAAAAATTAATAAAAATGGCATAAAACTACCCCCTATTTTGTAAACGCTATAACTTTTGCGCAAACCAATCAATCAATAAACGTCGATTGCGATTTTTTTTTACCAAAAATATGTAGAAGAATACGTATCGGCCTAAACTGAGGAAAAATAGGATTTTTTACTCACCGTAAAATCCTTTTCTCTGAGTCCATGGACCGACACAGCTTCTCTATTGACAAAGTGGGTATTATCCGTTAATTAGGAGTGACTAGGCAGAAAAACTTGTAAAAAGTGTTGCATCACACCTTCTACAGTACCGCCCAGGGGGCGGACCCTCTGGGTATACCCTCTCAGTCTGCACATCGCAGATCAGTTCGTCAAAAAGCAGTACAAACTTAGAAGGAGGGGTGGGTGCTGTGTCGGTCCATGGACTCAAAGAAAAGGATTTTACGGTGAGTAAAAAATCCTATTTACTCTTTCGTCCATGGACCGACACAGCTTCTCTATTGACAAAGTGGGACGTCCCAAAGCAGTGTCAGAGAAAAAACGAGGGTTGGTAACAGCATAAAAACAAACTTCACCCCAAAACACAAAACAGCACTCCTCCAACGGAGGAGTTGCAACTCTAAACAGCCGCCTGCAAAACCTTGCGGCCGAAAGAGGCATCCGAAGATGCACCTACATCAACTTTGTAGAATTTTGTGAAAGTGTGAGCGGACGACCAAGTCGCCGCTTTACATAGTTGGGAAACAGACGCTTGATGTCGGAAAGCCCAAGAGGCACCTATTGCCCTGGTCGAATGCGCCGTGACAGGAAAGGGGGGCGCCTGACCCTTTAAGGCGTAAGCCTGGATTACTATCTGTCGGATCCACCTAGAGATGGTGGCCGATGAGACTGCTTGGCCCTTCTTGGGACCAGCCACCGAAACAAACAGTGAGTCTGACTTCCGGAACAGGGAAGTAGCAGATATGTATACTCTCAAAGCTCGGACAACGTCCAAGGAATGCAACGCCGACTCCTTAGGATTCGACGGCTGAGGACACAAGGATGGAAGTACAATGTCTTCGTTGAGATGAAAAGCCGAAACGACTTTCGGAAGAAAGGAAGGCTGCGGCCGCAGCACCACCTTATCCTTGTGGAAAATCAAATAGGGAGCCTTGCAGGACAGGGCTGCCAGCTCAGAGACTCGTCTAACTGACGTAACAGCCACCAAAAAGACCACCTTCTGAGAAAGTGTCAACAGGGGAATATCTCTAATATTCTCAAACGGTGCCTTCTGAAGCACCGAGAGGACCAGGTTCAAGTCCCACGGAGGTAACGGGGGGCGGACCGGAGGGGCCACATGTCGAACCCCCTGCACAAATGTACTCACGAGAGAGTGAGTCGCCAGGGGTCACTGAAAAAAGACAGCCAGGGCAGATATCTGTCCCTTAATCGTACTTAGGGCAAGCGTTTGGTCTACCCCATGCTGTAAAAACAACAGGATTCTGGAAACCAAATAGGTACGCGGATGCCATTTCATTTCCTCACACATGGAGATGTAGGCCCTCCAAGTGCGGTGATAGACCTTCCTAGAGGATGGTTTCCGAGCACTTCTCATAGTAGAGATTACTGAGTCTGACAGGCCCCGATCTCTCAGTACCTGGTTCTCAACAGCCATGCCGTTAAAGCCAATGACTGTAAAGCAGGATGGAATATGGGACCTTGCGATAGCAGGTCCTTCCGTAGTGGTAGGCGCCAGGGGACGTCTGCTACCAGACGTACTAGATCGGCGTACCAAGGACGCTGAGGCCAATCTGGAGCGATTAGGATCATTGGAATTCCCTCTGCCTCCACTCTGCGGAGCAGAAGAGGAAGAAGCCTTAAGGGAGGGAAGGCATAGATTAGCCGATACTGACCCCACGATGCTACCAACGCGTCCGTTGCGTCTGCCCATGGGTCTCTTGACCGGGCCACAAACCTCAATACCTTCCGATTGAGTCGGGAAGCCAGAAGATCTACGTCTGGTGTGCCCCATCTTTGGCAGAGGAGTTGGAACACCTCCGGGTGTAAGGACCATTCTCCCTGGTCCAGCATCTGGCGGCTCAGGTAGTCCGCCTGCCAGTTTTCCACACCCGGAATGTACACGGCCGACAGTGCCGGTACGCTCCTCTCTGCCCACTTCAGGATGCGAGCGATCTCCGATGCTGCAGCTGAGCTTCTTGTTCCTCCTTGATGATTGACATATGCCACTGCTGTGGCGTTGTCTGACTGGATCCTGACTGGACGCCCTTGCAGTCTCTGAGACCATTTGAAGAGGCACAGCTTGATCGCCCGGATCTCCAGGACATTGATCGGCAGGAGGGCTTCCTCTGGGGTCCAGCGACCTTGCGCCGACTGGACACCCCAGACTCCCCCCCAACCTGTAAGGCTGGCGTCCGTCGTGATCACTATCCAGTAAACCGGAAGAAATGACTTCCCGGCCATTAGAGCCGGTGCTGTCAGCCACCATACCAGGGATCTCCTGACTAGGTGGCTCACTCGGATTTGATAATCCAGAGATGAAGGGCATCTGTTCCATCTGGACAGAACTTCCTTCTGTAACACTCGAGTGTGGTATTGAGCATATGGGACCGCCTCAAAGGAGGCTACCATGAGGCCCAACACTCGCATGCAAAAACGGAGTGACGACCAATTCCTGGAAGTCAGCTGCCGTACTGCAGCCCGGAGGGTCTGCAACTTCTCCACAGGGAGGAATACCTTTGCCTCTGAGGAATCCAGAATCAACCCCAGGTACACTAGGCGTTGAGTGGGCACCAAAACTGACTTTTGCGTGTTTAGTATCCAACCACAGTCTCGAAGAGTCTGACAGGTAATGGACACGCTTACCTCTAATTCTGAGCTTGAAGGGGCCTTCAGCAGAAGGTCATCCAAGTAACCTGTGATAGCGATACCCCGCTGTCTTAGAAGTGCCAGAATCGGAGCGAGCACCTTGGTGAACGTCCTGGGTGCTGAGGCAAGGCCAAACGGGAGGGCCACAAACTGGTAGTGGTTCTTCCCGATAGCAAATCGCAGAAACCTCTGGTGTCTGGAGTATATGGGGACATGCAGGTATGCGTCCTTGATGTCCAAGGAGGCCAGAAAGTCCCCCGGATGGAGAGCCGTGACTACGGATCGAACCGACTCCATCCGAAATCTTTGTACCTTCACAAAGCAATTGAGGGCTCTGAGATCCAAGATTGGACGAACCCCCTCCTTCTTTGGCACAATGAACAGATTTGAGTAAAAACCCTGACCCCGTTCCTGTTTTGGAACTGGAATAACTACCCCGCGTTCCAGTAGACCCTGGACCGCCCCATACAGGGCCTCCCGACGGGTCGGTAGTAGCTGGAGATTGGAGGTGATGAATCTGTCTGGTGGACAAGAGAGAAATTCTATCTTGTAGCCTGAGGAGATTACTTCGCAAACCCACCTTTCGGAGACTAGAGCAGTCCACTGAGTCGCGAATTTGCGAAGACGTCCCCCCACCCGAGAGCTGGGTGGGGGCGGACCTTCATGTGGACGCAGATTTGTCCGCAGGCTTGTTGGGTCTGCGGGACCAAGGACGCTTTTGTCCTTGGGCAGGCGCTTTATCGGCCTGGGGTCTTTTCCCTGTCGCCTTAAGGGGGCGAAAAAAATGCTTACGTGCAGTAAAGGAGGGCCCTTGCCCTTGGCGTGGTCCCCTACCCTTGCTAGTTTGGGGAAGCAAAGTGCTTTTACCTCCTGTGGCATCCTTGATGATGTCATCCAGAGAAGCCCCAAAAAGTCTGTCGCCCTTAAAAGGCAGATCCAATAGGGCTTTCTTGGAAGTCTGGTCCGCAGACCAGCCCTTTAGCCTGATCAGGCGGCGTATTGCTACTGCATAAACCGAAGCTCTTGACAGCAGGGGAATAGTATCCATGTCTTACTCGCAGACAAACTTAAGGCCCTGGACCAACTGGTCAGCCAAAGTTATCTCATTAGGAGGAGCATCTTGCTCCTTTAACCCCTGGAGTAGCAATTTTGCCCATTCAGTAAGTGTCTGAGACACTAGGGCCCCCGCCAATGCCGGGCGTACTGCCGAGCCTACCACTGAGTATAGGTAGCGAGCGAGTGCTTCAGCCTTCTTATCCACAGGGTCCTTGAAAACAGGAGCCCCTTCTACTGGAATAGTGGTGGCTCTATTAAGTCTGGACACCGAAGGGTCCACTATAGGGGGAGAGGTCCATATCTTCAGAAAACTCTCCTCAAAGGGGTACCGTACTGCAAACCTCTTTGGGGCTGTAAAGACCCTCAGTGGGTTCTCCCATTCCTTGTATAAGAGTTTGTCAAAATAAGACACACAAGGGAACACCTTAGCAGTGCGGGCAGGTTTATGAAACCCAAAGGGGACTGGAGTATCTGCTACTTCTTCAGTCCTTTCCAACTTTAGCGTATCCCGCACTGCAGTAATAAGGTCAGATACCAAAGCCGTCTCGCGTACTGACCTGGACTTGGAGTCCTCCTCACTGTCCGATCGGTCACGGTCTGCAGTCTCTGATGCATCAGAATCTGGGCCATGAGCCGTAGCTGGACCTGGTTCTGCATCAGAAATATCCCCAGAAGATTGCAGGGGACGGGGGCGTTTATTACCCCCTGTATTCCCGTGTGCTGCTTCCACCCTGGCAGCAAACGCCTCTAGGATTGCCGACATAGCGTCCATAGACACCTCAGGGACACCAGCTGCTAAATCTGGTGTTTCAGGGGAGAAGACATCTGGCTCAGATGCCATGCTGACCACACGCTGACACTCACAGGGCTCCAGGCAAGATATCAATAGGCCACCCTCCTGCGCTGCAGAGATGCTGGGTTACCCAGAGGACTCACCACCCTGGATAGGTACTGCTATGCTGCGCCTGTGATGCTGTCCCCTTGCTGCTGTGTCAGTCTGCTTCTTTTATCAGCACTTCCTGTGTGAATTTTCGCGCCAGTGTAATGCACCCTAGAGGCCGGAGGCTCTCGCAAAATGGTTGCCAAAAACGTCTGTATGGAAGATAATGTGGGCTCTAAGAAAATGGCCGCCGACAGAAGATAGAGGTCAGGCAGCCATAGCCCACAAAAAGATGGCCGCCGAACGGCAATATCTGCATACAGGGTGGACAAACATGGCCGCCGATCACCTGATAGGGGCCAGTGGGTGTGGCCGAACCACAGGAAGATGGCCGCCAGGCAGTTACAAGAGGCCAAACTTGGCATGGACCACCTCAAAATGGCCGCCGACAGCATGGAGACACAGAAACACAGGTAAGCAAAAATGAAATTTCTTTTAAATGTTAGTTACAGCCAGCCCCGCTCCAGTGGGACCCCCTAGGTGACCCCCAGCAACCTTTAGCTAGAAGCCCAGGGAGGAGGGAAAGGCAGGGAGAGAGGGAAGAAAGGGGCCACAACCACTTACTTGATCTCTCCAGGAATTTCCAGCTAAATCACCCAGCCAAGGCAGGGGAGTTTTACTTACCTATCCTGCATGTATTCTGCTGGAAGACATTCCAAACAGATCATCGTCCGCGCACGGAAGGTGACTGTTGGCCAGGCATGCTGTGATTGGACCCAGAAGGGACGATCATATGTATGCCCTGGAGCATGACGCTCACCGGACAGGCTGCTGCGACTCGGCCGTAAGGTCAGCCGAAGCTGAGCGGTCCGATGCAAGCCTTGGAGCGTAAGCTCACCGGCCAGGCTGCTGCGACTCGGCCGTAAGGTCAGCCGAAGCTGAGCGGTCCGATGCAGGCCCTGGAGCGTAGGCTCACCGGCCACCCGTGGAGCGACGGGCATGTCGTGGAAAACCCAGCGCGTAGCTAGGGTCGGCACACGCTCGATGGCCGAAACTGGGGAGACTACAAGGATCGAGGATCCAGCCTGTCACCCAGTCGGCAGTTGATCGAAGATCGCAGGAAACAACAAATGTAGCAAAAAAAAAATAAAAAAAAAAAAATATATATATATCTTTTTCCCCCGGACCAATGGGCCCGAAGGGAGCCATGTCCTACTCCTTGCTAGACAGAAAAAAACTGATCTGCGATGTGCAGACTGAGAGGGTATACCCAGAGGGTCCGCCCCCTGGGCGGTACTGTAGAAGGTGTGATGCAACACTTTTTACAAGTTTTTCTGCCTAGTCACTCCTAATTAACGGATAATACCCACTTTTTCAATAGAGAAGCTGTGTCGGTCCATGGACGAAAGAGTAACATTTTTTATTTTATTTTTAAATTGGGATATTTATTATAGCAAAAATCAAAAAATATTGTGTTTTTTTCTAAATTGTCGCTCTTTCTTTGGTTATAGCGCAAAAAATAAAAACCGCAGAGGTGATCAAATACCACCAAAAGAAAGCTCTATTTGTGGGAAAAAAAGGACGTCAATTTTGTTTGGGAGCCACGTCACACGACCGCGCAATTGTCATTCAAATTGTGAATAGTGCAGAAAGCTGAAATTTCGCCTGGGCAGGAAGGGGGTATATGTGCATAGTAAGCAAGTGGTTAATAAGGTTCATTCACATTATATATTCACTTTAGTAATTTGGATACAATGTTTACATATACTGCACTGATGATGGCCAAAGAGTCTGAAAATACTATAAGCAGTTTGAAATAAATGGATCTATGATATTGGGCTGCACTTGTCCTATCACCAGTGGTTTTGGATGGACAGTTGGCCAAGGTGCATAAAAGAATAATTTTTATGGGCCAGCCCAACTTTCCTTAAGTGAGGTAAAAACCCATTATTTTTAAAGAATTTGTGATATAAATCAGCAATGAAGGATAACTACTGTTTTAAGGAGTCTCTACTATGCTTTGCAGAGTCTGATGCGAAACGATCAGTCATCCTATGCTCTCATTCTGCCTACTGTTCTAATTACACACAACATTCTCATTAGCTTCCATTCCACTTCTAAGCTACTCTGTCTGCATAATGCATTTCAATGTAAATCTCTGATACTCAGACTGATTGTGGTGGAGATCCAAACTCTGAGGCCGCGTACACACGACCGGTTTTCTCGGTAAAATACGACAAGAAAACTGCCGGGAGAGCTTTCTTGCCGAGAAAACCGGCTGTGGTTCTTGTCAAGAAAACTGCCCAGATTCCCCGACGAGAAAAAAGACGACCTGCGGTCTTTTTTCTCGATCGAGAATCTTGTTGGCCTGTTTCTCGACGAGAAACCCGAGCGTGTGTACACTTACCTGTCGCCGTGGAAACCTGCGCATGCTCGAAATGACTTTGATGCATGCGCGGTAGCTTCCTAGGCATAGGCATAGGGTGTAGCAAGATGGCGGCGATGGCATCGAATGTGACGAGCATGACGTCACCGCGTTCGTGCCATTCAAAAGAACGGCGGTTCTTTTGACTCATACGTGTGTACACTCGGCCGGGACAAGTTTCTTGTCAAGATTCTCGTCAGGAAAAACAACGTTTTTTTCCTGACGAGAATCTCGGCCGTGTGTACGAGGCTTGAGCTTCAGAATGGATGGTCAGCTTAATAAGGAAACAGCAGTGACTGATTTTACCACACTTACTAGGATGTTACAGAGAAAATTATAAACCTTAAATAAACGGTATATGAAAATACACACAACATTCAAGGAAAATACTGCATCACTCACCTGGTTACAGTCTTTGCTAAAGGAAATTTCATCATCTTTAACCCAGGCATAGGTGACATAATCATTTGTATGTCTAAATCCAACCTAGTTTAAAAAAAAAAAAGCGGTTAAGCACAATCTGCTACAAAAAGCAAATTCTCATTTGAAAGAAGTTGCAAAACTATTGGAAGACATTTAAAATAGTCAGGACATTCAAACTGATTTGCAGCAAAAATGTAATGAGGAGATATATGGAAATCCAAACAAAATTTTCTTTGTTATTATTACAAATTGTCTGAATGTTCAGTTCACAAGCAGGAAAGTAACTCTTGGACAGGCCCATGTTAGTAGTTTCTCAAACAATTTTCCACTGTCATGCAAACCAGGGTAACTGCCCACAAGTTTACTCACTGACTAGGATAACATCCAATATAGTGAATAGCAGGTAAAATGATCACTCCATCGAGAGCAGGGAAGGTTCACTCGCTGAATTTAGACAACACAAAGCTAAATGTTGCTGTCGAACAGACATTCACTAATGCATTCTAAAATAACGTTATTAGTCCTCTTAACTTCAAAATTCAGATGTTTTTATCTGCTTTTTTTTTTACCCATCACAGTGCCACATCAGATTGTATTTCTTCCCTCACTGGCTGCCTTGCACATCCTTCTTCCACATGCATCATTAGGTAGCCTACAGCTGGCCACACGTTGATCGAATATTCAGCCAGTCCAGCAGGGATCATCTGAGTTTCGATCCATGTATGAGCAGGCTAGTTGTACACAAGTCAATCTATCGATCAACTTGTGTACAACCAGCCAATTGGGTTTTTGCAGAATCACCAGTGCCGCCGACTATAGCCGGCAGCAAGGATCATGTAGTTTCTTACCTGTCAGAATGCAAATACTCACCGGGAAGAATTCTTTGGATGGGGGAAATTGGTCCCTTTTTATTTTAATTCAACCTAATGGTTGAATGAAAAAATAAATAAAAAAGAAACAGGATCATGTTTGGCCAGCTTAACCACTTAACGACCGCCCACCGCCGATTTACGTCGGCAGAATGGCACGGACAGGCAGAATCACGTAGATCTACGTGATCGCCTTTGTGCAGTTGGGGGGTCCATCCGGACCCCCCTTCACTGCAGTGAGCGGCCGTTAAGTGTTCGGGAGCGATCAGGCATGAGGGGGCGGCCGCTCGATTCCGCCCCCCCCTCGCGATCGCTCCCGGCCAATGAAAATGCTTCCTCCGCCATGTGATGTAAACAAGGCTAGAGGAAGTGATGTCATCTCCCTCGCCGCGGTCTTTTCGTTCCCGGCGCCGAGCAGAGAAGAAGCAGGTTAGTGCTCCAACAGTCCACTGACACGTAGGTACACATAGGCACACAAATCACCCCCCAGTCACCCCCAGATCACCCCCAGGTCACCCCAAAGCCCCCAATCACAGTGTCACTGATTGCAGTGATCATTTATTTTACTGATCACTGCATTTAGTGTCATCTGTGATTGTAAAAAGTTGCAGGGCAGTTAGGATTAGGCCCCTTTAGGTCCAGGGTAGCCCCCTAACCCCCCTAATAAAGGTTTAACCCCTTGATCACCCCCCAGGTAACCCTTTCACCCCCTAACTTCAGCGTCACTAAGCGATTGTTTTTCCGATCGCTGTATTCGTGTCGCTGGTGTTTTAGATAGGCAGTTATTTTTTTTTAGGTTCGCCGCAGGTTTTTATTAGTGTCAGGTACCCCCATATATTATTTTAACCCCCTGATTGCCCCTAGAGTTAACCCTTTCACCAGTGATCGCCGTATAAGCGTCACGGGTGTCACTGGTTAGCCAGTAAGTTATCTAGTTATTTAGGTAACCCGTCAGGTTTTTATATAGCGTCGGGTACCCCCATATTTAACCTAATAAAGGTTTTAACCCCCTGATTGCCCCTAGTTAACCCTTTCACCAGTGATCACCATATAAAGGTTACAGGTGACGCTGGTTGATTAGTTTGCTTTTTATAGCATCAGGGCATCCGCCGTATATAACCCAATAAAGGTTTAATCCCCCTGATCGCCCGGCGGGTGAGATCAATTAGGTTTTAGCGCCAGAGAGGGTCTGCGTCGCCCCAGGCAGTGTTAGGTTAGTTCCAGTAACGCTAACACCCACGCGCAAAGCATACACCCCCCTTAGTGGTATAGTATCTGATCAGATCTATACTAGCATCCCCAGCGGTTTAGGGTTCCCAAAAACGCAGTGTTAGCGGGATCAGCCCAGATACCTGCTAGCGCCTGCGTTTAGCCCCTCCGCCCAGCCCAGCCCAGCCCAGCCCACCCAAGTGCAGTATCGATCGATCACTGTCACTTACCAAACACAACACACATAACTGCAGCGTTCGCAGAGACAGGCCTGATCCCTGCGATCGCTAACAGTTTTTTTGTAGCGTTTGATATATTTGCTGACGACAGTCAGGTGCTTTTTTTCCTGTGAATCTTACTAGTGTACCCCTAAATTTAGAGCCCAAAATGGCAAGACGAAGGTACACTAGTAAAGAGGCCTACGAGATTCTGAGCATGACAGATAGTGAAGAGGAGGTCACGTATCTGTCAGATTCAGGCTCAGAATATCTTCCCGTAGAAGACAGTGACGTCAGCGGCCCCACGTCAGATAGCTCTGACGACGAAGTTGAGGTCCCTGCTAAGGTCAGGTGTACCCGATCCAGATCTTCTGAGGTTGTTGAGGAGCAAGAACCGCAGGTCTCTCGTATCATGGAGCAGAGTAGTACTAGCGCCGCTATTCCTTCTGGTGAACTGGCAAGCACCAGCGGCCTAGTACAGCCTGGACGTACATCCAGCACTGCAGTAACACTTGGTGACGTGGCGAGTCCCATAAGTGCAGTTCAAGCTGGCGAGGTGGCAAGCACAAGTAGTGTCCCGCTGCCACCAAGAAGACAAAGGCAGGCCCGTCGTGCCCATACTGCCCTTCCTGCAGAATTCGCCTATCCTGATTGGGTCCCCACCACTTCTGCAGAAGCCGTACTTCCCCCATTCACTGCCCAACCCGGTATTCAGGTGGAAACAGCTGATTTTATTCCAATTGATTTTTATTCGCTGTTTTTCACGGAAGATCTCTATAGATCTATTGTGGACCAGAGTAATTTATATGCTGGTCAATTTATCGCCGCTAACCCCCAGTTGCCTAAAATTGCCAGAAATTGGAAACCAATTACGGTTTCCGAATTTAAGACCTTTCTGGGCCTTTCCCTCAACATGGGCACACATAAATTTCCGTCATTGCGTGCTTATTGGTCCACGCACCCAATTGACCACATGCCCGTGTTCTCTGCCTCCATGTCCAGGGCACGATACGAGCAGATTTTGCGGTTCATGCACTTCAACGACAATGAACTTTGTTGTCCACGTGGGGACCCTGAATACGACCGGCTCTATAAAATTCGGCCCCTCATAAACCACTTCAACGAACGTTTTGCAGCCTTGTTTACTCCCGATCAAGTTGTCTGCGTTGATGAGTCCCTGATTAAATTTTCTGGCCGCTTGTCTTTCAAGCAGTACCTTCCCAGCAAGCGTGCCAGATACGGGGTCAAGCTCTACAAGTTCTGTGACAGGGCAACAGGCTATGTAGTGAACTTTACGGTTTATGAGGGAAAAGACAGTCAGATTGAGTCGGTCAACTGCCCGGATTACATAGGGAGCACTGGCAAGATAGTGTGGAACTTGGTGTCACCCTTATTCGGAAAGGGGTACCACTTGTATGTGGACAATTATTACACGAGCGTGCCACTGTTTAGTCACTTGTTTGATCATAAGATTGGAGCATGTGGCACCGTGCGACCTAATCGCCGGGGCTTTCCCCAGCGGCTTGTAGATGCCCGTCTTAGGCTGGGGGAGAGAGCCTGCTTGAAGTGTAATAACTTGCTCGCTATGAAGTGGAGGGACAATAAGAATGTTTTCCTTCTTACCTCCCTTCATGCAGACACGACAGTCCAAATTCGTACGGCGACTGGTGTTGTGGAGAAACCCCTCTGTGTCCACGAATATAACCAAAATATGGGAGGGGTGGACCTCAACGACCAGTTGATGGCGCCGTATCTAATTGACCGTAAGGCGAGACGCTGGTACAAAAAAGTGTCTCTATCATTATTCCAATTGGCTTTGCTGAACGCTCATGTGCTATACAGAGCTTCAGGCGGGACGTTATCTCTTCTAAAATTCCAGAATGAGATAGTCACAGAACTCCTGTATCCAGGCGGTTCTGCACCTCACCATCCCCAACCAAATGCAGTAAGCCGGCTGCATGAGAGGCATTATTCGTATGTCCTCCCGAGTACCCCTACCCAAAGCCACCCCCAAAAAAGATGTTGTGTCTGTAGCAAGCGCGGATTTAGGCGTGACACCCGTAGTTTTTGTCCACTCTGTCCTGACAAGCCTGGTCTTTGCCAAGGTGAATGTTTTGAACGCTACCACTCAAAAGTGAAGTTTTAGCGTAGGGTACAGCATTTCACAGACTAGGACACACTTACACAGGGTCTCCAAAGATGCCATTACATTTTGAGAGACCCGAACCATTACAGTTGTAAAGTTACAAAAAAAAGTGTAAAAAAGAAAAAAAAAAACGTAAAAAACAAAACACAAAAAAAATATAAAATAAAAAAACCAAAAATAGTTGTCGTTTTATTGTTCTCTCTCTCTCTATTTTCTCTCTATTGTTCTGCTCTTTTTTACTGTATTCTATTCTGCAATGTTTTATCATGCTTGCTTTTCAGGTATGTAATTTTTTGTTTTCAGGTGCGCCATTCAACTGCAGCGCGGAATTATTTATCTTGACAGCAACAGCGTTTGCTCCCACGATACATAAAGCCGTGACTCCAGTGCTGTAGGAGGTGATTTCACCACCACAGTTAAAAAAAAGAGCATATATGCCGAAGCATGGGGGCAGCAGGGGCGGAGGAGCGATTTTGCTCCTAATGCCGCGTACATACGGTCGAAATTCCGACGGAGGCCTGCCCGTGGAAAATTCCGACCGTGTGTACGCGGCATAACTTTTTTGCGGGAGGATGCCCCCATGCTTCGGCATATATATATTTTAGGCACAGGTTGCGTTAAAACATTTTTTTATTTTTTACTAGGTTTTGTTTTGGTATTTGCTTTGCAGGTATGGCATGGTAAGGTCTTACTGTTGTACTGTAATGTTACTTTGTTTTAATGTTAACCACCATTTGCTTAGCAGGTACGCCATTCAGTTGCAGCGCGGATCTATTTATCTTGACAGCAACAGCGTTTGCTCCCACGATACAAAAAGCCGTGACTCCAACGCTGTAGGAGGTGATTTCACCACCACAGTTAAAAAAAAGAGCATATATGCCGAAGCATGGGGGCAGCAGGGGCGGAGGAGCGATTTTGCTCCTAATGCCGCGTACATACGGTCGAAATTCCGACGGAGGCCTGCCCGTGGAAAATTCCGACCGTGTGTACGCGGCATAACTTTTTTGCGGGAGGATGCCCCCATGCTTCGGCATATATATATTTTAGGCACAGGTTGCGTTAAAACATTTTTTTATTTTTTACTAGGTTTTGTTTTGGTATTTGCTTTGCAGGTATGGTATGGTAAGGTCTTACTGTTGTACTGTAATGTTACTTTGTTTTAATGTTAACCATCATTTGCTTAGCAGGTACGCCATTCAGTTGCAGCGCGGATCTATTTATCTTGACAGCAACAGCGTTTGCTCCCACGATACATAAAGCCGTGACTCCAACGCTGTAGGAGGTGATTTCACCACCACAGTTAAAAAAAAGAGCATATATGCCGAAGCATGGGGGCAGCAGGGGCGGAGGAACGATTTTGCTCCTAATGCCGCGTATATACGGTCGAAATTCCAACGGAGGCTTGCCCGTGGAAAAGTCCGACCGTGTGTACGCGGCATAACCTTTTATGCTGCGTACATACGGTCGAAATTCCGACGAAGGCTTGACCGTGTGTACGCGGCATAACTTTTTTGCGGGAGGATGCCCCCATGCTTCGGCATATATGCCCATCATTAGAAGTGGGTGGATGAAGGGAGGTATTCTAATGGTGGGCATACCCACCAATCAATCTCTTTTTTTCGTTCAGCCAATAGGCTGTATGAAAAAAAAGATTACAATACATGTCCAACAAGGACCAGCAACGTACTGGTATGTTGCTGGACTTTGAATGTTTATACCAGAATGATGCCTGCGGGTTTAGGTATCATCTTGGTATCATTCTTTTCAGCCAGCAGCCGGCTTTCATGTAAAAGCAATTCTAGCAGATAATTAGCCTCTAGACTGCTTTTACAAGCAGTGGGAGGGAATGTCCCCCCCCCGGATATAAAAAGCGCCATTGGGAAATTGGGAAAGCATTTTATCACACCGATCTTGGTGTGGTCAGATGCTTTGAGGGCAGAGGAAAGATCTAGGGTCTAACCCCCCAATTTTTTTCAAAAAAAGAGTACCTGTCACTACCTATTGCTATCATAGGGGATATTTACATTCCCTGAGATAACGATAAAAATGGTAAAAAAATAAAATATGGAAGGCACAGTTTAAAAATAAAATAAAAAAGCCAAATAAATAATAAAAAAAAAAAAAAAAAAAAAGCACCGCTGTCCCCCCCTGCTCTTGCGCAAAGGCGAACGCAAGCGTCGGTCTAGCGTCATATGTAAACAGCAATTGCATCATGCATGTGAGGTATCACCGCGAAGGTCAGATCGAGGGCAGTCATTTTAGCAGTAGACCTCCTCTGTAAATCTAACGTGGTAACCTGTAAAGGCTTTTAAATGCTTTTAAAAATGAATGTAGTTTGTCGCCGCTGCGCGTTTGTGCGCAATTTTAAAGCATGTCGTGTTTGGTATCCATGTACTCGGCCTATGATCATCTTTTTTATTTCATCAAACATTTGGGCAATATAGTGTTTTTTAGTGCATTAAAAATAAAAAAAGTGTGTTTTTCCCCCAAAAAATGCGTTTGAAAAATCGCTGCGCAAATACTGTGTGGAAAAAAAAAATGCAACACCCACTATTTTAATCTGTAGGGCCTTTGCTTTAAAAAAATATATAATGTTTGGGGGTTCAACATAATTTTCTTGCAAAAAAAAT
Organism: Rana muscosa; assembly: GCA_029206835.1. Taxonomy (NCBI): domain Eukaryota; kingdom Metazoa; phylum Chordata; class Amphibia; order Anura; family Ranidae; genus Rana; species Rana muscosa. The sequence continues at coordinate 192,465,994 of CM055117.1, forward strand.
TTTTTTTTCATGTAAACAAAAAGTGTCAGAAAGGGCTTTGTCTTCAAGTGGTTAGAAGAGTGGATGATGTGTGACATAAGCTTCCTAATGTTGTGCATAAAATGCCAGGACAGTTCAAACCCCCCCCCAAATGACCCCATTTTGTAAAGTAGACACCTCAAGCTATTTGCTGAGAGGCATGTTGAGCCCATTGAATATTTTTTTTTTTGTCCCAAGTGATTGAATAATGACCAAAAAAAAAAAAAATGTACAAAAAGTTGTCACTAAATTATATATTGCTCAAACATGCCATGGGCATATGTGGAATTACACCCCAAAATACATTCTGTTGCTTCTCCTGAGTACGGGGATACCACATGTGTGGGACTTTTTGGGAGCCTAGTCGCGTACGGGACCCCAAAAACCAAGCACCGCCTTCAGGATTTCTATGGGTGTAAATTTTTGATTTCACTCCTCACTGCCTATCACAGTTTCGGAGGCCATGGAATGCCCAGATGGCACAAAACCCCCCCAAATGACCCCATTTTGGAAAGTAGACACCCCAAGCTATTTGCTGAGAGGTATGTTGAGTATTTTGCAGATCTCGCTTTTTGTCACAAAGTTTTGAAAATGTAAAAAAAGAAAAAAAAAAAGAAAAAAAAATGTCTTTCTTAATTTTCAAAAACAAATGAGAGCTGTAAAATACTCACCATGCCTCTCAGCAAATAGCTTGGGGTGTCTACTTTCCAAAATGGGGTCATTTGTGGGGGTTTTGGGCTATTTTGACATTTTATGGCCTTCAAAACTGTGATAGGTAGTGAGGAGTGAAATCAAAAATTTATGCCCTTAGAAACCTTGAAGGCGGTGCTTGGTTTTTGAGGTCCCGTACGCGGCTAGGCTCCCAAAAAGTCCCACACATGTGGTATCCCCGTACTCAGGAGAAGCAGCAGAATGTATTTTGGGGTGTAATTTCACATATGCCCATGGCATGTGTGAGCAATATATCATTTAGTGACAACTTTGTGCAAAAAAAAAAAAGTTTGTCATATTCCCGCAACCTGTGGCAAAATATAAAATATTCCATGGACTCAACATGCCTCTCAGCAAATAGCTTGGGGTGTCTACTTTCCAAAATGGGGTAATTTGGGGGGGTTTTGTGCTATTTTGGCATTTTATGGCCTTCGAAACTGTGATAGGTAGTGAGGAGTGAAATCAAAAATTTACGCCCTTAGAAATCCTGAAGGCGGTGCTTGGTTTTTGGGGCCCTGTACGCGGCTAGGCTCCCAAAAAAGTCCCACACATGTGGTATCCCCGTACTCAGGAAAAGCAGCAGAATGTATTTTGGGGTGCAATTCCACATATAACCATGGCATGTGTGAGCAATATATCATTTAGTGACAACTTTTTGTACATTTTTTTTTTTCTTTTTGTCATTATTCAATCATTTGGGACAAAAAAAAAATATTCAATGGGGTCAACATGCCTCTCAGCAAATAGCTTGGGGTGTCTACTTTCCAAAATGGGGTCATTTGGGGGGGTTTTGTGCCATCTTGGCATTTTATGGCCTTCAAAACTGTGATAGGTAGTGAGGAGTGAAATCAAAAATTTATGCCCTTAGAAACCTTGAAGGCGGTGCTTGGTTTTTGGGGTCCCGTACGCGGCTAGGCTCCCAAAAAGTCCCACACATGTGGTATCCCCGTACTCAGGAGAAGCAGCAGAATGTATTTTGGGGTGTAATTTCACATATGCCCATGGCATGTGTGAGCAATATATCATTTAGTGACAACTTTGTGCAAAAAAAAAAAGGTTTGTCATATTCCCGCAACTTGTGGCAAAATATAAAATATTCCATGGACTGAACATGCCTCTCAGTAAATAGCTTGGGGTGTCTAATTTCCAAAATGGGGTCATTTGGGGGGGTTTTGTGCTATTTTGGCATTTTATGGCCTTCGAAACTGTGATAGGTAGTGAGGAGTGAAATCAAAAATTTGCGCCCTTAGAAATCCTGAAGGCGGTGCTTGGTTTCCGGGGTCCCGTACGTGGCTAGGCTCCTAAAAAGTCCCACACATGTGGTATCCCCGTACTCAGGAGAAGCAGCAGAATGTATTTTGGGGTGCAATTCCACATATAACCATGGCATGTGTGAGCAATATATCATTTAGTGACAACTTTTTGTAATTTTTTTTTTTTTTTGTCATTATTCAATCACTTGGGACAAAAAAAAAATATTCAATGGGCTCAACATGCCTCTCAGCAATTTCCTTGGGGTGTCTACTTTCCAAAATGGGGTCATTTGGGGGGGTTTTGTACTGCCCTGCCATTTTAGCACCTCAAGAAATGAGATAGGCAGTCATAAATTTAAAGCTGTGTAAATTTCAGAAAATGTACCCTAGTTTGTAAACGCTATAACTTTTGCGCAAACCAATAAATATCCGCTTATTGACATTTTTTTTACTAAAGACATGTGGCTGAATAAATTTTGGCCTAAATGTATGACTAAAATTGAGTTTATTCGATTTTTCTTATAACAAAAAGTAGAAAATATAATTTTTTTTCAAAATTTTCGGTCTTTTTCTGTTTATATCGCAAAAAATAAAAATCGCAGAGGCAATCAAATACCATTAAAAGAAAGCTCTATTTGTGGGAAGAAAAGGACGCAAATTTCATTTGGGTACAACATTGCATGTCCGCACAATTTACAGTTAAAGCAGCGCAGTGCCGAATCCCAAAAACAGGCCTGGTCCTAATGGCCCGAAATGGTCCGGGGCTTAAGTGGTTAAAGGGGTTGTAAAGGAACATGTTTTTTCACCTCAATGCATTCTATGCATTGAGGTGAAAAAACATCCGATGATTAGCGGCCCCCCAGCCCCCCCCCCCTGTTTACTTACTTGAGCCCTGGAAAGTCCTGCGTTGCGAACGCGTTCGTTCGTTGCCCGGGCTTCTTAGCTCTTTATTGGATAGATTGATAGCAGCGCAGCCATTGGCTCGCCCTGCTGTCAACCAAATCCAATGGCGTCGGGCCGAGTCATACACTCGGCGGCTATGGCCGCCAACTGTATCACACGGGAGCGCGCCCGCAAGGTAACCCTCTCGGGAGAGAGCTTCCCAGAGGGGGTTAGCTCTTGCGGGGAGGAGCCGCGAGAGCCACCGTGGGACCCCAGAAAAGGACGTTCGGGGCCACTCTGTGCAAAATGAAGTGCACAGTGGAGGTAAGTATGATATGTTTGTTATTTATTTTTTTAAAACACAAAGCTTTAGTACCACTTTAAGATTGGCTGTTTCTGAGAAAGTTGAATCTGTTAAAGTAAAACCTGTCCTGGCCTAAAAAATGTAAGCTAAAAATACAGCTGAATTATTTCAAACCAACTGTTTTGTTCTAGTGTAGCCTGGAGAACATCTTTACCCTGACAACAAGGTATACTGAAATTCAATACCTGTTAAGAGGGTTCTATGTACAGTGAATTGAAAAAGTATTCATACCCCTTGACATTTTCCACATTTTGTCTTGTTAAAACCAAAAACTTAAATTTATTTTATTGGGATTTTATGTGATAGACCAACACAAAGTGGCACATAAAATTGTGAAGTGGAAGGAAAATGATAAATGGTTTTCAATTGTTTTTTACAAATAAATATGTGAAAAGTGTGGCGTGCATTTGTATTCAGCCCCCCTGAGTCAATACTTTGTAGAACCACCTTTTGCTGCAATTACAGCTGCAAGTCTTTTTGGGGATGTCTCTACCAGTTTTGCACATCTAGAGAGTAAAATTTTTGCCCTTTCTTCTTTGCAAAATAGCTCAAGCTCTGTCAGATTGGATGGAGAGCATCTGTGAACAGCAATTTTCAAGTCTTGCCACAGATTCTCAATTGGATTTAGGTCTAGACTTTGACTGGGCCATTCTAACACATGAATATGCTTTAATCTAAACCATTCCATTGTAGCTCTGGCTGTACGTTTAGGCACATTGTCCTGCTGGAAGGCGAACCTCTGACCCATTCTCAAGTCTTTAGCAGACTCTAACAGGTTTTCTTCTAAGATTGCCCTGTATGCGACTCCTTTCATCTTCCCATCAACTCTGACAAGCTCCCCTATCCCTGCGGAAGAAAAGCAGCCCCACAGATGATGCTGCCACCACCATGTTTCACGGTGGGGATGGTGGGTTCAGGGTGATGTGCAGTGTTAGTTTTCTACCACACATAGCATTTTGCTTTTAGGCTAAAAAGTTAAATTTTGGTCTCATCCGAGCAAGGCAACTTCTTTCACATGTATGCTGTATCCCCCACATGGCTTCTCGCAAACTGCAAACGGGACTTCTGGCTTTCTTTCAACAATTACTTTCTTCTTGTCACTTTTTCATAAAGGCCAGATTTGTGGAGTGCCCGACTAATAGTTGTCCTGTGGACAGGTTCTCCTACCTGAGCTGTGGATCTCTTCAGCTTCTCCAGAGTTACCATGGGCCTCTTAGCTGCTTCTCTGATTAATGCTCTCCTTGCCTGGCCTGTCAGTTTAGGTGGACGGTCATGTCTTGTAGGTTTGCAGTTGTGCCATACTCTTTCCATTTTCGTATGATGGATTGAACATTGCTCCGTAAAATGTTCAAAGCTTGGGATATTTTTTTTATAACCTAATCCTGCTTTAAACTTCTCCGCAACTTCATCCCTGACCTGTCTGGTGTGTTCCTTGGACTTCATGATGCGGTTTGTTCACTATGGTTCTCTAACAAACCCCCGAAGGCTTCACAGAACAGCTGTATTTATACTGAGATTAAATTAAACACAGGTAGACTCTATTTAATAATCAGATGACTTCTGAAAGCAGTTGGTTCCACTAGAATTTAGTTAGGGGTATCAGACTAAAGGGGGCTAAATACAAATGCCCGCCACACTTCTCAGTTATTTGTAAAAAATGTTGAAAAACATTTATCATTTTCCATCCACGTCACAATTATGTGCCACTTTGTGTTGGTCTAGCACATAAAATCCCAAAAGAATACATTTACGTTTTTGGTTGTAACATGACAAAATGTGAAAAATTTTAAAGGGGTATGAATACTTTTTCAAGGCACTGTACATGCACTCAAACTTAAAAATGCAATAATTTGCCTACATACCTTATAAAGACCAATCCAATCCCAGGTGCTGCTGGGAAAATCCTTGCTCACAGAATAGCTAATGAGAGAGTCATGGTCCGCATTCCATTCTCCCTCTGCTCTTAGAGTCACTGGAGGATCGAGGATAAGAGGCCTCATCTGCAAAGCACATAAAAGTCACGTGTAAAGATGAACAATACATGTTTCCCTTTCAGCTAACTGTCTCCTAAATGAATGCAAAGTAAAGAGGACAGGACTGCTGACAAATTCACCACAATATTAAAGAATGACATACAGCTTTTCTAAAGGACAAACCAATGAGTAGCAAAATAAAGCTGTAGCTGGTTTTAGTAGGCAATTTTAAGGGTTCGGTGATCAATGCAAACTAAATGTATTTGCTTTTGTTTAGCTTTGACAAATTCCCCCAAATACCCAGTTTTTCCTGTAAAACAAATCCTAATTTTCACTTTGAAATTTGCCTTAGGTTTTTGTGTAAAATCATAGACCCACTTTACACAAATAGTGAAATACACAGTTAACCCCCTTAGCGGGAATCCCGAGTGTGGCTCGGGGTGAGTTTTTCATACCAAAAGCGGTAACCCTGAGCCAGACTCGGGCTGCATCCAGGGAGAGTTACTTACCTTGTTCCCTGGATCCTGCAATGTCTCTCCGCAGTGTGTGCGAGCCGTGTCTCGCTCGATTCACACTGCCGAGCTCCGTTCCCTGCGATGTTGCGGCGCACGCGAATGGAGTTCGGCGACAAATTCAAAAAGTGAAAAAGACGGTATAGATACAGTTTACTGTAATCTTACTGATTACAATACTGTATCAAATAATTACACATCCCCTTTGTCCCTAGTGGTCTGTCCGGTGCCCTGCATGCACTTTTATATTATAAAAACTGTTCTTTCTGCCTGGAAACTGAAGATTTTCCATAGCAACCAAAAAGTGTCCCTTTATGTCAAAAGTGGTTTTAGACCAGCTAGAAAACAGCGATAATAAATTAGAATCACTTGCAGAATTGAGCGATAGCGATTTGTGGGGAAATTCGTCAAACACTAAATCTAATGACAGCGACAATTCTGCAACTGAGCAAATTTCAGTGTTTTTGATTTGATTACATTGAATAATTTTTATTATTATTATTATTTGTTATAATTATTTATAGTTATTTATTATATTATAATTTATGATTTTGTGTTTCAAACGTTATCATACCCGGGATGTCTACTAGACTCTGGTTTGGACAGATTTAGGTGAGTTATTCCTAAGAATTGCAGCCCTACAATATAAAACGCCAAATTTCCATGCAAAATAATTGTACCGCTTTCAGCACCTAAAATCAGAAAGAATCATACCGCCAGGGAGATTAAGAAACAAAAAAAAATTAAGATTTTTTGTATTCACCGTAAAATCCTTTTCCATGGACGGACACAGCTCCTTAATTCTTGACAGTTGGGTTATGTTCCTGTTCTATAGGAGAGGACTAGGCAGAACATGTTAGATATTTAAATACATGTTACTTTAACAAAGTTGAACGGCCCCGCCCAGGGGGCGGTCCCTCCGAACATAACCCTCCGCCCTGCAGTCAGCAGCTCAGTTTGTAAAAAGCAGTACAAACCGAAAAAGGAGGGGTGGGTGCTGTTTCCGTCCATGGACGACAGAGAAAAAGGATTTTACGGTGAGTACAAAAAATCCTATTTTCTACTTTCGTCCATGGACGGACAAAGCTCCTTAATTCTTGACAGTTGGGACGTCCCAAAGCAGTGTCAAGAAAACGAGGGGTGGGAACAGCAATCAAAAAAAACAATTTCACCCCAAACAAGCAGAGCTTGCAACCTCAAACAGCGGCCTGCAAAACTTTGCGGCCAAAACTAGCATCCGAAGATGCACTCACATCAACTTTGTAAAATTTTGGGAAAGTGTGAACGGACGACCAGGTCGCCGCCTTACACACTTGTGATACAGACGCTTGATGTCGGAAAACCCAAGAGGCACCAATAGCCCTGGTCGAATGCGCCGTGACAGGAAAGGGAGGTGCCCGCCCCTGAAGGGCATAGGCCTGAATGACGGTCTGCCTTATCCACCGAGAAATGGTGGCCGACGAAGCCGCCAGGCCCTTCTGCGGACCAGACACTGACACAAACAGTGAGTCAGACCTCCGGTACGGAGCCGTAGCAGACAGGTACCCCCGCAAAGCACATACCACGTCCATAGAATGTAGCACAACCTCCTTGGAATGCAATGGCCGAGGACACAAGGATGGAAGTACCATGTCCTCATTCAGGTGAAAGGCCGAAACTACCTTCGGAAGGAAGGAAGGCTGCGGGTGAAGCACTGCTTTATCCTTATGGAGGACCAAATATGGGGACTTGCAAGACAAGGCCGCCAATTCAGAAACCCTCCTGACGGATGTGATGGCTAACAGGAAGGCTACCTTCTGAGAGAGTGTCAAAAGAGGAATTTCCCTGATGTTCTCAAAAGGAGGAGGTTTCTGAAGCGCCGAGAGCACCTGAGTCAAATCCCACGGAGGTGGTGGTGGTCGCACCGGAGGAGCCACATGTCGGACCCGTTGCACAAATGTACTCACCAGTGAATGAACCCCCAGGGGTCGCTTGAAAGAAACCAGCCAAGGCTGAAAACTGCCCCTTAATGGTGCTTAAGGCAAGTTTTTGATCTACTCCGCGCTGTAAAAACAGCAGGATCCTGGAAACTGAATAAGCCCGTGGACATCACTCCATCTCCTCACATGTGCAATGGTAGATTTTCCTAAAAGAAGACTTCCGTGCCCTCAACATGGTTGAAATGACCGAATCTGACAGGTCTCGGTCCCTTAGTACCTGGCTTTCAATAGCCATGCCGTTAAGGCTAGCGACTGTAAAGCAGGATGAAGAATAGGACCTTGCAAGAGAAGGTCCTCCCGCATTGGCAGTCGCCAGAGTACATCCTTCCCCAGGCGCACAAGGTCGGCGTACCAGGGACGCCTGGGCCAATCTGGGGCGATTAGAAACACCGGAATTCTCTCGGTCTCTACTCTGTGGAGTAGACGAGGAAGCAACTTCAGTGGAGGAAAGGCATAAATTAGCCGATACAGACCCCCCGGGGCCACCGATGTGTCTGCCCAGGGATCTCTGGACCTGACCACGAACCTCGACACCTTGCGATTGTGTCGAAAAGCCAGGAGACCCACCTCTGGCATACCCATCTCCGACAAAGGAGTTGAAAAAACCTCCGGATGTAACGACCATTCCCTTTGGTCCAGCATCTGGCGACTCAGATAGTCCGCCTGCCAGTTTTCCACGCCCGGAATGTAAACTGCCGATAGGGCCGGCACGCTCCTTACCGCCCCCGCAGGATGTGAGCGACCTCTGACGCTGCAGTCGAGCTTCTTGTTCCTCCTTGATGGTTGACGAATGCCACTGCCGTGGCGTTGTCTGACTGGATCCTTACTGGACGCCCTCTTAGCCTCTGTGACCACATGGAGAGGCACAGCTTGATCGCCCGGAGTTCCAGGACATTGATCAGCAGTTGGGATTCGTTCGGAGTCCAGCGGCCCTGGGCCGTCTGAACCCCCCATACTCCCTCCCAACCAGTCAGGCTGGCGTCCGTCGTGATCACAGTCCATGAAAGGGGAGGTACGACTTCCAGGACCGAAGAGCCGGGGCCACCAACTCAGCGGAGGTCCTGACAAGATGACTTATCTGAATCTGACGATCCAGAGACAACAGAGATTTGTTTCATTTGGGAAGAATCTCCGTCTTCAAAACCCGAGTGTGGAGATGGGCATATGGTACTGCTTCGAAAGAGGCTACCATGAGGCCCAGGACTTGCATGCAAAAACGAATAGACGACCATTTGCGGGATGTCACAACTTCACCGCAGTCCGGAGTGTCCGCAACTTTTCCAAAGGAAGAAAGACTCTGGCCTCCGAGGAGTCCAGAATCAACCCCAGGTACTCTAGGTGCTGGGTCGGTACTAACACCGACTTCTGGAGGTTCAGTATCCAACCAAACTCCCGGAGGGTTTGACTGGCTATAGTCACGTCCTCCTCTAATTCTGAGCTTGAGCAGCTCTCAGAAGAAGGTCGTCCAAGCAGCCCACGATAGCAATGCCGCGCTGTCTCAGCAAAGCTAGAATCTTGGTGAAAACTCTTGGTGCCGATGCTAGGCCAAAGGAAAGGCCACAAATTGATAGCGGTCTTCGCGGAACGCAAAGCGCAGGAACCTCTGATGCCGGACGCAGATGGGGACATGCAAGTATGCGTCCTTGATATCCAAGGATGCCAGGAAGTCCCCGGGATGGAGCGCAGCAACCACCGAATGAATCGATCCCATCCGGAACTTTTGAATCTTTATAAAGGCATTGAGGGCCCTGAGGTCCAAGATTGGACGGATTCCGTCCTTCTTTGGGACCACAAACAGATTTGAGTAGAAACCCCGAAACCTGTCCTGTGGTGGTACGGGTATGATCACCCCGCACCTCAACAAGTCCTGCACTGCCCCCTGCAGGGCAGTCCGACGAGCCGGAAGGAGAGGCAGATTTGAGGGAAAGAACCTGTATGGTGGACAAGAAAGAAACTCGATTTTGTACCCCAAGGTGACTACCTCGCAGACCCACTGGAGAGCAGGGAGGTCCACCGAGCTGCAAACCCGCAAAGCAATCTCCCCACCCAGGAGACGGGCGGGGGCAAAACTTCATGCGGTAGCAGGCTTGTTTGCTGGCTTGTTGGGCTAGCGCACCCAGGGACGCTTCCGTCCCCCAGCTGGACCTTTGTCCGCTTGGGAGGGTCTGTCAGCAGGTCCTGACTGACGAAAATACCGCTTCCGTCTGGGAAAGGAGGGCCCCGGCTTACGGCACCTTCCCTTTAGTGGACTGAGGGAGAAGTGTGCTCTTACCTCCAGTGACATCCTTAATGATGTCGTCCAGTGAGGCACCAAAAAGCCAACCATTTTAGAAAGACAATCTGCCAGAATTTTCTTGGAAGCTTGGTCAGCGGACCAGCATTTCAGCCATATCAGGCGGCGCAATACCACCGCAGATGCGGAGGCCCTGGAGATTAAAAGGGGCCGCATCCAGGGTTGCATCACAGACGTACACAAGTCCCTGTACCAACTGTACAGCCAGTGACATTCTGGAGGGAGCCGATGCTCCTCCATAGTCTGGTGCAATACTTTAGCTCACTCAGTGAGTGTCTGGGACACCAAGGTAGCAGCCAAGATAGGCCGCAATGCTGACCCCAGCATGGTGAACATGGAGCGGTTCATCGCTTCGGACCGCCTATCAGTAGTGTCCGTAAAGGCAGGGGTCCCCTCCACTGGGATAGTGGTTACTTTATTTAACCGAGAGACCCAGGGATCAACGACTGGAGGAGAAGCCCATTTTTTCAAAAGGCTTGCTTCAAATGGGTAACGGACCACCATGCGCTGAGGGACCGCAAAGGACCTCTGCAGCCGTCCCATTCCTTATCTATGAACTTGTCAAAGTAAGACACATAAGGAAAAACCTTGATAGCGGGTCAGTTTGTGAGACCCAAAAGGGAGTGACACCTCAGTGGATGTCCCAGCTGTATCCTCCAGCTTAAGAGTGACCCTCACTGCTCTGATGAGTGCTACCACAAGTGCTCTATCCTGCGCTGACCCGGACAAGGAGTCTTCCTCACTGCCCGGACGGTCTTCGCATCCTCTGACACTTCAGAACAGGGTTCCTGTGCCGCAGCCAGGCCCGAGTCTCAGGCAGAGCATTTCCCCATGAGATAGCGGGGGGAGGGGCGCTTTTTTAACCCCCCCTTATGCCCGCCCTTGGCAACAAATGACTCCAGGACTGTCCATAGGCACCACAGGTGTAGGGACACCGGTTGCTGCCCTGGAATGTCTGGGGAAGAAGCATCCAGCTTCTGACTCCATGCCCACCCACTGACAGCCTATAAGGACTTAAGTCAAGGTAATGGCACCGAAAAATGTCCACCCTCCTTGCTGCTCTGACCGGGGTTTTACCTAGGGAACTCACCACCCAAGTAAGAGGCTGCCCAGCGTCGCTGTCCGCTCTCCCTCCGCACACAGCGTGTGTCTGAGGTGTTCTGTGATGTGAACAGTGGTATTTGCGCCGTTCAGGAAGCCTTCCCAGCACTAGAGGCCACATCAATAAGAAAAAAACACCCTCAAAATGGCCGAACGCCTCAGAGAAACAGGGTGCGGACTACAAGAAAATGGCCGCCCGCAATGACAGCGCAGCCACGACAAAATGGCCGCCAATGGAGATGTCATTGCAAACTACAGGCCCCAAGAAAATGGCGTCTGAGCTTCAAAAGATGGTGCCTAAGCACCTGAGGTGGATGAGAAGGCCGTAGAGATGCCGAATGGAGACTTCCCAGAGGAAGACCACCCCCCACAGAGAGCGGACCCGGATGCCCCCACAGCCCCAAACCGGGATACGGAATCCCCTTCAGGTATACCCCGGCCGACGTAGCAGGCCCCGCAAGGCGAGGAGGAAAAAAAGAGGGGACAGAGGAAGAGGAAGGGAGGACAGGAGACCCCCTAACCAACCCTCCGGGAATGCCCAGCTGTTCCATCCTGTCGAAACAGGAGGAACTTAACTTACCCGTCCAAGCGAGGACTTGCTGGAGCGTTCCAGACAGACCCACAGCCGAGCAGTACGGAGTGGCTGTCGGCCATGGTCCACTGTGACTGAGACAGCAAGCAGCCCGGTCATATGTGGACCCCGGAGCAATAGCTCACTGACCATCCCTGGAGCCATGGGGTATGTTGTGGCCGACCCAGCGTGTAGCTAAGACCTGCTCACGCTCGATGGCCGGAACTGGGGAGACTACAAGGATCTATATTATCCAGCCTGTCACCCAGCCGGCAGTTGATAGTTGATCTCAGGATGAAAAAATAAAATAAAAAACAATAAAAAGTAAAAACTTCTTCCGGACCCTGGGCCCAAAGGGGGCCAGGTCCTTCTCCTCTACTAGGCAGAAAAAAATTGAGCTGCTGACTGCAGGGCAGTGGGTTATGTCCAGAGGGACCGCCCCCTGGGCGGGGCTGTTCAACTCTGTTAAAGTAACATGTATTTAAATATCTAACATGTTCTGCCTAGTCCTCTCCTATAGAACAGGAACATAACCCAACTGTCAAGAATTAAGGAGCTGTGTCCGTCCATGGATGAAAAGAGAAAAACTGTTTTTACTTCTAAAGCATTTGTATTTCTGTCCATCCAGTCCTGAGATTTACACAGCCCTGCCAGACAGCAAAAAAACAGTTTGGTAACCTAAATTTTCCCCAATCTAGCTAAGCTTTTGACAAAGCGCATGCACGCGAAATGCGTCATCACGGCAACAGACGAGCTTGAGTTCCTTGCTGGTTCATGGACTTTTATCTCCTTCTCACACTTCCAGTTGGTGCTGCACGTCATCCAGGCATGCCAGTTTCTCGGCTCAGCTCCCCTGGTCCCCGGCTTGGCTCTACCATTCCACTACAACTGACAGTGACAATTCCACAAGCAGTGACACCGGTTCCCCCAGCCGGGTCTCCTGGCTGGCGCACACCATCCCGCAGTGGGCGGTAATGACATCTCTCAGGCACTTCGGTGCTCTGGTTTCCAGCCATCAGGGATCCCTTGGACCAGGTTTCCATCTTCCACAGCATGGACATTGGCGCCCCTCCATGCTCTATCAGCTGGTCCTCTGGACGGTGTTAACCCCTCCACGCCCATGGGAATCATAGTGGTATCGTTGGCTCTTTTACTTTTTTTATCTTTTTAACGTAATACTATGTCCATTGATGAAATAAACAATGCCTACTAACATGGCTGAATTGACTCCTATAGTTCTCCCACTTCTCGATTATCTAGTCGATTGAGCACTGTCTGTGAGTTGTTTTCTTTTAGTCAAGCAATAAAGCCTGGCCACCACCTAACTCCCAGGTCTGTCTGGACAGAGAAGGATCAGCAGAAGACTGATGAGCTTATCCCTCTGCTCACTTCTCCTGTCAGCAGGTTTCTTGTTAGAACGTGTTCATTACAGCATATATGTCTGTCGTCCTCCCAGTGCAGGTTTAGGTACCAATACTAGCAAATTTAATAGTGCTTTTAATGATTTTGTTATACAAAAAACTCTGCATTTATGGGTGTCTATCTAAGATAACGTTGTCCTATTTTTAATTAGTCTGTGTTACACACAGCCAATCTGCCATTTTTTCTACATTGTTGTGATATTTTCAAATTAATTAAAGCTGTTTTGTATCATCCATAGTGTTCTGATTTGACCCTCTTGAGAGAACTTTATTCTCTTCTTTTTTGCTATAAAAACATTGACAGGAGACAATTGATTATTTTAAATCACTTTGGAGAGCAATAGGGAAAAAAGATTCTGGACAATAAACCAAATATAAATTTTCTTGTTTGTAGCTACCAGTTAACATTCAATAAAATTGAGCAATACGGGTATTAGAAAAAAAAGGGTTTCTGTTATTTACCTGCAAAGTGAAAGTTCCCGTTACTGGTTTGTGGTCACTGATACCGTAGCTCATGTGGCTTGTATATTTTTCTAAATTAGCTTTTAAGATATGCTCAAATTCAGAGCCAACAGATTCTTCTTGTTCACTTTCTGAAATCTCCTTTAACTTCCAAAGAATGCGATCTGTCCAGGCTGGTTTTCTCTTTTTCCCACTAGAAAATAAAACACAATATTCAGGATACATCAAGGGGTCTAGACAAACCCTGATCATTGCAACTACGTTTATGATAATTCTACGATAATTCTCACCAGACATAATATTAGTGGCACTCGGTTGTAAACTGAACACGTGAAGATTTTTCCACGATCATAACAGGAGATAAGAACCACCATGCATAGTTTTTTTTGTATTTAAGGTTGGGCAGAAAAAGGATTGTTCCCTCTTCAGTGGAGAATGAAAATCACTCTTAATGGGTTGCAGATATTTTCTAACATGTACACTAGCATGCTAGCTCACACCTTAAAGTAGAACTAAAAGGCAAAACTTTTTTTATTTCGGATAAAGCAAGATAGGGTTATAAGCCCTGTCAGATAATTTTTTTTGCTGACTGTATCCCATTGGGGAGATTTCCCCTTTACTTCCTGTCCCATAGCCGAACAGGAAGTGAGTAAAAAAAAAAGAGAATCCCCGGTTGTCACCAGAACTAGTGTCCCCATTGGAAGATTTCCCTTCTGTTACTGTCCCAGAGACAACTCAAAATTTAGGATATTCTTTTTACTTTTCATGATAACAGTATATGGGGGCACAAACCACAACTAAAAAAAAAACTTTTGTACAGGCTGAAATGCTTGCATAAACTGGACATATGGCAGTTTTTATCAGGTAATTTGTTATCCTCTTAACAGTAAAATTTTGGCTTTTTGGAATGAAAATGTTGTAATGTATATTTCATGTCCTGCAAACTCTTTATGGGTTCCCAGTGGGTCTTTTTGCCCTCATGCTGTCCTCCTAGCTGTTTAATTTAGATACAACTTTGAGCCGTGGCCCTCCCACAAGCCAATAACAGTGCATTAGCAGGAAATAACGGGGCTTTTTTAAATTGTCAAATGGTCATAGTTATGGCAGAGCTTGGAATTATCTGGACACAATTTTGGGCTGCTACCCAACTGCTCAAAAAATAATCTGTAAGAATTGAAAAAGTATTTTCAGGATTTGCTCTTCAACAATAATTTAGGTTTGAAATATTGATTCACGTGACAGGTTCCCTTAAACGTTTAGGTATGCAAAGAGTACTGTTTATAAATGAAAAAAAAAATAGGGCCATGTGCCACATACATGAATCAGGCGTTATTAATCAGATCTGCAATAAATCCTGCTGAGAGATCTGCCCATACTTAAGCCCCATACACATGGGCAGAATGTTGGGAGTCATTTACCGGTTAAAAAAAAACAAACGGCCAACATTCTGCCCGTGTGTATGTCAGTTTGGACGACTTCTGTCGGACATGCATGCTAGAAAACCAGCAGCCGACCGACTCTCGATAAGTGCTCTCAGCCAATGGCAGAGAGCGTCAATCAGAATGTTCTGGCGAGTGGGCTGTTCCCCCGTCAGAACACAACAGCTCAGCGGGGGAGATCGCTGGACTAACCTTGCATGGTTAGTACAGCGGCTGTGACCGGAGCTGTCAGTTTTTTATTTTTTTCTGCAACCCAAAAAATAACAGTTGTGTGTGCCCGGCTTTACTCAAACTGCTACTGGCAAATGCTGTAATCTTTATCCCTGATTTAGCTCCAGCATAGATACAGAGAATGCAAGATACAGGGACTGCGCCCTTTTGTACTCATAAAAAAAGTATTGTTCCCTAAGTGACCATAGAGATCTGTATGTTTGATGAATGGCATTTCTGATGTTTGGAAGTGCTTTTTTATTGCTCGATGCAAAAAAGTTTTGATGTTCCTAGTTTGATGTTCCATGAGTTTTTTTTTTGATGTTCCTAGTATGGTCTGAGAACCTTAGCAGTGCTTAAAAATGGGCAGCCACAGCCTAAACAATGCAAACAGCATTTCTGTTCAGTGCGATTTGAAGACATGCCCTATGAACATGGAAGTGTAGCCTGAGCGGCTTTTTGGGTATGCTACATTTGGCGGGAGTCAGGAACAAGCTCATCAAAAACAAGCTCTTACACTTGCTCACTGTAATTGATGCTTGAATTAAAGTAGAACTATAAAAAACGTGTTTTTTTTTACCATTTTGGATAGAGTAAGTAACTGCTGTCAGATTTTTTTGCCATCTGTGTCCCATTGCGGAGATTTCCCTTTACTTCCTGTCCCAAAGCCAAACAGAGAGTGAGAGGAAATCCTGGCAAATTAAGGCAATCCCTTGGTGACCCCCCACGTTACCAGAAGTAGTGTGCCCATTGGAAGATTTCTCCTCTATTAGGACAACCCAAAACTTGGGATTTTTTTTGACTTTCACTTTCAATGATAATGGTAAGAAGGATAAATAGAGAGGGTGAATCTCCATAACGAGGACACAGACAGCAATTAAAACTGACAAGCGTTCTAATCCCTCTGCATTCTATCCAAAAACAAAAAAAAGTTTTGCCTTTAGTTATATTTTAATTGTTTCACTTATAAAAACAGGGTCAAGTATGGCCACTAAAAATTTTGTATCATAGTCTTATTGGCCTCACTGTGTGACTGGGGTAGAGAGCTCTGTGAAAACACTTTATCATCACTCATACCAACTGTATAATAATCAACCTTTACCCAAGAAACACAGAAATAATGGGTTAGTTTTAAACAGTGATAAAGATATGTCTATGTTATGATGAACAAATGGGAGTCAAACAGGCAGCTGCTGATGGTACACGATTGCATGTTAGAAGAAGGCCTTATCATGTTATCCACATACAAGCACATCACACATGCACTTTACCTGTCTTCACTTCCCAGTAAGTTCTGGCATGAAAATCCACCATTACTCCTGCTCTATAGCATTTAAGCCAATCAGCCATAACCTTATGACCACTGACAGGTTAACTGAATAAGACTGATTATCTCATTACAAAGGCGTCTGAAAATCGATGGGATATATTAAGCAGCAAGTAAACTTGTTGTCCCCAAAGATGATATATTGAAATCAGAAAAATGGGCATCTCAGTTTGTTGTGTATGGGGCTGTGTAGCAACAGACCAGTCAGGGTACCCATGCTGACCTATGTCCACAGGCAAAAGCTCCTACAATGGGCACATGAGCATCAGAACTGGACCACAGAGAAATGGAAAAAGGTGGCCAGGTCTGAGGAATTAGGTTTTCTTTTACATCATGTGGATGGATGGGTGCTTGTGCATCACCTTCCTAGGGAGGAGATGGCACCAGGATACACTATGCGAAGAAGGCAAGCTGGCAGAGACAATGTGATGCTTTGGGCAATATTCTGCTGGGGGTGAAACCTTGGATCGGGCTACTCATGTGGATTTTATTTGACACATACCACCTAACTAAACATTTTTGCTGACCAAGTTCATTCCTTCATGGAAACAGTATTCCCTGATGGTTGTGGCCCCTTTCAGGAGGACTATGCGTCCTGCCACACTGCAAGAATGGTTTGAGGAACACAACAATGATTATGAAGTGTTGACTTCAATATTGTACAGATCTCAATCCATTAAGCATCGGCAGGATGTGCTGGAAAAAAAAAGACCGACCCATGGAGGCCCCATCTCGCAACTTACAGGGCTTAAAGTGTTACTAAACCCACAACAGTAAAACCAGTCTGTATATGCAGCATAGCATGCTTGTTATACTAGGAGAAAGGAAGATAGCTGCTCCAGATGGGAACCTTGGAAGTAATTCACCACAGAGATCTCAGGTGCAGACAATGCAATCAGCAAAGCAGGAATAGTAAGGATGTATTTCTGGACAGCCGCACTCTTGAAAAATTATAGCCTTCATTAAAATGAGAACAGCACTAAAAGTCACAGCAAGTAAAAACCTCGGACAGCTGATGCGTTTCACACTCTATCTAGTGTTTAGTCAAAGCTATGACTAAACACTAGAGTGTGAAACGCATCAGCTGTCCGAGGTTTTTACTTGCTGTGACTTTTAGTGCTGTTCTCATTTTAATGAAGGCTATAATTTTTCAAGAGTGCAGCTGTCCAAAAATACATCCTTGTTATTCATGCTTGTTACACTTACTGTGAAATTTAAGGAGTTAATCCTCTGCATTGTGTAAAAAATAGGATTTTTGTACTCACCGTAAAATCCGTTTCTCTGACGTCCATGGTTAACTGTTACCTGTATGCTGCTTCAGCAGCACTGTCAAGCAGGTTGGAATGATACAGAGAAGATTATGCGCCTCTGCGCCATAACTTAAACTCATCCTATACCTCTACACTGCATACATTCACAGTGTATGTATGTGTTATTGGTCTCTGTGTCTGCATGGCTGTCCCCACGTTCCAATGCTGTGTTTCAGTGCCATACATGATATAAACGTACAAAATATGTTTATGCACGACTCCAGATACATTCACAGTATATGTATGTATCATACTCTCTGGGTTGGCGGGGGCTCCGGTGTCCTCCCGCACTCTCATGGTATGTGCGCTTCAGCTCTCTGCACAGTATATTGCACATATTATTCATGTTTACAATATGGGTATACTGTTTGCGTGGGGTTCCTCCGGGTACTCCGGTTTCCCCCCACGCTCCAATGGAAATGCACAGCATAAACATGTGCAATATTATGTTGATTCACATGCTATCATTCCTACACGGTATCTGTGTGCTGTCTGCGTGGAGTTCTTCCGAGTGGGCGCTTCGGCGCTATGCACAGTCTAAATTTGTGCGATTGGACCTACCCGGTATGTCTTTGCAGTCTGCATGGGTTTCCGCCCACGCTACATGACATGCATGCCTTTGGTGCAATACACGATGTAAACATACACATTATGTTTATACACTACACTAAATACATTCACAGTAGTTGTAGGTATTGCATTCTCTGAGTATGCGTGGGGTACTTCGGTTCCTCCCACGCGCCAACGGTGTGCGCGCCTTCGGTGCTTTGCACACATGAGCTTGTGCAAAAGGTTTAGCACACACACTATAATACCTATACGGTATGCGTATGCAGTCTGCGTGGGTTTCTGCCCATGCTACATGACATGCATGCCTTTGGTGCAATACACGGTGTAAACATACACATTATGTCTATGCACTACACTAAATACATTTACAGTAGTTGTAGGTATTGCATTCTCTGAGTATGCGTGGGGTACTTCGGTTCCTCACACGCGCCAATGGTGTGCGCGCCTTCGGTGCTTTGCACACATGAGCTTGTGCAAAAGGTTTAGCACACACACTATAATACCTACACGGTATGCGTATGCAGTCTGCGTGGGTTTCTGCCCATGCTACATGACATGCATGCCTTTGGTGCAATACACGGTGTAAACATACACATTATGTCTATGCACTACACTAAATACATTTACAGTAGTTGTAGGTATTGCATTCTCTGAGTATGCGTGGGGTACTTCGGTTCCTCACACGCGCCAATGGTGTGCGCGCCTTCGGTGCTTTGCACACATGAGCTTGTGCAAAAGGTTTAGCACACACACTATAATACCTACACGGTATGCGTATGCAGTCTGCGTGGGTTTCTGCCCATGCTACATGACATGCATGCCTTTGGTGCAATACACGGTGTAAACATACACATTATGTCTATACACTACACTAAATACATTTACAGTAGCTGTAGGTATTGCATTCTCTGAGTATGCGTGGGGTACTTCGGTTCCTCCCACGCGCCAACAGTGTGCACGCCTTCGGTGCTATGCACACATGGGCTGGTGCAAAATGTTTAGCACACATACTATAATACCATACACGGTATGCGTATGCAGTCTGCATAGGTTTCATCCGGGTGCTCAGGTTTCTCCCCTGCGTTCCAATGGTGTGCGCATTCTCAGCGCTATGCACAGTATAAACATGTGCAATTTGTTTATTCGCAGGCTAACATACCTACACGGTTGTGTACGCAATCTGTGTGCCTGGTTTACGTCCAGGCCCCGATGATGTGCACGCCTTCGTCGCTGGCACAGTATATACGCGTTTAATAGGTTTATCCACAAATACTAAACTACATACGCCGTATGTGGTGGTATTATGCTCTTTGTGGCTGGGTGGGTTTCCTCCCACACTCTCCATTTGTGCGTTTGACGCAATACATAGTATAAACTATGTGTTTGCACAATCGGCACCTATCCATGGGTAGCTGCTGGATGGAGCATTGTCACAAGGATCCCTGGTTTCAGGGGTATCACTTTCCACCTGCTTTCAGTGGTGATCAGAAGCGCTGGCTTGGACTGTGTTCGCCAGGCTGGGGTTGGCGTTGCGCCCGTTAGTGGCTGCGTCTCTGGCATTTTTTGTAGCTCAATGACTGGGCAAAAACCTCTGCTTCATTCATCAGTCGTCTAGCAGGTGCACTACAACTGCTTTAGCCTTTAGGGTCTCTGTGCCCGGGGTGGGTTTGCGCCACCTGTGGAGGCTGAAGT
This sequence comes from Rana muscosa, assembly GCA_029206835.1. Classification (NCBI taxonomy): domain Eukaryota; kingdom Metazoa; phylum Chordata; class Amphibia; order Anura; family Ranidae; genus Rana; species Rana muscosa. The sequence goes on from CM055117.1 coordinate 192,486,082, forward strand.
ACTAGTCCTCTGACCGAGTTTCTAGGGAAGTTTTGTCAAGTTGCCTTTATTGGCCAACATTTGAGGCACCCTGTACACTGGGGCCTCCCTTCTCCGATACATTGCGGAGTCTCTTTGGGATTTTCATACGTCTCGCTGCAAGACGGTCCTGTCGGCCGTGTGCATTGCAGGCGAAGGGTCCTTGCATCCGGAGGTGTTTCCACCTTCTTTACCGGAGGTGGGGCACCGGAAGTGGACCTTGTGGCCTCTCGACTCACTCGCAAGGTGGCAAGATCGTGGTCAGGTCCAGGGACCCCTGGGCGGATGCGTTAGACGCGTTGTAAGCCCGTGGGGGCAGTATCGCCTGATATATGCTTACCCTCTGCTACTGTTGTTGCCTCGCCGGCTTCGCAGAGCATACTTCATCCTGCTTTACAGTCCTTGGCTTTAATGGCATGGCTGTTTAAAGCCAGGTGCTAAAGGACCAAGTTCTCTCGTATTCGGTCATCTCTTCTATGTTGTTGACACGGGAATCTTCCTCCAGAAAGATATCTCACCGTACCTGGAAGGCTTACATCGCTATGTGCGAGGAACTTGAGTGGCATCCTTGGATGTTTTCCGTTCCCAGGATTTTGCTGTTCTTACAGCGTGGTGTGACCCAAATGCTGGCCTTGCATACCTTTTTTTTGAGGGTCGGATTTCGGCCCGGACTGTCTTTTTCAACGATCGCTGCCGGGCCATTCCTTGATTAGCACCTTTTGGGCAGGGGGTTCGCCATGTGGTCCCCCCTGTCAAGCCTCCTCTCCCTACTTGGGATCTGATTTTGATGCATCTCGGTTCTCCAAGAACATCCCTTTGACAATATCAGAGAGATTCCTCTCTTGACCTTGTCCCGGAAGTTGGCCTTAGTGGCCATTGCTTCGGTTAGACGGGTGTCTGAGTTGGCAGCCTTGTCTGGCAAGTCGCCTTACTTGGTCCTCCATAAGGATATGTTGGTGTTGCTCCCAAGACCATCCTTCTTTTCTAAGGATGGTCTTGGCCTTTCACCTTAAGAAGGACATTGTTCTTCCGTTCTTGTGTCCTCACCCATCGCTTCCCTGAGAGTTTGCGCTTCCTGCATTAAGATGGGTACAAGCCTTACGAGTGTACCTGTCTGCTACTGTTTCCATTCGAAAATCTGTGTCTGGTCCAAAACCGGGCCGAGCGGTGTCGTCTGCCACCGTCTTTAGGTGGATCAGGCAGACCGTCATACAGGCCTATGCCCTTAAGGGGCGGGCGCCTCCCTTTCCGGTTGCGGCGCATTCCACCAAGGCAATTGGTGTTTCCCGGGCCTTCCGACATCAAGCGTCGGTTGCACAAGTGTGCAAGGCGACGACCTGGTCGTCCGTTCATACCTTTTCAAAGTTCTACAAGGTTGATGTGGCTGCATCTTCGGATGCTTCCTTCGGCCGCAAAGTGTTGTCTAATGTTGCAACTCCTCCGTTGAGGGGCTCTGCTGGTTTGGAGTGAAGTTTTGGTTGTTCCTTACTTTTTTTGCTCCCACCCTTTTCTTATACTGCTTTGGGACGTCCCACATGTAATCAGTATGAGAGCTGCGTCGGTCCATGGACGATAAGAGAAAATAGGATTTTTGTACTCACCGTAAAATCCGTTTCTCTGACGTCCATGGACCGACGCAGCACCCACCCTTCCTTTTTAAGTTTGTACTGCTTTGTTACGAACTGAGGCTGATTGGCTGCAGGTGGAAGGGTAATGTCCGGAGGGACCGCCCCCCTGGGTGGGGCTGTTCAGCTCTGGCTTGTTCTAGAATGTTTTAACCTCTAACATTCTGCCTAGGTCTTCTCCTGCGAGCAGGGACATATACCCACATGTAATCAGTATGAGAGCTGCGTCGGTCCATGGACGATAAGAGAAAGGCTGTTTTATCCTATATGCAGAGATCCTCCCCCTCCTGCACTGTCTACCTGGGGAAAGCCAGCTAACACAGGCAGAGTAGCTCACCTGCACATGCTCAGTTGGGTCTTTTATGCGGGAGAGAACATTTACTTGTTCTCAGAGATAGCCAGGTCACATGATAGTGACATCACACATGTGGGTGTGTATAAAGGCTGCAGTGGAAATCTCCTCCTTCTTGAACTCTCAGCAATGGAGAAACTGTGCCGTTTATCATGTGGTCGTGGTATACAGTCCAACCAAAAAGATATATAGTGGCAGTATTTAAATGTAAATAGAAGATTTATAAGCTGTGGGCACTGCAGGGGGGGTGGATGAACTATTTTTATATTACTGGGTTTAGTAACACTTTAAAACAAGGGTAGGCAACCTCTGCACTCCAGCTGTGGTGAAACTACAAATCCCACCATGCCTCTGCCTCTAGGAGTCATGCCTGTGATTGTCAGGGTCTAGCAATGTCTCATTGGACTTGTAGTTCCACCACAGCTGGAGGGCCGAGGCTGCCCCCTGCTTTGAAAGAATCTGCTAGTGACCGCTTGGTGCCAAATAGAGTATACTTAGGTCTAGCTGAATCCATGTCTCGATTGGTCAGGGCTGTTTTGGTGGCAAAAAGGGGTCCTACTCAATATTAGGTGGAAGATCATAAAGTTACAGCTGATCGGTCCATATTAAAGAACAACTCCACCCAATACAGATTACTTTGTTTTGGACAGAGTGGGTGCACGACCAAACCTCCTGTTTGATCATCCTTGCTGTCCAGGAGCCCGGTGAGATAATCCCTCCCCAAAGCAACATGGATATGATATAGGATGAGCACTGTTGAGCAAGAACAAACTTTTTGTTGTAGGTAACAACAAAGAGTTTAGCATTTCAGCTTGGCTTACCACAGGTCAAGATCATGCTGGACCCAGGAAACAGAACTTTGCCAGTCTCACCTAAAAACAAGGAAGACAAAAGGGGGCAGTGAAGCCCTGCAGCAGTATGCCTAGAATGGAAATATTTGTTTTGGATGGAGCTGCTCTTTTAAAGGGGGGGCACTCCCCTCTGACACAAGAGCCTTTTAGATGTTTGCATACATGAGCAACTGAAGAGCATTTTATCTGTCAGCTTGTCTCACATAGATGTGCAAACATAGCATGCTTTCAAGTGTATCCAGCCTGTAAGTCTGTTTAAGATATTTCGGAGTTCCTTCACAAGCACTTCTAACCTGAATTTAAGCGCCTCTTAAGTCGGGAAAGCAAGTTCAGGGTCAGACACAATCAAAAGCCACTGTACACTGATCCTATTGTAGCTTAAGTGTAGTTGCCTTAGGCTGGATTCACACCTATGCATTTTTAGTGCTTCTTGCATATTTGCACTACAGTCCATTTAACATGGTTACCTATGGAACATGTTCTGTAGAGCAAATCTGCAAAATGCACAAAAAATGCATAGGTGTGAATCCAGCCTTAGGGTCCTTTTACAGATCTCACTGGGGTTTTTTTTTTTATTCATTCCCTTCCATTGACCTGTATAAATCAGTGCCCATTTCAAAAATGAGATGAGCTGCCTTGAAACTAAAGCCCTGTACACACGATCGGATTTCCTATGGATTCTAATCCGATGGATTTTTCCATCGGAAATCCGATGAAGCTGACTTCTATCAGTCTTGCCTACACACCATCAGTCAAAAATCCTACCGTCCCAAACGCTGTGACGTAAAACACTCCGACAAGCTGAGAAAAATGAAGTTCAATGCTTCTGAGCATGCGTCGACTTGATTCTGAGCATGCGTGGGTTTTTTGTCCGATGGAGTTCCACACAGACGATCGGAATTTGCTATCGTTTTTTTTCCTATCGGATAAATTTAAAACACGTTCTATTTTTTCTCACCGATGGAAAAAAGACCGATGGGGCCCATACACGATTGGTTTGTCCGATGAGAAAAGTCCATCGGACTGTTTTCATCGGTAAAACCGATCGTGTGTATACGGCATAAGAGATCTACTCAGAGCATGAGATCCTTTTGATGCGAGCCGCACTCAGAGAAAGTACATGCTGTAATGCAGTGTGTATGGTTTCATGCCAGGGCTTTCTTAATGGAAACATAGGAAGGGTTTAGAATGTACATCTGGCATCACCTTAAAAGTCCACAATATGTTCTGCTAATTTAACACATAACAGCATTTTTCTTTTTATTGCTGCCAACCATAAAGGACTACTGGACTGAAAACATAAACCTTTAAAAAAAAAAAAAAAAACAACTGACGTTTATTCAAAAGCCAGTAAATATTGGTTCAAATACCTAGGAATGTCATACAGCCCAGGTGCCTTTATAAAAAAAAAAAAAAAAGAAGGACAAAGTAAACGGAACGCAGACTCGAGAATGTTGAAAAGATGGTATTTATGCTGAATAAGGCTAGCTAGATTTAGAACCATGGATAAGTCTCATCTCTGCTCTAAATATTTAAGCCCTGCAGTTGACATATGGAGACAGTACACTCCCCATGAGACATATCCAATCATTGTATTTATTTTCAATGACAACAAAAATGTAAAAATAACTTTATTCCTGGGGCAAACTGATTACTATAGAACATTCAGCAGCCAGACAATCCAAACTAGCTTCTAGCACACATTTAATGGACTAGATAAATATGCTTTCAATGACAATACCTGAAAAAGTTCACAAACATGAAATACAAATGTAAGACATTTTAGGGTCACTGGTTACCATTATCCTGGGTAATGTTCTTATCTGAGTTAAAAGACAAATACAACCACATTATGCAAGCAAAAGATATATTGGCTACAAGAAATACTCCTACTCTTGTGATCCACCCACCCCTACTCTTCAATATGGAACTAAAGAATTAGGAGGGGTGGCAACACTTTTCAGATCCTGCAGTTCTGCCGATACAGTGCCAGCGGATCATTTTGTGTCTGCTTATTCGGATAATGGTGACACTCGCCGGTGTTCTCTTCCTGCTGTGACCCCACCTAATGACCCAGACCTTCAGCCTATTAGCTTACAGAGCAGCCCCACCACTGCAAGCCTGATTTTATCTTTCAGGTGGAATATGGCTGGTTCATATAAAGACAGATTTCCAATGAGTACACTCATTATTGAAAAGAATAATTACAGGACTTCTGATTGAACACATAAGTAAACTATTTTCTATTTATAAACTTACCATAGGTTTATTGATCTGTAAACGTAAAATCTATTTTAGAAATAATTATATATATAAGAATATATATATCCAAAAAGTTTCAGTTATACCCTTTATCAACTAACTTAAACTATTAAAGTTGCAAGCATTCAGAACCCCTTAGTACATTTTTCAGGCAGTATACAATTGTATAATGCATGAGGAAGGGACCTAAGGGGTTCTTAAAGCTTGCATCTTTTATAACTTTAAGCGGTTGTAACCCTAAAAAGGAAAAAAAAAAAAAAGGTTTCTGTTCTTTTAAGGCATGATCTATAGCATATTGCTTGTGCCGTGTAATTTATTCCTTTCTATGCTGTAAAATACCTGGTTGATTCTGCCTGTTCCTGTGTCCCCCTGTGTGTGCTGACCATGGTAATCATGGCTGCTTATCCATGATACCGTGCGTGGTCAGTTTACGTGCCTCCATTCATCCCGCTCTCTGCTTTGAGTCTCTCCCTCTCCCTCTTTGCCTGTCAGTTCAAGGCACTCTCCTCCCCTCTCCTCCCCTCCTGCTGCTCTTCTCTGTGGCTTGAAAATGCAATTTATAAATAACTGCTATTCCCTCTGTTTTATCAAGATATATAAAGAACTGTGTGTCAGTTTTTATTTTTAATTCTAATCCTAAATACCTTTATTTTATCAATGTGCTGACATCAGAGAGGTATATCAGCCCCTCCCTCCTCATTCCTTAGATCGGGGAAGCAGAGAGGAGGAGGACACGTGGCAGCACAGAGGTGCTGTGAGAGAAGGTATTTAGGATTAGAATAAAACAAAAACAGACACACAGCACTTTTGTTCTTGATAAAACAGAGGGGATGGCAGTTATTGATTATTCTGAGTTTACAACCACTTTAAACTTCACTCTCTTGATTAACACTGACTATTTTTAATCTTTATGCTGCTAGCATTAGTAAATAAATAGGAAGGTGTATTATATTTACTTGTTTTAAACCTTTTTTTTTATTTCTTCAATTACTTTTTTGTTTCCAGGCCTAAGCAAATGATATTACACGTCCCAGGAGTCTGTAGGAGGGGAGGAGCGGTTTTCTCATTAAGCACACCCTAATGTCTGCATGCCTGAGCTAGGGGGCAGATAGATTCCAGAAAGAAAATGCTACATTAATCATTCTTACTCAAGATGGCCACAGCAAGAAATGCTAGAGTGTTTTGCAAAGTGATTTCTCAGCAAAATAAAGCTTGGAGACATGAACGGATTTTAAAAATGAATGATATAGCCTTTTTGGTTTGTGGTGTTTGGATGCATCACTTAACCACTTAAGTACCGGCCCATGTAGATTTACGTTGGCAGAATGGTTCGGACAGGCATAATCACGTACCTGTACATCCCTTTTAAGTGCCTGCCGTGTGGTCACCGGCGCGCTGGCGACCCTGCCTCCTTCCCCGTGAGTCGGACTGCGGGTCCTGCGGACTCGATCGCCACGGGGATCCCCGCGATCGTCTCACGGAGGTATAGAGCGGGGAGATGCTTGTGTAAACAAGCATCTCCCCGCTCTGCCTAGTGACAATGACACGGATCTCCATTCCGTGTACTCGGAGCGAAGATCAGTGTCATGTGACACACAGCCCATCCCCCCTACAGTAAGAAACACTCAATAGGGAACACTTAACCCCTACAGCGCCACCTAGTGGTTAACCCCTTCACTGCCAGTGTCATTTTCACAGTAATCAGTGCATTTTTATAGCACTGATCGCTGTAAAAATGACAATGGTCCCAAAAATGTGCCAAAAGTGTCCGATGTGTCCGCCATAATGTCACAGTCACGATAAAAATCGCTGATCGCCGCCATTACTAGTAAAAAAAAAAATATTAATAAAAATGCCATAAAACTATCCCCTATTTTGTAGATGCTATAACTTTTGCGCAAACCAATCAGTAAACGCTTATTTCGATTTTTTTAACCAAAAATATGTAGAAGAATACGTATCGGCCTAAACTGAGGAAAAAGATTTTTGTTTTTAGATATTTTTTGGGGATATTTATTATAGCAAAAAGTAAAAAATATTGCATTTTTTCCAAAATTGTCGCTATATTTATTTTATTACATTTTTGTTTATAGCGCAAAAAATTTAAATTTGTTTGGGAGCCACGTCGCACGACCGCCCAATTGTCAGTTAAAATCGACACAGTGCCGAAACGCAAAAATGGGCCTGGTCATTGACCAGCAAAATGGTCCGAGGCTGAAGTGGTTAAACTCCAAACTTTCTGCATTAATCAATGGCTAGCATTATACAAAACTCTACTACTAGATACCTAAAAAAAAAAAAAATGCTGTATGTATTAAATCAACATTCAATTTTCATCAATGCCAGTCCTAAAAATGTATGTCTAATAGGATTTAGATTCTACATGGGAAATACCATGAATTAAATGTTAAAATATGTCAATATTCTATAGATTTTCATATATTAGTAACAGCTACAACTAGGTTTAGTGATACAAAATGCTTTACTCTTACTTAAATCCAAACACTGACTTCTTCCATCTAGAAATGAAAAATATAAATGAGTAACATCAAAAGTAATTATATTATATTCAGGAGGTCTACATCACCTCTAATTTTACCTTGTATCATACACATCCGAGTTCAGATCAAACTTGTAAGTAGGCTTAAATTTTAAGGGACCTTCCATAAAACCTTGCAGAAACTGTTCTTTTTTCTTGGCAATATTTAACTATAAAGTAGTAAGAAAAAGAATCAATGGAATTAAGCCAACACAAGAAAAACTCTATAAAAGTACATTTACATAAACATGGTGTGATAATACCCACACAAGCTTATTTAGAGAGAACTACACTATCCCAATTGTACATAGGTGTGCCAGGTGTGCCTGGGCACACCCTAACCACTCTGTGCTGTGCTGATTCCCTTTACTGCTCAGGCTTTCCCCATGTTGCGCACCCACATGTTTCAGAATGGAGAGTGGGGAAGGGGCCAATAAATATGTCATTTATCAGCCCCTTCCTTTTCTAAATGAACACAATGAACACACTTACTCACTGTGTTAAATTATAATTGAAGCATAGTAAAATGTGTTTACTATGCTTCAGTTTTGAATGACGGGAAGCTGCTCAGCACATGGCATTTCCTATTCATTCACTGTCCAGTGCAGCGGAGGCTGCAGAGAAAATCATGTGTGTTTGAGCACACCTATGCAATTGTACAATACAGGACACAGGACTTGTATTCTTTTTTTTTTTTAACATTAAGTTTTTTCCCTGAAACTTCTATCAGGATCTAATGACTTATGCCCTCGGCCATCTAGCATTTTTTCAGATTGGTCAGCCTTTTTCTGTTTAACGGTCACTGTGCAGAGCTGGCCTGTAAGGTTTGTGTGCTTTGGGCACTGGATGCTGTATTAGGGTCTCACCTTGGCACGTAGAGCAATGTCTGTAGTTAGCCTTAGGGTGCTATTCAGGTCCAGGGCTGTGGTCTAATTTTATGGCTCTCAAACCTGAAAACCTCTTTCGGTTATGTCCACTGTGACCAGTGTTGTTCATCTTACGTTAAAAAAGTAATTAGTTACAGTTACAAATTACTTCATCCAAAAAGTAATGGAGTTACTCACTCAGTTACTACATTGAAAAAGTAATTAGTTACTCAGCAAAGTAACTATATTGGTTATATTATATATACACAGGGGCGGGGGCGGTAGAAGGATGATATATATGTAATTTTTTCAGTGTATAAAATAATAGGAGGGATAGCAATAAATAATATTGGTTATGTGCCCAATGCCTCACTGTGCCCAATGCCTCACTGTGCCCGTGCTTCAATTAAGGTGCAGTGTTGTCACTGACTCACTGTGCCCCTAGCCCACCAGTCTGTTCATTGGACAGTACAGGCTTGTTCATACTGTACCATTGCAAGCACTACAGTGCTTGTGCACAGTCATAATGTTTTAAAGCGGAAGTAAACCCATTGATTTAACGGTTTCAAAAAGCAGTTACATTCCCGGCATGCCGGGAATGCCAACTGTCACATTGGTTGTGCTCTCAACCAAACTGTCAAACCATCCAATGGCTGGTGTCATAACTTATCACATGTGCAGCATCATGGCAGTTGAAGATTAAACAGAGGCCAAGATGGCAGCTTCCTTGCCTGAAAATGATAGGAGGGTTTACTTCCACTTTAAATAAGAGACATCTCTGCACTGTTTTGCAGCGCAATTTGGAAAATACAATTTTTTTTATTTGTTCTATAGCACTGTGAGGTGTGTGAAGTAGTGCAATAGTGCATCATAACACATTACAACATGCATTGAACAAATGCAGCTGAATTGCACAAGCATAGGTGTGAGTATGTCCTAAAGCAGCAGTTTGATGATACTGATTCATTATCCAATAAGATGACAATAAAAGCAGAAGTACTGAGCCTGGAAAATACAGTATTTACCTGTCTGGGTGTATTGTCGGTCAAAGTACTACACAATGCTCAAAAACCTTTGCTGCAGCTGGCAGGAGTTTTGTTTTTTGGAAAATTTTGATTGTTTTCTGTCTTACTGCGTACATTTTCCTCGCTCTTTACCAAATAATTTTTAATCTTTACTGCTCTACTGAATAATTGATTTTTATTGGCCTGCCACCTGCAACTGAAATCTGATGTTGCAACCCAGCCATGAAAATATAAAGCTGCTCCATGAGAGCCACTAAACCTAAAATGTAAAACATAGAACTATGAACTATAGAACTACTGAATTACGTATAGTGTGCTAGATGAGATAAACTGCTTTGTCTTACTACATAAATGTACTGATTGAGAATACATTTTTGTCATCTACAAGGCTTCAGTATCTAACACAATAGTAGCCCCCTACCTGATCGGTGGGCAGCGGCGTCCTGGCGGCCATTACACAGCATTCAAAAGCCGCGCCTCCCGAGTCCTCCTCGTCTGTGATAGGCGGAACACTCAATTTCCCAGCATTCAGTGTTACGCCTATCACGGACATCCGCTCATCCTCATAACACAGACGAGGATGAGAGGATGTCCGTGATAGGCGGAACACTGCCTGCTGTGAAATTGAGTGTTCCGCCTATCACAGGCGACGAGGACTCGGGAGGCGCGGCTTTTGAAAACTGCAATGGCCGCCGTCTGTCTGCATGACACGCTGTTCAGGTATGCAGACGGCGGCTTGCAGTTAGTTTTACACATTACATCTACTCGCGGCGGCTTCGGCGAGTAGACGTAATTGGGTTAACGCCGCCCAAGTAATGGGACCGGCGGTGCCACAAGGGTAAGAGTAATCAGTTAGATTACTCGTTACCCCAAAAAGTGGCTACGTTACCCAACGCCGTTTATTTAAACGGCGTTAGTTACAACACTGACTGTGACAGTGTAGGCTTAAAACTCTGCTATGTTTAGAATCACGGATATGGCAAGACTTTTCCTGTATAGTTACATTGGTTTTTGCTGTGGAAGACCAACACAACCATTCAGGCGCTCCTCTGCACTCAGAGCATTCACAAAAGTGCTGGCCCCACATTTGGCTTTTTTACAAACCCAGGGCATTCATGTCACCTAAACAACCTCCTACTGAAGATCTCCTCCTGAAGACATAAACCTCTCTGTTGTTCTGAGTAGAAGTGAAGGCAAAACTGTTTTTTGCATTTTGGATACAGTAAGGGAGGTTTATGACCCCTTTTTCTTTGTCATTGGATTTCCCTTCACTTCCTGTCCTATAGCCACAACAGGAAGCAGAAATGCCTTCAAAGTGAGAGAAATCCATGAAGGTCACCAAGATCACCAGAACTAGTATACTCATTGGAAGATTTCCCCTTTATTCCTGTTCTGATGACCACTAAAAATCAGTGATTATTGTTGACTCTTTGATCACCAGGACAAATACAGTTGCAAAAAAAAGTATGTGAACCTTTTTGGAATGATATGGATTTCTGCACAAATTGGTCATAAAATGTGATCCGATCTTCATCTAAGTCACAACAATAGACAATCACAGTCTGTTTAAACTAATAACACACAAAGAATTAAATTTTACCATGTTTTTATTGAACACACCATGTAAACATTCACAGTGCAGGTGGAAAAAGTATGTGAACCCTTGGATTTAATAACTGGTTGAACCTCTTTTGGCAGCAATAACTTCAACCAAACGTTTTCTGTAGTTGCAGATCAGACGTGCACAACAGTCAGGAGTAATTCTTGACCATTCTTCTTTACAGAACTGTTTCAGTTCAGCAATATTCTTGGGATGTCTGGTGTGAATCGCTTTCATGAGGTCATGCCACAGCATCTCAATCGGGTTGAGGTCAGGGCCACTCCAGAAGGCGTATTTTCTTCTGTTTAAGCCATTCTGTTGATTTACTTCTATGCTTTGGGTCCTTGTCCTGTTGCAACAACCATCTTCTGTTGAGCTTCAGCTGGTGGACAGATGGCCTTAAGCTCTCCTGCAAAATGTCTTGTTAAACTTGGGAATTCATTTTTCCTTCCATGATAGCAATCCGTCCAGGCCCTGATGCAGCAAAGCAGCCCCAAACCATGATGCCCCCACCACCATACTTCAGAGTTGGGATGAGGTTTTGATGGTGTGCTGTGCCTCTTTTTCTTAACACATAGTGTTGTGTGTTTCTTCCAAACAACTCAACTTTGGTTTCATCTGTCCACAGAATATTTTACCAGTACTGCTGTGGAACATCCTTGTGCAAACTGTAAAGCCCTGTACACACGATCGGTTTGACTGATGAAAACCGTCCGATGGATGGTTTTCATCAGACCAACCGATCATGTATGGGACCCATCTGTCTTTTTTCCATCGGTTTTAAAAAATAGAACATGTTTTAAATTTTTGCCGATGGATAAAAAACCGATCGAAAACTCTGATCGTCTATGGGCAAGTCCATCGGATCAAAAACCCACGCATGCTCAGAATCAAGTCGACGCATGCTCAGAAGCATTAAACTTCATTTTTCTCGGCTCATCGGAGTGTTTTACGTCACCGCGTTTGGAACGGTCGGTTTTTTGACAAGACTGATAAAAAACTGTTTCATCGGATTTCCGATGGACAAATCCATCGGACGAAAATCCATAGGTTATCCGATCGTGTGTACAGGGCTTAAACGTGCAGCAATGTTTTTTTGGACAGCGATGGCTTCCTCTGTGGTATCCTCCCATGAAATCTATTCTTGTTTAGTGTTTTACTTATCGTAGATTCGCTAACAGGGATGTTAGCATATGCCAGAGACTTTTGTAAGTCTTTAGCTGACACTCTACGATTCTTCTTCACCTCATTGAGCAGTCTGCGCTGTGCTCTTGCAGTCATCTTTACAGGACGCCCACTCCTAGGGAGAGTAGCAGCAGTGCTGAACTTTCTCCATTTATAGACAATTTGTCTTACCATGGACTGATGAACAGCAAGGCTTTTGGAGATACTTTTATAACCCTTTCCAGCTTTATGCAAATCAACAATTCTTTTTTTTTTTTTGCCAAAAAACGGCACGTTTATTAAGGAGCAAGCATATTACATATAAATACACGCAGGTCCATCTCAAAAGTTAAGTAAAATACAGTACAGAGTAAATCATTCAAACATGCAAGTACGGAGGGTAATGACAGTAGTAGACTACGAGGAAACTTGTGTCACTGTCAAAAGCGAGGGGCACAAACCAGCATCCAACATTCTTATTATAGAAATCACACAGAGCAATTTTCACCATCCTCCAACCACCTATCCCAGATATTAGAGAATTTCTGAGGGCATCCCCTATGTATATAGATAATTTTCCTATATGGAATAACATCGTTAATTTCTTTCTTCCACATCTGTAGCGTTGGTGACAGAGCCTGTAACCAGACCTTTGCAAGTACCAGTACTTTTCTAGCTAAAAACAATGTCTCACGTAGGAATGTGCTCAGGTGCTTGTCAATCTTCCCATCTGGGAGGAGACCCAGAAGACACACCTTCAGGTCAAGGCCCACTGGGGGGCGCCTATTGTCATGGAGGAACTGGGTCACTTGTAACCAATAGGTTTGCACAATTGGGCAGCTCCATATCAGGTGGTAAAACGTTCCAGGCGCTAAGAGGCACCTAGGGCAGAGGGGGCTTCTGGTAGGTTGAAATTTCACCAGTTTTAGCGGCGTGAGATATGCACAATGTGTATTATATATAGTTGTGTCAGCCTATTCGAGAGCCTAGGAGAAGCTAGCTTAACCCCCTCTAATATGTCCTCCCAATCTGAATTATCAATGTGCCCCATATCCTGTTCCCACACTTCCCTGGCAGTCTGGGACACTCCCCAAGTCCTGTGCACTCTGAGAGTGTAGTACAGATTAGATATGAGTTTAGAAGATTCCGCTCCGAAAATGATGCCAAGGACCGGTGGAGTATCAAGAGTGACAAACCAGGGAGGTCGCCTGGGCTCTAACTGCATGCCTAAGTTGCAGATATCGAAAAATGAAGCTACTCGGAAGAGAAAACTCCTCCCTGAGCAGTTGAAAAGGCTTAGGCCCAGTCTCTGACAGGATTTGAGATAGGAAGAGTACATTGTACCTTGCCCAAAGTTGCGGGTCAGGTAGCACATTCAACTCAGGCAGATGTCCATTAAGCCACAGTGGGGAGTGGGAATGTACATGTGTCCTATTCTGTTTCTTAAGAGCAATGCCCCAGATTTTCTGATGATGAGACAACATTCCAACATTAAAGTAAGGAGATCTCCGGCTTCCATGTCCCCTACGGAAAAGTGCCTGTATGGGGGTATGCATCGGGTTCTCTGCCCGATTACACACTAGGGACCTGTATCTCTGTGAGTCAGATGTATTAAAGTAGTAGAAGTGGGAGAGTTGGGAAGCTACATAATAGTCCTGCAGATCAGGAAGGGAACATCCTCCCTCCAAGGTGGGATTTTTGAGGATATGCCATGCCAACTTGTGTCTACTGGGGCCCCAAACAAAGGAGTTCAGAATGGCCTCCATCTGCTTAAACACCTTCAACGGAATGTACAAAGGGGCATGCCATATCATGTATAAAATCTTGGGCAACAAAATCATTTTAACTAAATTAATTCTACCCATCACTCCCAGGGGCAACTTTGACCATGTTTGGGTTTTGGACTTAAGGATGGCAAACAGGGGTTCCACATTCATATATACATAGTCTCCAAGGCTCCTAGTAACCCTAACCCCCAGGTACTTAATTTCAGCAACCCTCTGCAAGGGAAGTTCCGGGACTACACCCGGTGGAGGAAAATGATCTAGCGGGAAGTCAACAATTCTTAATCGTATTTATAGGGCAGGGCAGATGTAACCAACACCTCCAATCTCATCTCATTGATTGGACTCCAGTTGGCTGACACCTCACTCCAATTAGCTCTTGGAGATCTCATTAGTCTAGGGGTACACATAGTTTTTCCACCTGCACAGTGAATGTTTACATGATGTATTCAATAAAAACATGGTACATTTAATTCTTTGAGTGTTATTAGTTTAAGCAGACTGTGATTGCCTATTGTTGTGACTTAGATGAAGATCAGATCACATTTTATGACCAATTTGTGCAGAAATCCATATCATTCCAAAAGGGTTCACATACTTTTTTTTGCAACTGTAGATAGGGAGATTCTTCTAACAGGTACACAAAAAACCTGACAGCGATTCTAATCCCTCACTGATCTCTAAAGCTAGAAAATGTTTTGTCTTAATGACTTCCAGATATAGATATAGTTACATAGCTCAACATTACCAATCAGAGAACACTTTGCATTCATTGAGAAATTGAAAAGCGGTCTCTCTGTGCCGCCTGTGCCAAGGGCAGCTGCTCAGCACAGGACCAAGAAGCTAGTGGAGATCACCAGGGCAGGATTAACATAGGGGCTATTGGAGTTGTAGCTCCAGGCCTCTACCTTAAAATAGGCCCAGCACAGTGAGTGACTAAAGCCCTGCATGTGTACATATGATTAATATGTAAATTGCTGGCTGTATTGATATTCAAATCGTAGGCGGCATTGATATGTAAATCATGAGGCGCCACATTACTACTCTACTTAAGCTACCCAGAGGCACCCTCTCTCTAAACCCCCCTCTTTCACCCCCCCCCCACCTGCCCTTACCCTCCTCTCCTCTATTTAATATGTTTTAATAATTTATTTATTTTAACAAATTGTCTGTTTTTATTTATTCCCAGAAATGTCCCCCCAAAATCTTCAGCACCATGCTCTCAATCCAGCCCTGGAGATCACTGTAGTATTGGCGTCTACTACAGTGATCTCCAGCTTCTGGAGGGATTCCACAAATATGGTATATGCATAGTTACATTGGTCCAACCTGGATCTGTAAAAATAACCATACCTGGATTTTTTTCTGTAAGTTATACTTTAAAATAGAATTAAAAAAATTTAGAAAATGGGACCAGCATGATGGGGAATCCATACCACCTAGCTCATATACCTGGCATGCACATTTTTCCTTTTAATTTGTCAGTTCCCACTCTTATAGGGATATTTCTCTTTACTTCGTGTGACACATTGTCCCCAGGACAGAAAGTGAGAAGTCTTCAATAAAGGACACAGACAGCTATTTTAGTGCTGTTCCGTGTCATTGATTCTCCACAACAAAACCTCAGACAGAAATTAAAACTTGACAGAGAATCTGACCATACATGCATGCATACATACAAACACTCAATTAATGTTTATATAGAAATGCTGTCTCACCAACTTACCTGATCCTTTTCCCAAAGTAAGTTATATCGGTTACCGTTTACCACTTCTCTAATAAAGTGGATTCCAAAGTCGGCAATTCGAAAGTTCAGGTCCCCGAACCAAAACACTATACTGTTTAACAGAGGATGAACCAGGATTAAAGAACATCAAACTAAATACATAGGGACACTAAAGCATCATATTCTGCACAAAGTCAGCTGTGCATTACTCTTAACAATCCTATGCATTTTCTTCCTCTGAAGAGTAATACCTTGACATTAAAGAGTAGCTCCACTTTTGTTGAGGAGAAAAAAATTCCCCTCTGGGTGATCTAAGTACATTGCAGGAATTTTAACAAACTTTGTTGCAGATTCCTACCTTTTGTTATTCTGAAGAAATAGCGGTTTGTCTGTGTCCATGTGCACAGTGAATCTGTATGGGAGTGATTTTTTAATCATCAAATCAGCTGCTGCACCTGCAGGGTTCTAATGAGGAAAGTGGCAGGGTCCAAATCCCTTTAGACTTAATTTCCCATTGGGAGTATATCAATAAAAGGACATTTCTGTTGCAAGGGTTGTCCAAAATCGGACTTGTATCTTCGTGCAGACTTGTGGGAAAATCTGTAAGCCAATCATACAAGCAAGAAATGACATTTCTGGGGGGCATTCTGTACACCATCTGTGTACAGAATGCCTCCAGGTTGCCACATTGCATTGTATATAACAGATAATTACAGCGGTTGCAGATTGAAAAATTATTTTTCAACTTTAAATTACCTCCTTTTCGCGCATATAGGCAAATGGTGGGGTGGCGCTATTGTTTTGGGACAATGTCATATGACGTCATCCCACTCTCGTTGCACGGGGGCGCGCAGTGCGGCTATCAGCGGTGCACGGTGACCCTGAAACACGTCACATCCCGATCTCGAAAAATAGCCGATGACTTGGCTCTTTAACCATGTGATCAGCTGTGTCCAATCACGGCTAATCACATGTAAACAAGGAAATGCCGGTTATAGGCTTTCCTCTCCTCACACAGAGTGTAAAGACAGACGATCAGCGGCATTGCCTCAAAGGGGAGACCTGCACAGGTCCTGATCATCAGTGCAGCCCCAACAGTGGCGAGCAGTGATGCCAGTCAGTGCCGCCTTTCAGTGCCCATCAGTGTCGCCTATCAGTGCCCCATCAGCGCCCATGAGTGCAGCCTCATCAGCGCACATCTGTGCAGCCTCATCAGCGCACATCTGTGCAGCTTCATCAGCGCAGCTTCATCAGCGCAGCCTCATCAGCACACATCTGTGCAGCTTCATCAGTGCAGCCTCATCAGCGCACATCAGTGAAGGAGAAAAAATTACTTATTTACAAAATTTTCTAACAGAAACTAAGTAAAAATATAATTTGGGTACACTGTTGCATGACGTGCAATTGTCATTCAAAGTGTGACAGCGCTGAAAGCTGAAAATTGGCCTGGGCAGGAAGGGGGTGAAAGTGCCCATATTGAAGTTGTTAAAAGCAACTTCACTGTCAAAGCAGCTGGCAGCCACCTAAGACTTTGTAATTAGTTGTCCGTGGAGACAACCATGAAAGCAGCCTTTTCTTATTCAGGATGTTATCCTTAGAATCCAGATGATGTATAAAGCACTGTATATCAAGAACAGTAGGGCATCAGGGAGTGATTTCATGGCGCCCAGACACCACACCATAGACGCCGAGTGTTCCAAAACTCTGTGGAGAAGCAAGAAGGAGCAAGGTGTTCACGCTGGAAGTTATGTGATTCTGTAATCTCTCCTAACGCTACACCTGTTTCCTTCAGTTGACAGTAAGAGCAGGAGTTTTGATGCACTTATGCACTTTATGCTGACACTGAGCCATATGACTTTTTTTTGGAACCACCGCAGTGTCTGTACATATGAAACTTTTAAATTTATCTTAAATAAACACATTTAAAACGGAACTATACAATGTGGAGCCTTTGTCTTCTTATGTCCCAGGATGACGGAAGTTTGCTGAGAAGCACTGAGTGAACAGTTAGTTTGGATATCGTTGTGGCATATCACCCTCATCATTGTGGTAAGTGTAAACCCCTAAGGGGTGTCTGGAGCACCGGTGTGAAGCTACCTTGGTGAAAGGCTATCCATCACTTGCAAAGTGTCCCTGTCTACCATTTATCACCTCTTAAAGACTTTAATCAGATATCTATAACTGACTTCTGTGCGCTCTTTTTTGTTCCATTTTTCTTTCCGTTTTTATTTATATATGGTGACGTGAATATATTTACCAGTCAGTTTTCATTAACTAGTTATTAGCGCTGCTTTGATGCATATTTACTGTTCTTGATATACAGTGCTTTATACATCATCTGTATTCTATTTTTCTATTTTTTTAGGTGGCTGCTGACGGACAAGTTTGTCCATTTTTATGTATTTTATATACCGTATATACTCGAGTATAAGCCGACCCGAATATAAGCCGAGGCACCTAATTTTACCACAAAAACTGGGAAAACTTATTGACTCGAGTATAAGCCTAGGGTGTGCCTCACTTTGCCTCACTGTGTCCATGACTAGACTGACATTTAACATGGGAGTCTATGGAAGGGGTGCCCGGCTTTGAAAAAATCAGTGCTACCCAGCCGTAGGTTTCCCGGACAAGAAACTTTGCAAACCTGTAGAGGAAGAGTGGGGCTACATGTGTGCCAAGTTTGGAGTCCATAGAACCTACGACCGGCCGGTACCGGGTCCCCAAATTCACCACAGAAATTACCGTTTAACATGGGAGTCTATGGAAGGGGTGCCCAGATTTGAAAAATCAGTGCTCCCCGGCCGTAGGTTCCCCAGACAATAAACTTTGCAAACCTGTAGAGGAAGAGTGGCGCTACATGTGTGCCAAGTTTGGAGTCCAGAGAACCTACGACTGGCCGGTAACGGGTCCCCAAATTCACCACAGAAATTACCGTTTAACATGGGAGTCTATGGAAGGGGTGCCCGGCTTTGAAAAATCAGTGCTCCCCGACCGTATGTCCCCCGGACAAGAAACTTTGCACACTTATAGAGGAAGAGTGTGGCTACATGTATGCCAAGTTTGGGGTCCAGGGGAGCTACGGCCGGCCGGTACCGGCTCCCCAAAGTCTGGGAGATCAGGCGCAAAAAGGTGACTTGAGTATAAGCCGAGGGGGGCACTTTCAGCACAAAAAAATATGCTTAAAAACTCGGCTTATACGGTACTTATTACGTCTACGGTATATTTTTTTACTGTTATTGATCTTATTGTTGTGCCATAGCGCTGAGATATGAAGAGTTGGGCAGTGCGGGTTTCTTTTTCTTCCTTTTTTTACAGGATGTTATCCTTATTTGCTATACCAGTCCAAAAAAATGTATAATAGTGAATAAAAACAACTGGATCATTACACACCACGGAGGCAATATTTATTCAGATAAAACACCAGATAGCACTAACAAACTATGATTGAATACGTACTGCACATATGTCTGTAGTCACATCCAAAGCAAGGTGTGCCCCAACCCTTAAATGCTTCCTCACCGGGACCCTATCCCACCTTTCACCCCCTTATCTGTCCTATCTGTCCAGCTGGGCGAAAACACGAGTTCAGGTGCAAAAAATAGGATTTTTATAACAGCTTACCTGTAAAATCCTTTTCTTGGAGTACATCACGGGACACAGAGCGACATAGTCATTACTAATGGGTTATATAGATACCGTCAGGTGCTGGCACTGGCAACTTCCAAAACCGGAAGTACCCTCCCCTATATAAGCCCCTCCCATCCGGGAGCACCTCAGTTTTGTAGCAAAGCAATAAGTGTCCCTAAAGAGGGGTGGGAGCTCTGTGTCCCGTGATGTACTCCAAGAAAAGGATTTTACAGGTAAGCTGTTATAAAAATCCTATTTTCTTTCTCGTACATCACGGGACACAGAGCGACATAGTCATTACTAATGGGATGTCCTAAAGCAATGCCAAATGAGGGGGGGGGGGATACACCATATATAAGCTGAGCGCTATCAGACATGAGGATCTTTTGCGGCCTGCAACACACTGCGCCCAAAGGCGACATCCTCCTGACTTCTAACGTCCACCTGGTAGGACCTAGTAAACGTGTGTACCGAAGACCATGTTGCGGCCTTACAGATTTGAGCCAGGGAGGCCTGGTGATGCACTGCCCATGAAGTTCCAACTGCTCTCGTGGAGTGCGCTCTAACTTTGAACGGAGGCGGTCTCCTTCTCAAGCCATAAGCTTGCATAATGACCTGTCGAATCCACTTGGCTAAAGTAGATTTTGACGCTGCCTGACCCTTTCTGGGGCCTTCCGGCAGAATAAACAAAGTATCCGTTCTGCGAATCTGAGCAGTGGCTTTTAGATAAGCTTTAACTGCTCTTACTACATCCAAAGAATGCAATAACTTTTCCTCTACCGAAGTAGGTTTGGGGAAAAAAGAAGGAAGAACCACATCTTGGTTCAAATGAAACCTCGATACCACCTTAGGAAGAAAGGCTGGATGAGGACGTAACACTACTCTGTCCTTATGGATAACCAGATATGGCTCCTTACAGGACATAGCTGCTAATTCCGATACTCTTTTAGCCGAACAAATGGCTACTAGAAAAATCAATTTCCTGGTGAGAAGCACCAAGGAAATATGCTGTAATGGTTCAAATGGTTGTTTCTGTAGAACCGACAGAACCAAGTTTAGATCCCATGGACATATGGGAATATTAACCGGAGGACTAATACGCATCACTCCTTGTATAAAGGCTTTGACTAGTGAATGCGAAGCCAAGGGCCTTTGAAAAAATATTGACAAGGCCGAAATCTGACCCTTGATAGTACTCAAGGCAAGCTTCCTATCTACAGCCCACTGTAGGAAGTCCAGAATCCTACCTATTACGTACTTATGTGGATGCCATTTCTTGGCCTCACACCACGTGATGTACGCCTTCCAGATTCTATAGTAGATCTGCCTGGATACCGGCTTCCTGGCATTGATCATGGTAGATACCACCGCATTAGAGAGCCCTCTCTTTTTTAGAATGTGGGCTTCAATAGCCAGGCCGTCAAACCTAGGGCTGGTAAGGAAGGGTGGTATATCGGTCCTTGCGAAAGCCGGACGACGTGGGAGAGTCCAAGGACTCCCCACTGAAATTTTACAATCTCCGCGTACCACGCTCTTCGGGGCCACGCTGGAGCCACCGGAATCACTGGTTTCTTTTCTACCCTGATTCTGCGGAGTAATCGAGGTAACCATTGTGGCGGTGTGAATGCATATATCAGCTTGAACTGATCCCAAGGGAACACTAGGGCATCCGAGCCGCAAGCTAGGGGATCCCTTGTCCGAGAGACAAACCTGTCCCCCTTTGCGTTGAATCTGGATGCTAGAAGATCTACATCCGATGTTCCCCACCGCTGACATATTGTCCAGAAAACCTCGGGGTGAAGGGACCCTTCCTCTGGGCCTAATTGCTGGCGACTTAGAAAGTCCGCCTTCCAATTCTCCACTCCTGGAATGAATACCGCAGATATGGCTGGGACATATTTTTCTGCCCATTTCAGGATGTAATTTACTTCCCTCTGGGCTGCACGACTCCTGGTGCCCCCCTGATGATTGATATATGCCACTGCTGTGGCATTGTCTGATTGCATTCTGACAGGGGACCCTTGGAGTTTGGATGTCCATGCTACTAGGGCATACCGGGCTGCTCGTATCTCTAAGAGATTGATGGGCAGGGCCTTTTCTGCATCCGACCATCTGCCCTGGAGAGACTATTGCTCCAGTACTGCTCCCCAGCCTATAAGGCTGGCATCTGTAGTGACCACCTTCCAAGAAATCGGACTGAAGGATTTCCTTTTTTCCAGATTCTGGGGAACCAACCACCAACGGAGGCTCTTGCGAACGGAAGGGGACAAGGACATTGTAAGTCTAGGGCCTGAACTTTTTTGTTCCAGGCTGACAGTATGGCCCCTTGCAAATTCCTTGAATGGAATTGACCGTAGGGTACTGCTTCGAATGATGCCACCATTTTTCCCAGCAGCCTCATATACAGGCGTATGGACGGCTGTCTTTTTTGTACCCACTAAGTGGATCAAATCTTTCAAAGACAACACCTTTCCTCGAGGCAAGAATATTTTTCTCTGGCCTGAATCCAACCTTAGCCCCAAGTATTCCAGACTTTTGACTGGTTTTTAGGGCTGACTTGTCTCGGTTGATAATCCAACCGTGAGATTCCAGATACTTGATCGTCTTGTGAACGACCACGTCTAGTTTTTTCACTGAGTGGTCTATCAGCAACAAGTCATCCAGATATGCCATTATCATTACACCTTGTGTTCTTAGATTGGCCAATAAAGGGCCAGAATTTTTGTAAACACTCGTGGTGCTGTGGCCAAACCGAAGGGTAAGGCTCTGAACTGAAAATGGCGCCCTTCTACTGCAAAGCGTAGAAATTTTTGGTGGACTGGAAAGATGGGAATGTGCAAATAAGCATCTTTGATGTCGATCGTGGCTAACCAATCCTCCCCTTGTAGGGCAGTGGCCACCGATCGGATCGACTCCATCGGAAAGTCCTGATATACAGGAATTTGTATAGCCCTTTTAGAATTAATATGGGCCTCCCGTCCGCGTTTGCTTCGGGACTGTAAAGAGGTTTGAGTAAAACCCGAACCCTCATTCTTCCAGGGGAACCTCCATAATTACTCCTTGGAGCAATAGTTGTTCTAGTGCCAACAGGAGGGACTCTCTCTTCCGGGGATCCCTTGGCACGTTTGACCTCAAAAATGGGAAGGAGGAGAGTCTCTTAACTCCAAACTGTATCCCAAACCTACTGCGGAGAGCACCTATCTGTCTTGATCGTGTCCCGCCAGGTCTCTTGCGAACAACTGGAGTCCTCCCCCCACCCGACTGAGTGGGGGCTTCATGAATTTAACTTTGGGGGAGGTTTTGTACCTCCCCTGACCCAGGGTTTCTCATTACCCTGCTACTGTCCCTGTTTTTTACCCCCGGGATTTGACCGAGGAGGCCGTCGGAACTGTTACACAGCCGATGCCCCAGGGACTGGAGAAGCAGGCCTCTTAAAGAGGGACCTCTAACTCTGCTTTTAACCGGCAAGAGCGTATTTTTACCGCTGGAAATTTTCTGGATATATTTGTCCAGGTTTTCCCTGAATAAGCGTTCACCATGAAATGGGACGCTAACCAGCCATTCTTTACAGGGAGCTTCAGCAGACCAGTTTTTGAGCCATAGGAGCCTACGCATATGTACTATAGACAGCGTAAGGCGGGAGGCCTGATGGACTGAATCCTCTATGGCGTCAACCGCAAAGCCTAAGGCTCTAGGTAGATCAGCTAGGGCAAAGCCTGCTGATCTGTCAAGTCCCTCAAGACCTGTTTCAACTGATCCTTCACTGCTTAGCAGACCCCAATAGCTGCTACTGCTGGTTGTATCACCAAGCAGATTTTCATAAGGACTCCAATCTTTTATCTATTGGGTTCTTGAACATTTGGACATTATCCACTGGACATGTCAGTGATTTATACATACAAGAGATGGCTGCGTCCATTGTAGGGACCTTCCATTTTTTTTTTTTTTATGAACTTATCCTCCATGGGATAGACCACCGGAAATCTCTTGGGGGAATAAATATTTTCTCAGGACGTTCCCAATCCTGGTAAACGAGCCCTTTCAGTAAAGGGTGAAGTGGAAAAGAACAAACAGTCTGGGGGCTTCTAGCGACCCCAACGAGGATACAGTAGTGGTTGATGGTTCCGCAAGGTGCATTTTTAAATGCTGATCGGACCATGTTAGTCAGAGACTGAACCCATAATCTTTCAGCTTGAGATGCTGAGAAAAGGTTCCCCCACTGTTGATTCCTCTATAACAGAATCAACCTTATCCTGATCCCCTTCAGGCAGGTCGATCCCTGTATGGGACTGTTGCTCTGCTAACAGGCACTCTGATGGAGGAGACGGAGATCGGGCGTGCTTTCCCTGACAGGGATGCAGCGATAAATGTTGACAATCTCTCTCTAATCCTCCCAGAGCTGAGGAAAAAACCTCCTCTGTTACATACACAGGAGCAGGTGACTGAGGACAGCCACAGTACCAAGTACCCCTGCGGGGTCTCTACGGTCACTTACCTCTGAACTTCAGGGGAGACTGGTGCAGCAGAAGCATGCCCAAGATCCTCAGAGCCCGATGAGACCCCCTTCGCTTCCTGGAAGATTCAGTTCCGGAGCTTCTGGACGGCATATTCCTAAGCCTAAAGCTGAGGTATTCCAGCCGTAATACACCACTTTTACTGAGAATAGTCTAGCACAATTGCTGCTATATCACAGTTGGTGTCTACTAATGTGCCTTTCTAGGGGATGCCTGTATCAACCGCTTGCTGTATGCCTTTAAATGTTGCCAGCTCTGTCTCTGTACTTCATAGCCAGCTCACTACAATATTGTGTTATTTTTTTTTTTTTAAACTGCTGGGACGCCCGCACATGCGCAGAAGCGCTGCGGCGCGCACAGAGCGTCATCCCCCAGGCTCCGCCCCCTTTCCCGGCTCACCTCTATATATAGAGGCGCGTGCCCGCGCGCGGGCACGTGCGCCTTCGGCGCTAATTTTAAATATGGTAACAAGGGACAGGAGCCAGGGCCCCTCTTTGCCGCAGGCCGGGGGATGGACGAGCACTGCAACATGGCAGAGGAAGCAGTTTCCTATAAGAGAACTCACCATCTGCCTGGACTTTGCTCTGCTGAGAAGAAGCTAGTCCACATGACAAGAAAACATTCCACAGCGGCCTCTAGTGGACAAACACAGGTACCGCAGTCTAATATATTAAATATATATAAAAAAAAATATTTTTTTTTTTTTTTTTTTCTTGACCACCATTAAAAATTATTACATTTTTTTAGTAGTTACAGGCATGCACAGAATTTTGCGGGAATACCATTAGGTAACAGACAGAAAGACAAATTAGGCTTGGGGGTCCCCCAATAGAACCAAGTTCCTGGGGGCCCCCACTTACCTGTTCCCCGCCGCAGGACTTTGTTTGGTCCACAAAAGCCCAAACTTCACCTATCACGGCAGGCATTGTAATCAAACCTTCAGGGACCGGGTTCCCAAGGATTCCACTCCCCTGGACCTGTATAGCACCCTGCACAGAAAACATCTTGGTCGTGGGTATGACCAGAGCTCTGGATCCCAGGGTCCAGCTCTCCTAAGAGAAGCATTACAGGCAAAACCTTGCTCTTCTCTGCAAGGCCCGGGTACCGACCGTTTAGCTATGAAGCTTTTTTGGTCGGATCCGGAATAGCTTACTGAGGCCCAAAAGAACCTGTACGCAAGCTCAGTGAAAAACACATGTTTCTTCTTGGCCAACACCTTAGACACTGGCAAAAAACTGAGGTGCTCCCGGATGGGAGGGGCTTATATAGGGGAGGGTACTTCCGGTTTTGGAAGTTGCCAGTGCCAGCACCTGACGGTATCTATATAACCCATTAGTAATGACTATGTCGCTCTGTGTCCCGTGATGTACGAGAAAGAAACTTCATATCTCACCCATAATCTATATCATGTTTGAAGACTGACTGTACTTTGTATGAAATGCTGGTTCATCTTGTTCAACTGTGCTACATTTAAACCTTGGCAATAAAAATACTGAACAGAAAATGTGCTGCACATCTAAAACTTACTCATGATCCAAAATTCCACCAATGCTTTCCCCATCAAACTGCTGGGCCTCCAGCATCCTCTCAAAATCATCCAGCCTTTGGTTTGTATTCTCCATATGTGCAGGCAAATGGCAGTTCATGAAGCACAACATGTGTCCGTATACAGACATACGCACAGTCACTCCTCCTTTGTTACCCTTTATAAAGCAAAAAAAAAAATGTATTTAAATACTACAATCACAGTACAATGATAATCAATCACATGAGTCAAAAAAAACCTTCTTAAGGCAGCAAACTCCTAAGGGGACGCTTCAATTCTCTTCCCATGCCACAACTACCAGACTTGATTTGTAAATTGTGAAGTACACCTGTCTTAAGAGCACCATATGGGCTACCACTGCTGTCTGAAAATGCTACTTTCCTGGCTGTGTCTGCCTTTCATACCAGACACTGACCTGAAACAAGCAGGTAACAAGATAAAATATCTGTAAAATGGCAAAATTCTTTATCTCTGTACTTGTTCCTGGCCAGTGACTCAAAGTATTAATAGCAAAAAGATGAGCAAGGTAGCCAAGCAACTAGGATTTTCAGGGTGAAAAATTAAAACAATGAAAGCCCACATATTTCTGTCCATTAAGGTTTTCTTTACTTGCATGGTGAAATGTAGGTGGAAGATTTTACTACGAATACTTCCTACTACTACCTGTACTATCAAAAACGGATGAAGGCAGAATGGGGTCCTAGGCAAAGTAGCAATTTTACCCCATTCCTTTGACTGGCATTGGTAAGAGTTGCAACAACCACAGAGAAGCCTTTCCATTTCAATATTTTTTTTGTATGACCCCATTTGTGAACTGACAGGCAGGGGAACAGGTTTGACCTATTGTGATGTCCCCATGGTTTATTGTAGGAGCACAAAGTACGTTGAAGCAGGACCCTCTAGACATCGACTAGACCCTGGATTTCTGCATAGGGTGCCTTGTAAATAATCCAGCTCAGCTGCTTACTGTACTCATCCCAGTGCTTGACTGAATGCTAACAAATAGTCAACCACATCAGTTATATTATATTGCTTGCTTTATATTATTTATGTATTGTTTTATATTCAGAGTGTGATCAAATAGGGCAGTATAGCTGTTGAGGTTTTTTTTTCCTCTCTCCCTGTCAAAAAACTTCAGTCCATCAGCAGCCATGTATTTATTTATTTTTTAAATCAGGTAATTTTTATTGAAAAGGTTTCTTTCAGTTTTACAACAAAAAAACAAAAACCACAGTGCCCTGTGGGCAATACACACAACAAAAAACAGATCCAAAAGCAACAAAGTGCATTACATCATACAGTGCCTTGCAAAAAGTATTTGTGTTTTGTTGCATCCCAACCTGGAATTAACATGGATTGTTTGAGGATTTGCATAATTTAATTTACAGAACATGCCCAGAACTTTGAACATGTTTAAAGTACAGAAAAAGTCAATGTGCATAACTATTCACCCCCCCTAAAGTCAATACTTTGTAGAGCCACCATTTGCGGCTATCACAGCTCCAAGTCGCTTTGGATAAGTCTCTATGAGCTTGCCACATCTTACCACACGGATTTTTGCCCATTCCTCCTTGCAAAACTGCTCCAGCTCCTTCAAGTTGGATGGTTTGCGCTTGTAAACAGCAATCTTTAAGTCTGACCACAGATTTTCTATTGGATTGAGGTCTGGGCTTCGAATAGGCCATTCCAACACATTTACATGTTTCCTCTTAGACCACTCAAGTGTTGTGCAGTGTGTTTGGGGTCATTGTGCTGCTGCAAGGTGAACCTCCGTCCTAGCCTCAAATCACACACAGTGTGGTACAGGTTTTGCTCAAGAATATCCCTGTATTTAGCACCATCCATCTTTCACTCAACTCTGACCAGTTTCCCAGTCCCGACTGCTGAAAAACATCCCCACAGCATGATGCTGCCACCACCATGTTTCACTGTGGGGATAGTGTTCTTTTGGTGATGTGATGTGTTGGGTTGGGTTTGCGCCAGGCATAGTGTTTTATTTGATGGCCAAAAAGTTCAATTTTAGTCTCATAAGACCAGAGCACCTTCCTCCATACATTTTGTGAGTCTCCCACGTGCCTTTTCGCAAACTCAAAACATGTCATTTTGTTTTTTTGCTGAAAGTAATGGCTTTCTTCTGGCCACTCTGCCATAAAGCCCCTCTATGGAGCGTATGGCTTATTGTTGTCCTATGTACAGATACTCCAGTCTCTGCTGTGGAACTCTGCAGCTCCTCCAGGGTTACCTTAGGTCTCTGTGCTGCCTCACTGATTAATGCCCTCCTTGCCCGGTCAGTGAGTTTTGGTGTGCGGCCGTCTCTTGGCAGGTTTGCTGTTGTGCCATGTCCTTGCCATTTGGGTATGATAGATTTGATGGTGCTCCTAGGGATCATCAAGGATTTGGATATTTTTTTTATAACCTAACCCTGACTTGTACTTCTCAACAACATTGTCCCTTACTTGTTTTGAGAGTTCCCTGGTCTTAATGGCAGTGTTTGGTTAGTGGTGCCTCTTGCTTAGGTGTTGCAACCTCTGGGGCATTTCAAGAAGGTGTGTATATGTAATGACAGATCATGTGACACTTAGATTGCACCCAGGTGGTCATCATTTCACTAATTATGTGACTTCTGAAGGTAATTGGTTGCACCAGAGCTTTTTATGGGCTTCATAATAAAGGGGGTGCATTTGCACATGCCAATTAACAGTTTTTTATTTCTGAAAAATAGGATTTTTATAACAGCTTACCTGTAAAAACCTTTTCTTGGAGTACATCACAGGACACAGAGCGGCATAGTAATTACTATGTGGGTTATAGAGCTTACCTTCAGGTGATGGACACTGGCACACCCAAGAAAGGAAGTCCCCTTCCCTATATAACCCCTCCCATACCGGGAGTACCTCTGTTTTGTAGCAAAGCAATAAGTGTCCCCAAAAGAGGGGTGGGAGCTCTGTGTCCCGTGATGTACTTACTATGTGGGAAGTCCCAAAGCAATGCCCAAATGAGGGGAGGGAGACACCATACATAAGCTGGGCGCCAACAGACATGATGATCTAAATTGCAGCCTGCAACACACTGCGCCCAAAGGCGACATCCTCCTGACTTCTTATATCCACCTGGTAGAACCTAGTGAACGTGTCGCGGCCTTACAAATTTGAGCCATGGAGGCCTGATGCTGCACTGCCCAAAAAGTACGAACTGCTCTCGTAGAGAGTGCGCTTTAATCTTAAATGGAGGCAACTTCCTTTTCAAGCCATAGGCTTGAACAATGATCTGTCAAATCCACTTAGCAAGAGTAGATTTTGACGCTGCCTGACCCTTTTTTGGGCCTTCCGGCAGAATAAATAACATATCCGTTTTCCGAATCTGAGCGGTGGCTTGTAGAGAAGCCTTAACCGCTCTTACTACATCCAAAGAATGTAATAATTTCTCTTCTACCAAGCTAGGCTTGGGAAAAAGGAAGAAAGAACCACATCTTGGTTCAAATGAAAACTCGATACCACCTTGGGAAGAAAGGTTGGATGAGGACGTAGAACTACTCTGTCCTTATGGATAACCAAATATGGCTCCCTACAGGACATAGCGGCCAATTCCGACACTCTCCTAGCAGAGCATATGGCTACCAAAAAAAAACAATTTCCTGGTGAGAAGAACCAAGGGAATGTGCCGCAAGGGTTCAAATGGTTGTCTCTGAAGAACCGATAGAACCAGGTTTAGGTTCCATGGACATATGGGAGCTTTAACCGGTGGTTCATACGAGTCAGCCCTTGCAAAAAAGATTTAACTAGTGAATGCGAGGCTAGGGCCCTTTGCAAAAGTATTGACAAGGCCAAAACCTGACCCTTAATAGTACTTAAGGCTAACTTAATGTCCACAGCCCACTGCAGGAAGTCCAGAACTCTGCCTATTAACGTACTTACGAGGATGCCAGTTCCTGGCCTCACACCAAATGACGTACGCCTTCCAAACTCTATAGTAAATATGCCTAGATACCGGCTTCCTGGCTGTAACGTACCTTAGGTGTGAGCCTGACGTACGGAGAGGGACCTCCCGTACAACCCCGGCTCGGAGACCACTGGAGTGGGGACAGTGGTGGTAAGAGCACGGCGAGGTAAGGGTGCCTGTCTGATCCTCACTGCTTGGAGTGGTAGAGCCGAGTGGAGACTGGAACGGCTGGTTCCGGAAGCAGCGGATGCAGGTCAGCAGGTGCAGCTTGCAGAGCAGGGGATGCAAGTCAGCAGGTGCAGGTTTGCAGAGCAGGGATGCAGGTCAACAGGTGCAGGTTTGCAGAGCAGGGATGCAGGTCAACAGGTGCAGGTTTGCAGAGCAGGGATGCAGGTCAACAGGTGCAGGTTTGCAGAGCAGGGATGCAGGTCAACAGGTGCAGGTTTGCAGAGCAGGGATGCAGGTCAACAGAGCAGGGATGCAGGTCAACAGGTGCAGGTTTGCAGAGCAGGGATGCAGGTCAACAGGTGCAGGTTTGCAGAGCAGGGATGCAGGTCAACAGGTACAGGTTTGCAGAGCAGGGATGCAGGTCAGCAGGTGCAGGTTTGCAGAGCAGGGATGCAGGTCAGCAGGTGCAGGTTTGCATTGCAAAGGATGCAGGTCAGCGTGTGCAGCTTGCAGAGCAGAGGATGCAGGTAAGCTGGTGCAGGTTTGCAGAGTCAGACAAGCCGGGTCATACACATCAAGGTAAACATCACAAGTGGCAGGCAGAGAGTAGTCAAAGTCCAGGCCGAATCTTGGCAACAGGCAGACAGGCAGATAACTGAGCAGGGTCAAACGAGCCGAGGTCAGGACTGGAGACAGAAGCGTGGTCAGGAAGCCGGGTCAAACACAGGAACAGGATACAAGCACAGAATCAGGAACTCAGGGAACAGAAGCAGATCAAACCGCAAGGGGCAACATCTCTGGAATGTCTTTTATAGGAAGTACATGGGAGGAGCAAGGGGTTCAGAGTTCAACAGTAATCAGACACCAAGCAGAGTAGTCTAATGGATCAGATAGGTTATCCAGCAGATCAGGCAGGGAACTGTCCAGCATCTCAGATAGCTCCGCTGGAAGAGTCAATGCCAGACACAGAAGAGGTCCCAGGTTCAAGCCCAGCACGTCCCTGACACTGGCATTGATCATAGTAGATATCACAGAGTTAGAGAGACCTCTCTTTTTTAGGATGTGGGATTCAATAGCCAGACCGTTAAACCTAGAGTTAGTAAGGAAGGGTGGCATATCGGTCCTTGTGAAAGCAGGTCTGGACGAAGTGGAAGGGTCCAAGGACTCCCCACAGACATTTTTACAATCTCTGCGTTCCAGGATCTTCGGGGCCACGCTGGAGCCAGCAGAATCACCAGCTTCTTTTCCAACCTGACCCTGCCGAGGAGTCGAGGTAACAACTGTAGTGGCGGGAACGCGTATATTAGTTTGAACTGATCCCATGGGAACACCAGCGCATCCGATCCGCAAGCGAGGGAATCCCTCGTCCGAGACACAAATCTGTCCACCTTTGCGTTGAATCTGGATGCTAGCAGATCTACGTCTGGTGTTCCCCACTGCTAACATATTGATCGAAAAATGTCGGGGTGAAGGGACCATTCCCCTGGGGATAACTGTTGGCGACTCGGGAAGTCCGCCTTCCAATTCTCTATTCCTGGAATAAAGACAGCGGATATGCATGGGACATGCCTTTCTGCCCATTTCAAGATGTGATTCACCTCCTTCTGGGCTGCACAACTCCTGGTGCCCCCCTGGTGATTGACGTATGCCACTGCTGTGGCATTGTCTGATTGAATCCTGACAGGGGACCCCCGAAGCTTGGATGTCCATGTTTTTAGGGCATACCGAGCCACCAGAATTTCCAGAAGGTTGATGGCCAGAGCCTTCTCTGTATCCGACCATCTCCCCTGGAGAGACCATTGCTCCAGTACTGCCCCCAGCCTACAAGACTGGCATCTGTAGTGACCACCTTCCAAAAAAATCGGACTGAAAGTTTTCCCCTTTTGCAGATTTTGGGATATCAACCACCAACAGGGGCTTTTCCGAACTGAAGAGGTCAGGGACATCGGGAAGTCTAGGGCCTGAACCTTTTTGTTTCATGCTGAAAGAATGGCCCTCTGCAATTTCCTTGAGTGGAACTTGGCGTACGGTACAGCTTCGAACGACGCCACCATCTTTCCCAGCAACCGCATGCACAGGCGTATGGACGGCTGTCTTTTTGCACAAACCAGCTGGATTAGGTCCCTCAAAGAAGATATCTTTGCCAGGGGCAAGAAAATCTTCTTTTGGTCCGAGTCCACCCGCAGCCCTAAATATTCCAGACTCTTCACTGGTTGTAAGGCTGACTTGTCTAGGTTGACGAGCCAACCGTAAGACTCCAGATACCTGATCGTGTCGTGAATCACTACCCTTAGTTTGGTAACCGAGTGATCTATTAACAACAGGTCGTCTAAGTACGCCATTATCGACACACCTCGAGTTCTTAGGTCGGCGAACAGAGGGGCCAAAATTTTTGTGAATACCCGTGGTGCCGTGGCCAGACCGAAAGGTAAGGCCACGAACTGAAAATGGCGCCCCTCTACCGCAAATCGTAGAAACCTTTGATGACCCGAAAAATGGGAACGTGCAGATAGGCATCTTTGATGTCGATGGAAGCTAACCATTCTCCCCCTTGCAGGGTAGCGGCTACTGACCGAATCGACTCCATCCGAAAAGACCGGATGTTTAGGAATTTGTTTAGACCCTTGAGATCCAATATGGGCCTCACGTCCCCGTTTGGCTTTGGGACTGTAAAGAGGTTTGAGTAGAATCCCAACCCCCGTTCTTCCATAGGAACCTCCACAATTACTCCTTGGAGTAACAGTTGGTCCAATGCCAAAAAGAGAGATCCTCTCTTTAACGGATCTTTTGACACGTTTGACCACATAAAGTGGGGAGGAGGAAAATCCCTCAACTCCAATTTGTATCCCCGAGTTACTGTGGAGAGCGCCCATCTGTCTCCGATCGTCTCTCGCCAAGTCCCTGCGAACAACTGAAGTATTCCCCCCACCTGCTTGAGTGGGGGCAGCCCTTCATAGGACCGACTTGGAGGCCGGTTTAGTACCTCTTCGGTTCCAGGGTTTTTTATTACCCTGTGGCTGTCCCTGAGTTTTGCCTCTGGAATTTGATCGGGGAGGCCGTCGGAACTGCTTAGAGACAGACGTCCCAGGGACTGGGGAGGTAGGCCTCTTGAAAGAGGGGCCCCTAAACCTCTTTTTGACTGGTAAGAGGGTACTTTTACCACTGGAAATCTTCTGGATATATTTATCCAGGTCTTCGCCAAATAAACGCTCGCCATGAAATGGAAAACTGGCTAGAAGCTTTTTACAAGGTGTCTCAGCTGACCAGTTCTTGAGCCATAGAAGTCTACGCATGTGTACTAACGACAGCGTAAGGCGGGAGGCCTGATGGATCGAATCCTTGATGGCATCAACCGCAAAGCATAATGCTCTAGGCAAATCAGCCAGATCATGAGCCTGCTGATCTGGTAAATCCCTTAAAACCAGCTTCATCTGATCTTTTAAGGCTTGGCAAACACCAATAGCTGCTACTGCTGGCTGTGCCACAGCCCCAGCTGTAGAAAAATAGGATTTTTATAACAGCTTACCTGTAAAATCCTTTTCTTGGAGTACATCACGGGACACAGAGCGACATAGTCATTACTAATGGGTTATATAGATACCGTCAGGTGCTGGCACTGGCAACTTCCAAAACCGGAAGTACCCTCCCCTATATAAGCCCCTCCCATCCGGGAGCACCTCAGTTTTGTAGCAAAGCAATAAGTGTCCCCAAAGAGGGGCGGGAGCTCTGTGTCCCGTGATGTACTCCAAGAAAAGGATTTTACAGGTAAGCTGTTATAAAAATCCTATTTTCTTTCTCGTACATCACGGGACACAGAGCGACATAGTCATTACTAATGGGATGTCCTAAAGCAATGCCAAATGAGGGGGGGGATACACCATATATAAGCTGAGCGCTATCAGACATGAGGATCTTTTGCGGCCTGCAACACACTGCGCCCAAAGGCGACATCCTCCTGACTTCTAACGTCCACCTGGTAGAACCTAGTAAACGTGTGTACTGAAGACCATGTTGCGGCCTTACAGATTTGAGCCAGGGAGGCCTGGTGATGCACTGCCCATGAAGTTCCAACTGCTCTCGTGGAGTGCGCCCTAACTTTGAACGGAGGCGGTCTCCTTCTCAAGCCATAGGCTTGTATTATGACCTGTCGAATCCACTTGGCTAAAGTAGATTTTGACGCTGCCTGACCCTTTCTGGGGCCTTCCGGCAGAATAAACAAAGTATCCGTTCTGCGAATCTGAGCAGTGGCTTTTAGATAAGCTTTAACTACTCTTACTACATCCAAAGAATGCAATAACTTTTCCTCTACCGAAGTAGGTTTGGGGAAAAAAGAAGGAAGAACCACATCTTGGTTCAAATGAAAACTCGATACCACCTTAGGAAGAAAGGCTGGATGAGGACGTAACACTACTCTGTCCTTATGGATAACCAGATATGGCTCCTTACAGGACATCGCTGCTAATTCCGATACTCTTTTAGCCGAACAAATGGCTACTAGAAAAATCAATTTCCTGGTGAGAAGCACCAAGGAAATATGCTGTAATGGTTCAAATGGTTGTTTCTGTAGAACCGACAGAACCAAGTTTAGATCCCATGGACATATGGGAATATTAACCGGAGGACTAATACGCATCACTCCTTGTATAAAGGCTTTGACTAGTGAATGCGAAGCCAAGGGCCTTTGAAAAAATATTGACAAGGCCGAAATCTGACCCTTGATAGTACTCAAGGCAAGCTTCCTATCTACAGCCCATTGTAGGAAGTCCAGAATCCTACCTATTACGTATTTACGTGGATGCCATTTCTTGGCCTCACACCAGGCGATGTACGCCTTCCAGATTCTATAGTAGATCTGCCTGGATACCGGCTTCCTGGCATTGATTATGGTAGATACCACAGAATTAGAGAGCCCTCTCTTTTTTAGAATGTGGGCTTCAATAGCCAGGCCGTCAAACCTAGGGCTGGTAAGGAAGGGTGGTATATCGGTCCTTGCGAAAGCAGGTCCGGACGATGTGGGAGGGTCCAAGGACTCCCCATAGACATTTTTACAATCTCCGCGTACCATGCTCTTCGGGGCCACGCTGGAGCCACCAGAATCACTGGTTTCTTTTCTACCCTGATTCTGCGGAGTAATCGAGGTAACAATTGTGGCGGTGGGAATGCATATATCAGCTTGAACTGATCCCAAGGGAACACTAGGGCATCCGAGCCGCACGCTAGGGGATCCCTTGTCCAAGAGACAAACCTGTCCACTTTTGTGTTGAATCTGGATGCTAGCAGATCTACATCCGGTGTTCCCCACCGCTGACATATTGTCCGGAACACCTCGGGATGAAGGGACCATTCCCCTGGGCATAATTGTTGGCGACTTAGAAAGTCCGCCTTCCAATTCTCCACTCCTGGAATGAATACCGCAGATATGGCTGGGACATATCTTTCTGCCCATCTCAGGATGTAATTTACTTCCCTTTGGGCTGCACGACTCCTGGTGCCCCCCTGACGATTGATATATGCCACTGCTGTGGCATTGTCTGATTGAACTCTGACAGGGGACCCTTGGAGTTTGGATGTCCATGCTACTAGGGCATACCGGGCTGCTCGTATCTCTAAGAGATTGATGGGCAGGGCCTTTTCTGCTTCTGACCACTTGCCCTGGAGAGACCATTGCTCCAGTACTGCTCCCCAGCCTATAAGGCTGGCATCTGTAGTGACCACCTTCCAGGAAATCGGACTGAAGGATTTCCCTCTTTCCAGATTCTGGGGAACCAACCACCAGCGGAGGCTCTTGCGAACGGAAGGGGACAAGGACATTGGTAAGTCCAGAGCCTGAACTTTTTTGTTCCAGGCTGACAGTATGGCCCTTTGCAATTTCCTTGAATGGAATTGACCGTAGGGTACTGCTTCGAATGATGCCACCATTTTTCCCAGCAGCCTCATGCACAGGCGTATGGATGGCTGTCTTTTTGAACCCACTAAGTGGATCAAATCTCTCAAAGACGACCCCTTTTCTTGAGGCAAGAAAATTTTTCTCTGGTCTGAATCCAGCCTTGGCCCCAAGTATTCCAGACTTTTGACTGGTTTTAGGGCTGACTTGTCTCGGTTGATAATCCAACCGTGATATTCCAGAAACTTGATTGTCTCGTGAACAACCACTTCTAGTTTTTCCACTGAGTGGTCTATCAGCAACAAGTCGTCTAGATATGCCATTATCGTTACACCTCGTGTCCTTAGATTGGCCCACAATGGGGCCAGAATTTTTGTGAACACTCTTGGTGCTGTGGCCAGACCGAAGGGTAAGGCTCTGAACTGAAAATGGCGCCCTTCTACCGCAAAGCGTATAAATTTTTGGTGGGCTGGAAAGATGGGAATGTGCAAATAAGCATCTTTGATGTCGATCGAGGCTAACCATTCCTCCCCTTGTAGGGCAGTGGCTACCGATCGGATCGACTCCATCCGGAAAGTCCTGATATGTAGGAATTTGTTTAGCCCTTTTAGATTTAATATGGGCCTCACGTCCCCGTTTGGCTTCGGAACTGTAAAGAGGTTTGAGTAAAACCCGAACCCCCATTCTTCCAGGGGAACCTCTATAATTACTGCTTGGAGCAATAATTGTTCCAGTGCCAACAGGAGGGATCCTCTCTTCTGGGGATCCCTTGGCACGTTTGACCTTATAAAGCGGGAAGGAGGGGAGTTTTTTAACTCCAATTTGTATCCCAGATTTACTGCGGAGAGCACCCATCTGTCTCGGATCGTGTCCCGCCAGGTCTCTGTGAACAACTGAAGTCTTCCCCCCACCCGATTGAGTGGGGGCAACCCTTCATGCATTTGACTTTGGGGGAGGTTTTGTACCTCTCCTGCTCCAGGGCTTCTTGTTACCCTGCAACTGTCCCTGATTTTTACCTCCGGGATTTGACCGAGGAGGCCGTCGGAACTGTTTCACAGCCGATGTCCTAGGGACTGGAGAAGCCGGCCTCTTAAAAGAGGGACCTCTAACTCTATTTTTAACTGGCAAAAGTGTACTTTTACCGCTGGAAATTCTCTGGATATACTTGTCCAGGTCCTCCCCGAATAAGCGCTCACCATGAAATGGGAAGCTGACCAGCAATTTTTTACAGGGAGCTTCAGCAGACCAGTTTTTGAGCCATAGAAGCCTGCGCATATGTACTACAGACAGCGTAAGGCGGGAGGCCTGATGGATTGAATCCTTTATGGCGTCCACCGCAAAGCATAAGGCTCTAGGTAGATCAGCTAGGGCAAGAGCCTGCTGATCTGGCAAGTCCCTTAAGACCTGTTTCAACTGATCCTTCACTGCTTGGCAGACCCCAATAGCTGCCACTGCTGGTTGTGTCACCAATCCTGCTGTAGAAAAAGCAGATTTTAATAAGGACTCCAATTTTTTATCTATTGGGTCCTTGAACATTTGGACATTATCCACCGGACATGTCAGTGATTTATTCACACACGAGATGGCTGCGTCCACTGTAGGGACCTTCCATTTTCTGATGAACTTATCCTCCATGGGATAGACCACCGGAAATCTCTTGGGGGGAGTAAATATTTTGTCAGGATGCTCCCAATCCTGGTAAATGAGCCCTTCCAGTAAAGGATGGATCGGAAAGGAACAAACAGTCTGGGGAGCTTTTAGCGACCCCAACGAGGAGACAGAAGTGGATGATGGCTCCGCAAGTGGCATTTTAAATGCTGATCGGACCATATTAGTCAGGGACTGAACCCATAACCTTTCAGCATGTGATGCTGAGAACGGCTCTTCCACTGTTGATTCCTCTACAACCGAATCGACCTCATCCTGATCCCCTTCAGGTAGGTCGATCCCTGTATGGGACTGTTGCTCTGTTAACAGGCACTCTGAGGGAGGAGACGGAGATCGGGCACTTTTCTCCTGTGACAGGGAAGCCACGATCAATGCTGACAATCTCTCTTCCAGCCCTCCCAGAGCTGAGGAAAAAACCTCCTCTGTTACATACACAGGAGCAGGTGAACTGAGGACAGCCACAGTACCAGGTACTCCTGAGGGTGCTCTACGGTCACTAACCTCTGATTCTTCAGGGGAGACTGGTGCAGCCAAAGCATGCCCAAGATCCTCAGAGCCCGATGGAGACCCCCTATTCCTCCTGGAATTTCTAGTCCCGGAGTTTTTAGACGGCATATTCCTAAGCCACAAAGCTGAGGTATTCCAGCCGAAATACACCAGTTACTGACAATAGTCTAGCATAAATGCTGCTATAAGAAACAGTTGGTGTCTACTAATGTGCCTTTCTAGGGGATGCCTGTATCAACCGCTTGCTGTATGCCCTTTTTTAAATGTTGCCAGCTCTGTCTCTGTACTTCATAGCCAGCTCACCACACAAAATTGTGATTTTTAACATGCTGGGACGCCCGCACATGCGCAGAAGCGCTGCGGCGCGCACAGAGCGTCATCCCCCAGGCTCCGCCCCCTTTTCCGGCTCACCTCTATATATAGAGGCGCGTGCACGCGCACGCGCGCGGCCACGTGCGCCTTTGGCGCTAATTTCGAAAAATGGAAACTAGGGACAAGAGCCAGGGCCCCTCTTTGCCGCAGGCCGGGGGATGGACGAGCATTGCAACATGGCAGAGGAAGCAGTTTCCCATAAGAGAACTCACCATCTGCCTGGACTTGCTCTGCTGAGAAGAAACCAGTCCACATGACAAGAAAACATTCCACAGCGGCCTCTAGTGGACAAACACAGGTACCGCAGTCTAATATATTAAATATATATAAAAAAAAAAATTTTTTTTTTTTTTTTCTTGACCACCATTAAAAATTATTACCTTTTTTTAGTAGTTACAGGCATGCACAGAATTTTGCGGGAATACCATTAGGTAACAGACAGAAAGAAAAATTAGGCTTGGGGGTCCCCCAATAGAACCAAGTTCCTGGGGGCCCCCACTTACCTGTTCCCCGCCGCAGGACTTTGTTTGGTCCACAAAAGCCCAAACTTCACCTATCACGGCAGGCATTGTAATCAAACCTTCAGGGACCGGGTTCCCAAGGATTCCACTCCCCTGGACCTGTATAGCACCCTGCACAGAAAACATCTTGGTCGTGGGTATGACCAGAGCTCTGGATCCCAGGGTCCAGCTCTCCTAAGAGAAGCATTACAGGCAAAACCTTGCTCTTCTCTGCAAGGCCCGGGTACCGACCGTTTAGCTATGAAGCTTTTTTGGTCGGATCCGGAATAGCTTACTGAGGCCCAAAAGAACCTGTACGCAAGCTCAGTGAAAAACACATGTTTCTTCTTGGCCAACACCTTAGACACTGGCAAAAAACTGAGGTGCTCCCGGATGGGAGGGGCTTATATAGGGGAGGGTACTTCCGGTTTTGGAAGTTGCCAGTGCCAGCACCTGACGGTATCTATATAACCCATTAGTAATGACTATGTCGCTCTGTGTCCCGTGATGTACGAGAAAGAAAGGCAGATTTTAACAAGGATTCCAATTTTTTATCTATTGGATCCTTGAACATCTGAACATTATCCACTGGACATGTCAGGGACTTGTTCACACAGGAGATGGCCGCGTCTACTGTAGGCACACTCCATTTTTGGGTGAACTTTCCTCCATAGGATAGATCACCGAAAACCTCTTAGGAGGAGCAAACGGTTTATCAGGATGTTCCCAATCCTGGTAAATAAGTCCTTCCAGTAACGGATGGACTGGGAAGGAACAATTGGCCTGTGGAGCTTTTTTTTTTTATCAATAACTCTTTTTATTGAAAGCCACATCGGACACAAATCAAATGCAATAGTTTTACAACCAACAGGATAATCGTTAACACGTCTGGGTATAGGGTCGTAACAGTTCCTGAGCATGTAATCACTGTATCTCTGCTATGTGCTGTATTATCCAATCCTATCTAGTTATCACAACAGGGACATGGTATGTCGTCAACCAAGTTTTCGAGCCAATGCAGTTATTATGTACATTAGTGCGAGGATCCCAAAGGGGCTCCCATGAAGAGGATAATATAACAAGAGAAGAAAGAAAAGAAATGGAAGAATGAAAAAAAAAGGGGGGGGGAGGGGGCGAAAAGACAATAGAAGGGTGGGGGGTAGAGGGGGTGTGGGGGGGGGTGTCGTCAAGTTATACCTGGCTCCAAGTCACCGCGTTCCTCCCTTCGGTGCCAGAGCTCCCAAACCATGTTATGCGCATCCAGGCGATCCTGAATTCTTGCGGTCATCCTCTCCATTACTTCTACATCTCTAATCCTGGCATACAGCGCTCCCTCCGGAGGAGGGGAGCTGCGTTTCCAGTTCAGTGCCACTAAGCAGCGGGCTGCCGTAAGGACATGACTAGCTAGCTTCTTATGTGGGCGTGGGGCCTTCAGAGACATCAGTCCTAGTATGAAAAATTTAGGGGTCATGGGGACCTCCGTTTCAAGGAGTCGAATTAGTAGTTGGTGTACAGAAGCCCAGAAGGGGGCTATCAGTGGGCACTCCCAGTAGATATGATATAGAGTCCCCTTCGCCCCCATGCATCGCCAGCAGCGATCTGAGCTGGCCGGGTGAATGGCATGGAGAACATCAGGGGTCATGTACCAGAAGTACATTATTTTGTAAATATTTTCTTTATAGAGTGTACATAGCGATGTCTTGGACGCCTGGGTCCAAATGGCCCGCCATTGGTCCACGGGTATCTCCTCACCCAAAGCCTTTTCCCATTTAATCATATATCTGTGTTTGCCCATTGAATCAAGGGGCCTCTCATTCAGTATTTTGTATATATCTGAGATCAGGCCTCTCTGAGCTGAGCCTGCCAGAATTAGGCGCTCAAAAGGGGTAGGTGGGGAGAAATGCAGGTTTGGAGCAAACGTTAGGGCATAGTGGCGGATTTGGAGATACCCGTAGAAAGCTTGTTTAGGGAGGTCATAGTGTGATTGCAAGTCCTCAAAAGAGCATAGTTTACGGGTGCATGGGTCTATCAAGTTTCCAAAGTGAAAGAGGTCTCTCGTTGTCCAGGGGGAGGACATTTGGTGGGTTAAGCTATCTGGCATGTCGGGGTTACAGGCAAAGGAGGTCAGGAGCGAGCTGTCCGACGACAGTTTGTGTTGTTGTGTTAGTTTACGCCACAGCCTTCGGAGCTGTGCCATCGGGCCTAGCAATCGGGCAGGGTCCACCTCCGCGTTCGCGCTCCATAACAGGCTGTTTGGGTGTATCGGGGCTAACCATAATTTCTCTATCTCTGTCCATTTATTATAAGAGCGGAGTGTGAACCAGGAAGTTATCGCTCTCAGTTGTGCCGCCTGGTAGTATTTTACCAGGTTAGGGAAGGCCAGGCCCCCGTCAGACCTAGCTGCTTGTAATACTGAACGTGGGATTCTGTGCCTCCCGTAGTTCCATGTAAATTGCAGTAGGTCCGCTTGTAAGTGTTTCAGTTGGCCGTAGGGAACAGGGATAGGTAGGGTCTGGAAGAGGTACAGTAATTTTGGGAGGATCGTCATTTTCACAGACGCGATCCTTCCAAGCAAGGAGATGTGATGTTTTTTCCATTGTTGGAGAAGGGTTCTGATATTGTGGAAAAGAGGAGGGAAATTCTCCCGGTAGAGGGTAGCGAATTGTGGGGTGATATTAATTCCCAGGTACTTTAGGGCGGTGGTTTTCCAGCTATAGGGGAAGTTGGCTTTCAGGTGTGCTACCTCCTCCCCCGGTGTGTTGATTGGGAGGGCCTCTGACTTAGATGTATTAATTTTATAACCCGATAGAGCCCCGTATCGATCTAGTTCTGCGTGGAGATTTGGGAGGGAGGTTCTAGGTTGGGTTAATGAGAGAATAATGTCGTCTGCGAACAGGGAGATTTTAAACTCCCTGTCTCGTACCTTTATGCCCTGAATGTCCGGGTTATTACGGATTGTGGCTGCTAGGGGTTCCACACACAGTGCAAATAGCAGGGGTGAAAGCGGACACCCCTGTCTGGTGCCATTTCGCACCGGTAGCGGAGCTGACAGGGCGAAGGGGGTCCTGACCTGGGAGGAAGGGTCTAAGTATAGGTGCTGTATGGCTCTATAGAAGGGTCCCCTAAATCCCACGTGGCGGAGTGTGGCGAACAGGAAGGGCCACCCCAGGCGGTCGAACGCCTTTTCTGCGTCTAGACTCAGCAACAGGGCTTGTGTGCGTTCCCTGTTCGCCACCTCCACCAAGTCTATGATCTTCCTGGTGTTGTCTCCTGCCTGGCGAAGGGGGACGAAGCCCACCTGATCCTTATGGATCAGGGAGGGTAAGACCGTGTTCAGGCGTATAGACAAGAGTTTAGTGAATATTTTTAAGTCCGAGTTAAGCAGGGCAATTGGCCTATAGTTAGCGCAGATGGAGGGGTCCTTCCCGGGCTTGGGGATCACTGTGATAAAGGAGCTCTGCATATCCCTCGGGATCGGGGTGTCATGTAGGAAAGCATTAAAGAGTCTGCCCATGGAGGGGAGCAGGAGTGGGAGGAATTCCTTGTAGTACTCATAAGGAAAGCCATCTGGGCCTGGGGCTTTACAATTGGGTAGGGATTTGACTGTCTGTTCTATTTCCTCATGTGTTATCGGGGCGTTCAGGGAGTCCAGATCTGTAGAACGGAGTTGCGATATTCCACTACAGTCCAGGTATTGCTGGATACGTTTGGCCGTTTCGGGCTTGGGGGGGTTTGCGGGAATATCAGGATTGTTGTACAGGGCCTCGTAGAATTCCGCAAAGGATTGTGCTATGTCCGTGGGGTGGGAAACCAGGGTGCCCGAACCGTTTTGGATCTGATGTGGGGTCGAAGCCTGGGTGCTGTCACGGAGCTTCCGAGCTAGCAGTGTATGGGCTTTGTTACCCTTGTCGTAAAACTTCTGTTTTAGTTTGATTAGGGCTTTCTCAACTCGGCCCAGGGCCAGGTCACCTAAGGTTGCTCTAAGGGAAGTCATTTTTTTTAGGAGAGTCAGAGTGGGGTTGGATTGGAGTTGTTTTTCAAGGGTTCTAAGCTCTTTTTCTGTCTGGGTCTGCAAGGCCTGCGCGTCCCGCTTCATGGCAGAGGAGAGGGCCATACATCTGCCCCTCATCACCGCCTTGTGGGCTTCCCATAGAGTGGATGCGGTTACATCCCCCGTATTGTTTTCTGCCAGATAATGTTGTAGTGTGGAGGACAGTTCCATTTTCGAGGGGAGGTGTTG
Source organism: Rana muscosa (assembly GCA_029206835.1). Taxonomy (NCBI): domain Eukaryota; kingdom Metazoa; phylum Chordata; class Amphibia; order Anura; family Ranidae; genus Rana; species Rana muscosa. The sequence continues at coordinate 192,528,859 of CM055117.1, forward strand.
CAGCAGGAATGTGTTTAGTCGCCAGGTGCATGGTCCTCGCGTCGGGGTGCCTATGTCTAGGGTCAGCACCACCGGGGCGTGATCCGACCACGAGATTGGCAGAATCTGTGCGGTTCGGGCCACGCGTAGGGTGGCATTATTAACAAAGACGTAGTCTATGCGGGAGTGCGTTCGGTGTGGGGCAGAATAGAAAGTGTACTGTCGGTCACCAGGGTGGAGGGCCCGCCAGGCGTCAAAGAGGGCGTACCTTCTGGTTATTTGGCGGAAGAGCCTCGAGTCTCTAAGTGCTCGAGCAGTAGGCGCCCTGGGGCCCAGTCCCTGGCGATCCGCCAGCTCCGAATGGGTTAGGTTAAAGTCCCCCCCCACCACTAATAGTCCATGGTCTGAGCGGAAAAGGCGAGCTAGTGCTCTATTAAGGAATCCCGTCTGCCTGACATTTGGGACATAAACTACACAGAACGTGATTTCCCTGTCCAGCCACAGGCCCCGGAGGATAAGGAAATGGCCCTGAGGATCACTATAGTGGGACGAGTACTTGAAGGGGGACCCCTGTTTAATCAGGAGGGCCACACCCGCTCTCTTGTGGGGCCCTGAGGATAAATAGACCTGTGGGTAATACCTGGAGGCGAACGCGAAGGTGCCCTCCTTGTCAAAGTGGGTTTCCTGTACCATGACAACACTCGCCCCCGACTGCCTAAACTCCCTCAATGCCAGATGTCTCTTACGATTAGAGTTCAGGCCGTGGACATTTAAAGATAATATTTTAGCCATGAGTGTTCGGGTGGGGAGTGTATATACTCATCTGGTGGTGGCGGAGATGGTCCGGACCGTCATGGCTGGGAGCCGGTTTTGCGCTGGAGGAGATCCGGGGGTCCCGGTGGTGGAGCCAGGTGACGACAAAGGAAGGGAGGGGGTTAAGAATAGCTAAGAAAGAGAGAAGAGTAGTTAGTGCAACAAATCTATGTATGAACACAAAAAACAACATTATCAGACCTAAGGGGACCAGCCGGCCCAGGTCCAAAAGGCTTCCCGTGGGCCCCCCCGCCCCCACCTCATGAGGGTGAGCCAGGGGGCCGCAGGGGAACCCAAAGTCCAACATGCAAGACATTGTAAACCCGCTTGCTCTGGTAGTCCAGTATTCCAAAAAAGGAAATAAAAAAGGGGGGGAGGCAGGGGTAACTCGGACAGTCTCTCTCCAAAGTCTCTTCCGAGACTCGCCCATAGTGTTTATCTGGGTATAGCTAGGGTGCCAAGGGTGGGTCAGTGAACAGCCTGATGCCAGGGATGCTCCACCTGGATGGGCAAAAATGAAAAAACGAGGAGAAAGAAAAGGGGGCGAAGGAACGGTCCTTCACGCATGCTATGAGGTAGTGGGGTGACTTGCTCATGATCTTCGCTGGTGTGGTCCCCGGCCCCTCGGGGATCTCTCCGGTCCTCTGGAGCGCTTAGGTGGAGGGACTGTCTGCCAGACTGTGGGCGGTGGGGGCGGGGTGGCTATGAGATCCCACTCGGGAAGCTGGGGTACTCTAAGTTCCAGGGTGTTGCAAAAAGGGTCGAGGTCCTCCGGGTATCTCAGGGTCGCCGTCTTGCCCTGACGTTTGGCTGTGAGGCTGAAGGGGAATCCCCATCGGTAAGGAATGTTCTCTTCCTGGAGCATTCGCAGCAGTGGTTGGAGAAGCCGTCTTTTTTGCAAAGTGATCCAGGACAAGTCCGGGAATAGTTGGATGTGGTGGTCTCCTAGGGTTACTTTGCGTGCTAGGCGGGCTTGCCTCATGATATCTTCTTTCAGAGGGTACGATGATAGCCTGCAAATAATATCTCGGGGTCTGGCCGCGGTGCCCTTGGGCCGTAATGCTCGGTGTGCTCTATCCATTTCGATAGTGTGGTTTGGGGCCGCCCCAATAAGGTCATTAAAGAGAGTTTGTAGCGTATTCTGGACATCTTCCGGGCCCTCTGCTTCTGGGACCCCCCGGACACGGATATTGTTCCTGCGCCCCCTGTTGTCCAGGTCCTCTACGTGGCGCTGCATGTCTCGGAGGAGGGTGCGGTGTTCAGACCCCTGAACTTGGGTTCTATGTATTGCAATTTTGGTTTCCTGGATTTCCTCCTCAGCCATCTCCACCCTGTCTGCCAAGTGTTTGAGTCCCGATTGGAGGGCTTGAATCTCCGATCTGCAAGTGGACTTCACTTCCTCGACAAGTTGTCTGAAATCATCCTTAGTCGGCATTGCTTGGAGATATGCCTGCCACGGCGGGGGTATCTGGGGGGGGTACTCCTGTCCCAGTGCCCTGGGGCAGTTGTCCGGCTGATCATGGGGATAGTGGGGGTATAGGCTAGCTCCCCAGAGGGGATTTGGTGAGGTATGATGGGCCCCCTGGTATTCCCACGGGTCACTCCAGTCCGGGCTTTGCGAGGGTGGGAGATTCCTGGCAGGGGACTTCGGGGAGTGAGGAGGGAGAGGGGGGCTTGCTGCCTGGGCATAGGAGAGGGCTGGTGCTGCGTGTGGGCCCTGTAAAAGAGGGGCCCTCGACCTGGATTGCCTCTGTGTCCTGGGTGATAGGGGGTCCGGTACGGTGGTCTCAGTGGGGTTACCTGTTCCCGGTGACTCGCAGGCCGGGGGTGTGTGAGGGAGGCTTGGCAGGGATGGATGGTCCTCTCCCCCTCCAGCATAGGGCCGCGAGCTGGCTGCTGTGTCCGTTAGGCCCGGATCTGAGGCGGTACGGAGCAGCTGCGGGAAGGCCCCAGAGCACTGGGTGTATGGCTGAGGCCTCGTGGGGAGTCCCAAGATGGCCGCCGGGGATGAGGGGCGGCTTGCTGCGGAATGTAGCGTTGGCCCGAGGGGGGGACTCACCGCTCCTTGGACCCGGGGTGGCTCCCCGGTCATCTGCTGTGAGGTGCCTGGGCCCAGGGGATCCCGTTGTTGCTGGGAGGCCGGGATGGAGTTCGGATGGAGGGCTGCGGCCTGCTCCATGGCGCCGGCCGGCGCCATCTTGATCATCCTGCACGGTGGGAGGTCAGGGTGACTGAAGTAGTCCCGGAGGTCGGATGACGAACCTGGGGGGGGTTGCGAGGACCCCCGAGGCTTCGTAGAGCGGGTCGTTCTGGATCCACCCATTTTGGAGAGGTATGGCACCCTTTTTTTTGGTCTTTAGCTGCGGGCTGAGAGAGAGCTGCAAAGCTATGCTGCCATTCAGGTCAGGTTCCGGCCACGCCCCCGGCCTGTGGAGCTTTTAAAGACCCCAACGAGGAAACAGAAGCAGTCGTTGGTTCAGAAAGGGGCAACTTAAAGGCCGACCGAACCATGACCGTCAAGGACTGGACCAACAGTCTTTCAGCTTGAGACGCTGAAAATGGTTCCTCCACAGTCGACTCTGAGGCAGAGTCATCCTCAGCCTGATCCCCCTCAGGCAGGTCAATCCCTTCATGGGACTGTTGCTCTGCTGACAGGTACTCTAATGAAGGAGACGGAGATCTGGCGCGCTTTCTCTCTGGCAGAGAAGAAGCGATTAATTCCGCCAATCTTTGCTCCAATCCTCCCAGAGCTGAGGCAAAAGCCTCCTCTGTTACATACACAGGAGCAGGTGAACTGAGGGCAGCCGCAGCACCTAGCACTCCTGAGGGCTCCCTGCGGGTACAAACCTCTAATTTTTCAGGGGAGGCTGGTGCAGCAGAAGCATGCCCCAGATCCTCAGAGCCCGATGGAGACCTTCTCTGCTTCTTAGGATTTTTAGTCCCAGAGCCCTTGGACGGCATATTCCTTAGCCCAAAGCTGAGGTATCTATAGCCAAATACCCCACTTACTGACTCATAGTCTAGCGTACTTGCTGCTATATATATATATATCAGTCTGGTGCCTAATTAATGTGTCTTTCTAGGGGATGCCTGTATCAACCGCCTGCTGTATGCCTCTAGGTATCTGTTTACCACCAAGCCCTTGCTCTGTCCCTCCACAGCCAGCTCCACAGAAAACTGTGCTTTTTAACAGGCTGGGGACGCCCGCACATGCGCAGAAGCACGCCAGCGAGCACAGAGCGTCATCCGCCAAGTCCCGCCCCCTTCCGGCCTATTTCTCACATACTGAGTGTGTGCGCGCACGTGCACGTATGCGCCGCCGACGCTGACACACCATGGAGAAGCATGTAGGCAATAGGGAGAGAAGCCAAGACCCACCGCTGATTATATACAGAGCCCGGGGATGACAGAGCCCGTGGTAAGCATGACAGACAAATTTGCAGCTTCTCTACAGCGAGAGTCTATCATCTGCCTGGGCTTTACACGAATAGGAGGTATAGCCCAAAGACATCCCACAGCGGCCTCTACTGGTTAAAGCAAGGTACAGCACAATGTCTTGAATCCTATGTGAAAATGTATTTCAGGATTTACAATTTAGGCATGCATAGACCAGCGGGAATAACCATAAGGTAACAGGCAGAAAAAACACAATAGAATTGAAGATCCCCGCAGAACCAAGTTCCTCAGGGATCTCCACTTACCTTTTCTACGCCGCAGGATCCTGTTTGGCACAGAAGCCCAAACTTCGCCCCTCACGGCGGGCAATGTCAGCAGACCTTCAGAGACCAGGGTCCCAAGGAGCACCACTCCCCTGGACCTGTATAGCACCCTGCCAGAAAACATATTGGTTTTGGGTATGACCAGAGTACTGGATCCCAGGGTCCAGCCCACCTAAGAGAGGCATTACAGGCAAAACCTTGTTCTTCTTGCCGAGGCCCGGGTACCGACCGTTTGGCTATGAAGCACTTTGGACGGATCCGGAATAGCTTGCCTAGGCCCAAAGATTGAACCTACACACAAGCCCAGACACATGTTTAACCGTGACCAACACCTTAGACACTGGCAAAAAAACTGAGGTACTCCTGGTATGGGAGGGGTTATATAGGGGAGGGGACTTCCTGTCTTGGGTGTGCCAGTGTCCATCACCTGAAAGTAAGCTCTATAACCCACATAGTAATTACTATGCCGCTCTGTGTCCCGTGATGTACGAGAAAGAAAATAGTTTTATGTATATATTTTTCTAATTTTACTTCACCAACTTAGACTATTGTGTTCTGATCCATCACATATAATTCAGATTTAAAAAAAAACATTAAACTAAAGGCTGTAATGTAACAAAATAGGTAAAAAGCCAAGGGGGTGAATACTTTTGCAAGGCACTGTATCTTACAAAGTAGCAGCCATGTACAGTGCATCCGCAAAGTATTCAACGCGCTTCAATCTTTCCACAATTTGTTATGTTACAGCCTTTCCAAAATGGATTGAACTCATTATTTTCCTCAATATTATACAAACAATACCCCATAATGACAGTGTGAAAGAAGTTTGTTTGAAATCGTTGCAAATTTATTAACCACTTCAGCCCCGGAAGGATTTTCCCCCTTAAATGACCAGGCAATTTTTTGTGATACGGCACTGCGTCGCTTTAACGGACAATTGCGCGGTCATGCGACGTTGTACCCAAAGAAAATTGATGTCCTTTTTTTCTGACAAATAGAGCTTTCTTTTGGTGGTATTTGATCACCTCTGCGATTTAAATTTTTTGAACTACAAACAAAAAAAAAAAAAAAAACACAATATTTTACACTTTCTGCTATAATAAATCTCCCCAAAAAATTTAAAATTTCTTCATCAGTTTAGGCCGATACGTATTCTTCTACATATTTTTGGTAAAAAAATAGGGAAAAGAATGCTTTATGGCATTTTTTTTTACTAGCAATGGCGGCGATCTGCAATTTTTAGCGGGACTGCGATATCGGACACTTTTGACACTTGTTTGGGACCACTGACATTTATACAGCAATCAGAGCTAAAAATAGCCACTGATTACTGTATAAATGTCTTGGTAGGGAAGGGGTTAACACTAGGGGGAGATCAAGGGGTTAAGTGTGTGTCCTAGGGAGTGATTCTATCTGTGGGGTGGCTGTGACTGCCTGGAGCAGGAGACCAATTGCTGTTCATAACCAGTATGAACAGCAGATCTGTCTTCTCTCCCCTGACAGAACAGAGACCTGTCTGTTTACATAGAAAGACTTCGGTTTTGTCTCTCTCAGGAGCCCAACGGACATCACGGCTGCCGGGCACGTGCATCAGTTCCTACGTCACACGGAGGGCCTTTGCTCAATACTTTGTTAAAGCAGCTATGGCACCAATTACAGCCTCAAGTCTTTAAGCTTGGCACACCTATTTTTGGGCAGTTTCTCCCATTGTTCTTTGCAGGACCTCTCAAGCTCCATCAGGTTGGATGGGGAGTGTCGGTGCACAGCCATTTTCAGATCTCTCCAGAGACGTTTAAATCAGTTCAAGTCTGGGCTTTGGCTTGGCCACTCAAGGACATTCACAGAGTTGTCCTGTAGTCACTCCTTTGTTTTCTTGGCTGTGTGCTTAGGGTCGTTGTCCTGTTGGAAGATGAACCTTCCCCCAGTCTAAGGTCCAGAGCGCTCTGGAGCAGGTTTTCCTCAAGGATGTCTCTGTACATTGCTGCATTCATCTTTCTTTCAATCCTGACTAGTCTCCCAGTATCTGATGCTAAAAAACATCCCCAGCAATGCTTCACTGTAGGGATGGTATTGGCCAGGTGATGAGAGGTGCCTGGTTTCTTCCAGACATGACGCTTGCCATTCAGGTCAAAGAGCTCAATCTTTGTTTCAGCAGACAATATAATTGTATTTCTTATGGTCTGAGAGTCCTTTAGGTGCCTTTTGGCAAACTCCAGGTGAGCAGACATGTGACTTTTACCGAGAAGCGGCTTCCGTCTGGCCACTCTACTGTACAGGCCTGTCTGGTGGAGTGCTGCAGAGATGGTTGTTCTTCTGGAAGGTTCTTCTCTCTCTACAGAGAAACGCTGGTCACCTCCCTGACTAAGACCCTTCTCCCCCGATCGCTCAGTTTGTCCGGGCGGCCCTCTCTAGGAAGAGTCCTGGTGGTTCCAAACTTCTTCCATTTACGGATTATGGAGGCCACTGTGCTCATTGCTGCAGAAATTTTTTTGTATCCTTCCCCAGATCTGTGCCTTGATCCTATCCAGTCTCGAAGGTCTACAGACCTTTCCTTGGACTTCATGGCTTGGTTTGTACTCGGTTAACTGTGACACCTTATATAGACAGGTGTGTGCCTTCCCAAATCATATCCAATCAACTGAATTTACCACAGGTGGACTCAAATCAAGTTGTAGAAACATTTCAAGGATAACCAATGGAAACAGGATGTACCCAAGTGCGATTTTGAGTGTCATGGCAAAGGCTGTGAATACTTATGTACATGTGATTTTTATTTTTTTCATTTTTAATAAATTTGCAAATATTTCAAACAAACCTCTTTCACGTTGTCATTATGGGGTAATGTTTGTAGAATTTTGGGGAAAATAATGAAATTAACCGATTTTGAAATAAGGCTGTAACATAACAAAATGTGGAAAAAGTGAAGCGCTGTGAATACTTTCCAGATGCACTATTTAAAACACATGACTTTTTATGAACAAGCGGAGGAGATACTGCCATTAAATTGCTCCTCCTCCTTACACAGAACAAGATACATTGTGGGAGTGTAGTAATACAAAGTCTATGAATGACAGAAAGGGCAGAAGCGGGTAAGTGAGTGGCGCAACTTCTCTCAGCAGCAGATGTTAACCTTCACAGGGCAATATCTGTCGGCTGTGAAAGAGATGTGATGAATTTTAACAGAAGCAGCAGGCTGCAGGTAAAAAGATATACAAACCGTTACACATACCTAACATGTTTGCTGCCATATCCCCCACAAAAAAAATAGGATTTTTATAACAGCTTACCTGTAAAATCCTTTTCTTGGAGTACATCACGGGACACAGAGCGGCATAGTAATTACTATGTGGATTATAGAGCTTACCTTCAGGTGATGGACACTGGCACACCCAAGACAGGAAGTCCCCTCCCCTATATAACCCCTCCCATACCAGGAGTACCTCAGTTTTGTAGCAAAGCAATAAGTGTCCCCAAAAGAGGGGTGGGAGCTCTGTGTCCCTTGATGTACTCCAAGAAAAGGATTTTACAGGTAAGCTGTTATAAAAATCCTATTTTCTTTCTCGTACATCACGGGACACAGAGCGGCATAGTAATTACTATGTGAGAAGTCCCAAAGCAATGCCCAAATGAGGGGAGGGAGATACCATAAGCTGGGTGTCATCAGACAAGAGGATCTATTGCAGCCTGCAGCACCCTGCGCCCAAAGGCGACATCCTCCTGACTTCTTACATCCACCTGGTAAAACCTAGTGAACGTGTGTACTGAAGACCAAGTCGCGGCCTTACAGATCTGAGCCATGAAGGCCTGGTGATGCACTGCCCATGAAGTACCAACTGCTCTCATAGAGTGCGCCCTAACTTTGAACGGAGGCAATCTTCTTTCTTTTTCGTACATCACGGGACACAGAGCGACTTAGTCATTACTAATGGGTTATATAGATTACCTTCAGGTGTTGGCACTGGCCACTTCCAAACCGGAAGTACCCTCCCCTATATAAGCCCCTCCCATCCGGGAGCACCTCAGTTTTTTGCCAGTGTCTAAGGTGTTGGCCAAAGAGTAACATGTGTTTTCACTGGGCTTGCGTACAGGTTCTTTTGGGCCTTAGTAAGCTGTTCCGGATCCCACCAAAAAAGCTTCATAGCTAAACGGTCGGTACCCGGGCCTTGCAGCAGAAGAGCAAGGTTTTGCCTGTAATGCCTCTCTTAGGAGGGCTGGACCCTGGGATCCAGAGCTCTGGTCATACCCACGACCAAGATGTTGTCTGTGCAGGGTGCTATACAGGTCCAGGGGAGTGGAATCCTTGGGAACCCGGTCCCTGAAGGTTTAATTACAATGCCTGCCGTGATAGGTGAAGTTTGGGCTTCTGTGGACCAAACAAAGTCCTGCGGCGGGGATCAGGTAAGTGGGGGCCCCCAGGAATTTGGTTCTATTGGGGGACCCCCAAGCCTAATTTGTCTTTCTGTCTGTTACCTAACGGTATTCCTGCTAATATCTGTGTATGCCTGTAACTACTGAAAATGTAAAATTTTAATAGTAGTCAAGAAAAAAAAAAAAAAAAGAGGACCGCGGTACCTGTGTTAAACCACTAGAGGCCGCTGTAGTCCATTTTTCTTGTCATGTGGATCTTTGGTTTTCTCAAGTCAAAAGATCCAGGCAGTTGGTAAGTTTCTCTGTGGGAATCCACTTCCTCTGCCCTGTTGCTGCGCTCATCCACCGCACAGGCCCTCCGGCAAAAAGGGCCCTGGCTCCTAGTCCCTGTTTGATTTCGAAAAGGGCGCCAATGGCGCACGGGCGCGTGCACGCGCCTCCTATGAAAAAAAAGGGGCGGGGCGGGTGGATGACGCTCGATGTGCGCCACGGCGCTTCTGCGCATGTGCAGGCGTCCCAGCTTGTATAAAGACACAGTACAAGTGTCAGCTGGATGCAAACAGAGCTAGCAACAAACAGTGGCACACAGAGGCGGTTGATGCAGGCATCCCCATAGAAAGGCACTTTAGTGGACACCAGCTGGTATATAGCAGCAACTGTGTTAGACTATTACCAGCAAAATTGGTGTATGACGACGGGAATACCTCAGATTTGTGCTTAAAGGATATGTCGTCCAGACGCTCCGGAAATAGGTCTTCCAGGAAGCCAAAGGGGTCTCCATCGGGCTCTGAGGATATTGGGCATGCTTGTACTGCACCAATCTCCCCTGAGAATTCAGAGGTCAGTAGCCGTAGAAACCCCGCAGGAGTGCCTGGTGCTGCGGCTGTCCCCAGTCCACCTGCTCCTGTATATATAACAGAGGAGGTTTTATCCTCAACTCTGGGAGGATTGGAAGAGAGATTAACAGCATTGATCGCTGCTTCCCTGTCACAGGGAAAGCGCGTCCGATCTCCGTCTCCTCCTTCAGAGTGCCTGTTAGTGGAGGAACAGCCCCACACAGGGATCGACCTACCTGAAGGGGATCAGGATGAGGTTGATTCAGTTATGGAGGAATCAACAGTGGAAGAACCTTTCTCAGGCTGAAAGATTATGGGTTCAGTCTCTGACTAACATGGTCCGATCAGCATTTAAAATGCCTCTGGCGGAACCACCATCCACTACGGTTTCCTCGCTGGGGTCGCTAAAAGCTCCCCAGGCTGTCTGTTCCTTCCCAATCCACCCTTTATTAGAAGGGCTTATTTACCAGGATTGGGAGCATCCTGATAAAATATTTGCTCCCCCCAAGAGATTTCCGGTGATCTATCCCATGGAGGATAAGTTCATAAAAAAATGGAGGGTCCCTACAGTGGACGCAGCCATCTCTTCTGTGAACAAATCACTGACATGTCCAGTAGATAATGTTCCAATGTTCAAAGACCCAATAGATAAAAAATTGGAGTCTTTACTAAAATCTGCTTTCTCTACAGCAAGCATGGTGACACAACCTGCGGTAGCAGCAATTGGAGTCTGCCAAGCAGTGAAAGATCAGTTGAAACAAGTCTTAAGGGACTTACCAGATCAGCAGGCTCTTGCCCTAGCTGACCTGCCTAGAGCCTTGTGTTTTGCGGTGGACGCCATAAAGGATACAATCCAACAGGCCTCCCGCTTTACGCTGTCTATAGTACATATGCGTAGGCTTCTGTGGCTCAAAAACTGGTCTGCTGAAGCTCCCTGTAAGAAACTGCTGGTTAGCTTCCCATTTCATGGAGAACGCTTATTTGGAGAAGATCTGGACAAATATATCCAGAAAATTTCTGCCGGTAAAAGTTCACTCTTACCGGTTAAGAACAAGAGTAGAAGTCCTTCTTTTAAGAGGCCTACTTCTCCAGTCCCGGGCACATCGGCTGTGAAGCAGTTGCGACGGCCTCCGCGGTCAAATTCAGGGGGCAGAAATCAGGGACAATCACAGGGTAACAAGAAGCCCTGGATCAAGAGAGGTACAAAACCTCCCCCCAAGTCATGAAGCGTTGCCCCCACTCAATCGGGTGGGGGGAAGGCTTCAGTTGTTCACAGAGACCTGGCGGGACACCATCAGAGACAGATGGGTGCTCTCCGCAGTAAGTCTGGGATACAAGCTGGAGTTAAAAGGCACTCCTCCTGCCCAATTTATGAGGTCAAACGTGCCAAGAGATCCCCAGAAGAGAGGATCCCTCCTTCTGGCACTAGAACAACTATTGCTCCAAGGTGTAATCATGAAGGTTCCCCTGGAAGAAAGCGGATTCGGGTTTTACTCAAACCTTTTCACAGTCCCCAAACCAAATGGGGACGTGAGGCCCATATTAAATCTAAAAGGGCTAAACAAGTTCCTAAATATCAGGACTTTTCGGATGGAGTCGATCCGATCGGTGGCCACCGCCCTACAAAGGCAGGAATGGTTAGCCTCGATCGACATAAGGGATGCTTATCTGCATATTCACATCTTTCCGGCCCACCAGAAATTTCTACGCTTTGCAGTAGAAGGGCGCCATTTTCAGTTCAGAGCCTTACCTTTCGGTCTGGCCACAGCACCACGAGTGTTCACAAAAATTCTGGCCCCATTATTGGCCAATCTAAGAACACAAGGTGTAACGATAATGGCATATCTAGACGACCTGCTACTAATAGACCACTCAGTGGAAAAGCTGAAAGTAGCTATTCACAAGACAATCAAGTATCTGGAATATCACGGTTGGATTATCAACCGGGACAAGTCAGCTCTAAGACCAGTCAAAAGTCTGGAATACTTAGGGCTAAGGCTGGATTCAAATCAGAGAAAGATTTTCTTACCTCCAGAGAAGGTGTCGTCTTTAAAAGATTTGACCCACTTAGTGGGTACAAAAAGAAAACCATCCATACGCCTGTGCATGAGGCTGCTGGGAAAAATGGTGGCTTCATTCGAAGCGGTACCCTACGGTCAATTCCATTCAAGGAATTTGCAAAGGGCCATACTGTCAGCCTGGAACAAAAAAGTTCAGGCTTTAGACTTACCAATGTCCCTGTCCCCTTCCGTTCGCAAGAGCCTCCATTGGTGGTTGGTGCCCCAGAATCTGGAAAAAGGAAAACCCTTCAGTCCGGTTTCTTGGAAGGTGGTCACTACAGATGCCAGCCTCATAGGCTGGGGGGCAGTACTGGAGCAATGGTCTCTCCAGGGCAAGTGGTCAGAAGCAGAAAAGGCCCTGCCCATCAATCTCTTAGAGATACGAGCAGCCCGGTATGCCCTAGTAGCATGGACATCCAAACTCCAAGGGTCCCCTGTCAGAATTCAATCAGACAATGCCACAGCAGTGGCATATATCAATCACCAGGGTGGCACCAGGAGTCGTGCAGCCCAGAGGGAAGCAAATTGCATCCTGGAGTGGGCAGAAAAATATGTCCCAGCCATATCCGCGGTTTTCATCCCAGGAGTGGAAAATTGGAGAGCGGACTTTTTAAGTCGCCAACAATTATGCCCGGGGGAATGGTCTCTTCACCCCAAGGTTTTCCAGGCAATATGCCAGCGGTGGGGAACACCGGATGTAGATCTGCTAGCATCCAGATTCAACGCAAAGGTGGACAGATTTGTGTCTCGCACAAGGGATCCCCTAGCTTGCGGCTCGGATGCCCTAGTGTTCCCTTGGGATCAGTTCAAGCTGATATATGCATTCCCACCGCCACAATTGTTACCCCGATTACTCCGCAGAATCAGGGTAGAAAAGAAACCAGTGATTCTGGTGGCTCCAGCGTGGCCCCGAAGGGCATGGTACGCGGAGATTGTAAAAATGTCAGTGAGGAGTCCTTGGACCCTCCCACATCGTCCGGACCTACTGTCGCAAGGACCGATATACCACCCTTCCTTACCAGCCCTAGGTTTGACGGCCTGGCTATTGAAGCCCACATTCTGAAAAAGAGAGGGCTCTCTAATTCTGTGGTATCTACCATGATCAATGCCAGGAAGCCGGTATCCAGGCAGATCTATTATAGGATCTGGAAGGCGTACATTACGTGGTGTGAGGCCAAGAAATGGCATCCACGTAAGTACGTGATAGGTAGGATTTTGGACTTCCTACAGTGGGCTGTAGATAGGAAGCTGGCCTTGAGTACTATCAAGGGTCAGATTTCGGCCTTGTCAACATTTTTTCAAAGGCCCTTGGCTTCGCATTCACTAGTCAAAGCTTTCATACAAGGAGTGATGCGTATTAGACCTCCGGTTAGTATTCCCATATGTCCATGGGACTTAAACCTGGTTCTGTCGGTTCTACAGAAACAACCGTTTGAACCATTGCAACACATTTCCTTGGTTCTTCTCACCAGGAAATTGATTTTCTTAGTAGCCATTTGTTTGGCTAAAAGAGTATCGGAATTAGCCGCCTTGTCCTGTAGGGAGCCATATCTGGTTGTCCATAAGGACAGAGTAGTATTACGTCCTCATCCAGCCTTTCTTCCCAAGGTGGTATCGAGGTTTCATTTGAACCAAGATGTGGTTCTTCCTTCTTTTTTCCCCAAACCTAGCTCGGTAGAGGAAAAGTTATTACATTCTTTGGATGTAGTAAGAGCAGTTAAAGCTTATCTAAAAGCCACTGCTCAGATTCGCAGAACGGATACTTTGTTTATTCTGCCGGAAGGCCCCAGAAAGGGTCAGGCAGCATCAAAATCTACTTTAGCCAAGTGGATTCGACAGGTCATAATACAAGCCTATGGCTTGAGAAAGAGACCGCCTCCGTTCAAAGTTAGGGCGCACTCCACAAGAGCAGTTGGAACTTCATGGGCAGTGCATCACCAGGCCTCCCTGGCTCAAGTATGTAAGGCCGCAACATGGTCTTCGGTACACACGTTTACTAGATTCTACCAGGTAGACGTTAGAAGTCAGGAGGATGTCGCCTTTGGGCGCAGTGTGTTGCAGGCTGCAAAAGATCCTCATGCCTGATGGCGCCCAGCTTATGTATCCCTCCCCTCATTTGGCATTGCTTTGGGACGTCCCATTAGTAATGACTAAGTCGCTCTGTGTCCCGTGATGTACGAAAAAGAAAAAGGGATTTTTATAACAGCTTACCTGTAAAATCCTTTTCTTGGAGTACATCACGGGACACAGAGCTCCCACCCCTCTTTTTGGGACACTTATTGCTTTGCTACAAAACTGAGGTGCTCCCGGATGGGAGGGGCTTATATAGGGGAGGGTACTTCCGGTTTGGAAGTGGCCAGTGCCAGCACCTGAAGGTAATCTATATAACCCTTTAGTAATGACTAAGTCGCTCTGTGTCCCGTGATGTACTCCAAGAAAAGGATTTTACAGGTAAGCTGTTATAAAAATCCCTTTTTCTAAGCCATAGGCCTGAACAATGACCTGTCGATCCATTTAGCCAAAGTGGATTTCGAAGCTGCCTGACCCTTTCTGGGGCCTTCCGGCAGAATAAACAAAGCATCCTTTTTCCGAATCTGAGCAGTGGCTCGCAGATAGGCCCTAACTGCTCTTACTACATCTAAGGAATAATAATAAATAAAGTGTGGCGCTATGTGCAAACAGAAAAATATATATATATATATAATGTCTGGTTGGTAATTGGTCTATATAAAGACCCGTATATCGTGTTGAACCTGATAGTGGTTCTGTACACTTATGTAAAAAGGTGCATATACCCTGCAAAAATTCAATATGTGCAATGGCGTGAAATATATAAATAAATTTAAATAGGTAAATTAACCTAACACTGAAAAAATATAAAATGACATGAATATCATATGTGAAAGTGATCCACAATATATATTAGTGTCCAATTTTCTGTGAGAAAAAAAAAGGAAGAAAGTCTCTCGGTGAATGTGTGATCTGATACCAACATCTAAGGAATGTAATAACTTTTCTGCTACCAAGGTAGGCTTAGGAAAAAAGGAAGGAAGAACCACATCTTGGTTCAAGTGAAACCTTGTTACCACCTTGGGAAGAAAGGTTGGATGAAGACGTAGAACTACTTTATCCTTGTGGATAACCAAGTATGGCTGACGTAGAACTACTTTATCCTTGTGGATAACAAAGTATGGCTCCCTACAGGACATGGCAGCCAATTCCGACACTCTTTTGGCCAAAGATATGGCTACCAAGAAAATCAATTTTCTGGTGAGGAGTACCAAGGGAATGTGCCGTAGGGGTTCAAATGGTTGTTCCTGAAGAACTGAAAGTACCAAGTTTAAGTCCCATGGACATATGGGAGATTTAACTGGTGGATTAATGCGAGTCACCCCTTGCAGAAAAGATCTAACAAGAGAATGGGAAGCCAGGGGCCTTTGAAAGAGTATTGACAAGGCTGAAACCTGACTCTTGATTGTACTTAAGGCTAATCTTCTGTCTACAGACCGCTGCAGGAAGTCCAGAACTCTGCCTATAATGTACTTTCGTGGATGCCATTTCCTGGCTTCACACCACGTAACGTAGGATTTCCAAACTCTATAGTAAATATGCCTAGATACTGGCTTCCTGGCATTGATCATAGTAGACACCACAGAGCTAGAGAGACCTCTCTTTTTTAGAATGTGGGAATCAATAGCCGAGCCGTCAAACCCAGAGATAGTAAGGAAGGGTGGTGTATCAGTCCTTGCAAAAGCAGGTCCGGGCGACGTGGAAGGGTCCAAGGATCCCCCACAGACAATTTTACAATCTCCGCGTACCAGGATCTTCGGGGCCACGCTTGAGCCACCAGTATTACTGGTTTCTTCTCCAACCTGATCCTGCGGAGGAGTCGAGGTAACAAATGTAGCGGCAGGAATGCGTATAACAGTTTGAACTGCTTCCACGGGAACACCAGGGCATCCGAGCCGTAAGCGAGGGGATCCCTTGTCCGAGACACAAATCTGTCCAGCTTTGCGTTGAATCTGGACGCTAGTAGATCTATGTCCGGTGTTCCCCACCATTGACATATTGCTCGGAAAATGTCGGGATGAAGGGACCATTCCCCTGGGGATAATTGTTGGCGACTCAAGAAGTCTGCTTTCCAAATTTTCCACTCCTGGAATGTATACCGCGGATATGCATGGAACATTCCTTTCCGCCAACTTCATGATGCGATTCACTTCTTTCTGGGCTGCACAACTCCTGGTGCCCCCCTGGTGATTGACATATGCCACTGTTGTGGCATTGTCCGATTGAATCCTGACAGGGGACCCCTGAAGCTTGGATGTCCCTGTTTTTAGGGCATACCGAGCCGCCCGAATTTCCAAAAGGTTGATGGCTAGGGATTTCTCTGCATCTGACCATCTCCCCTAAAGAGACCTTTGCCCCAGCACTGCCCCCCAGACGACAAGACAGGCGTCTGTAGTGACTACCTTCCAGGAAGTCAGACTGAAGGATTTCCCCTTTTGCAGATTTTGGGGAATCAACCACCAACAGAGACTTTTCCGAACTGAAGGAGTCAGGGGCATCAGAAGGTCCAGGGCCTGAACCTTCTTCTTCCATGCTGAAAGTATGGCCTTTTGCAATTTCCTTGAGTGGAACTGGGCATATGGTACGGCTTCGAAGGAAGCTACCATCTTCCCCAGCAGCCGCATGCACAGGCGTATGGACGGCTGTCTTTTTGTACAAACCAGGAGGATTAAGTCCCTCAAGGAGGACATCTTTCCTTCGGGCAGAAAGATTTTCTTCTGGTCTGTGTCTATACATAGCCCCAAGTATTCCAGACTTCTTACTGGATGCAAGGCTGACTTGTTCATATTGATGATCCGACCGTGAGACTCTAGATACCTGATCGTGTCCTGGATCACTAACTTTAGCCTGGCAGCGGAGTGATCTATCAATAATAGGTTGTCTAGGTACGCCATAATCGATACCCCTTGGGTTCTTAGATCGGCCAACAGAGGTGCCAGCACCTTTGTGAACACCCATGGGGCCGTGGCTAGAGCGAAAGAGAATGCCACAAATTTAAAATGGTGCCCTTCTATCGCAAAGCGTAGAAATCTTTGATGACTCGGAAAAATGGGAACATGCAGATAGGCATCTTTGATGTCTATGGAAGCTAACCACTCTCCCCCTTGCAGGGTAGTGGCTACTGACCATATTGATTCCATCCGAAAAGATCGGATGTTCAGGAATTTGTTTAAACCTTTGAGGTCCAATATGGGCCTTACGTCCCCGTTTGGTTTTGGCACTGTGAATAGATTTGAGTAGAATCCCAAACCTCATTCCTTCATGGGAACCTCCACAATTACTCCTTGGAGCAACAGTTGGTCTAACGCCAAAAGGAGAGAACCTCTTTTCAAACGGGTCTTTTGCTACGTTTGACCACATAAAGTGGGGAGGAGGAAACTCCTTTAACTCCAATTTGTATCCCAGAGTTACTGTGGAGAGCACCCATTTGTTTCTGATCGTCCTTCTCCAAGTCTCTGTGAACAACTACAGTCTTCTCCCCACCCGCTTCAGTGGGGGCAGCCCTTCATAGGACTGATTTGGAGGCCGGTTTTGTACCTCTACGGTTCCAGGGCTTTTTATTTCCCTGTGCCTGTCCCTGAACTTTACCCCCGAGATTTGATCGGGGAGGCCGTTGGAACTGCTTAGAGGCAGACGTCCCAGGGACTGGAGAGTTAAGCCTTTTAAAAGAGGGACCTCTAAACCTCTTCTTGACCGGCAGAAGTGTACTTTTACCGCTGGAAATCTTGTGAATATATTTATCCAGGTCTTTGCCAAAAAGGCGCTCGCCATGGAACGGGAAACTAGCTAGAAGCTTTTTACAGGGAGTCTCAGCAGACCAGTTCTTGAGCCAAAGAAGCCTACGCATGTGAACTAGCGATAGCGTAAGGCGGGAGGCCTGATGGATCGAATCCTTGATGGCGTCAACCGCAAAGCATAATGCTCTAGGCAAATCAGCCAAATCATGAGCCTGCTGATCTGGCAGATCCCTTAAGACCAGTTTCATCTGATCCTTTACAGCTTGGCAAACACCAATGGCTGCCACAGCTGGCTGTCTTACAGCCCCAGCAGTAGAAAAAGCAGACTTTAGTAAGGATTCCAACTTCTTATCAATTGGATCTTTGAACATTTGAACATTATCCACCGGACAGGTCAATGATTTGTTCACACAGGAGATGGCCGCATCAACTGTGGGCAAACTCCATTTCCGGGTAAATTTCTCCTCCATAGGATAGATCACTGAAAACCTTTTAGGAGTAGCAAATAGTTTATCAGGATGTTCCCAATCTTGATAGATAAGTCCTTCCAGTAACGGATGGACTGGAAAATAACAATTAGCCTGTGGAGCCTTTAAAGACCCCAGCGAGGAAACAGAAGTAGCCGACGGTTCAGAAAGCGGTAATTTAAAGGCTGATCGAACCTTGTCCGTTAAGGACTGGACCAATAATCTCTCAGCCTGTGACGCTGAGAATGGTTCCTTCACTGTCGACTCTTCGGAGGCAGAGTCATCATCAGCCTGATCCCCCTCAGGCAGGTCAATCCCTTCATGGGACTGTTGTTCTGCCAACAGGTACCCAGACGGAGGAGATGGAGATCTGGCGCGTTTTCTCTCTGGAAGAGAAGAAGCGATTAAAACCACCAATCTTTGCTCCAATCCTCCCAGAGCTGAGGCAAAAGCCTCCTCTGTTACATATACAGGAGCAGGTGGACTGAGGACAGCCGCAGCACCTAGCACTCCAGAGGGCTCCTTACGTTACCAACTTCTGAGTTATCAGGGGAGGCTGGTGCAGCAGGAGCATGCCCCAGGTCCTCAGAGCCCGATGGAGACCCTTTTTGCTTCCTAAGACTTTTCGTCCCAGAGCCTTTAGAGGGAATTATTCCTAAGCCCAAAGCTGAGGTTTTAATAGCCAAATACACCACTTACTGATTGTAGTCTAACACACTTGCTGCTACCTATATCAGTTGGTGCCTGCTAATGCGTCCTTCTAGGGGATGCCTGTATCACCGCCTGCAGTATGCCTCTATTAGTTACCACCAAAAAAACTCTTGCTCTGTCCACTCCACAGCCAGTTTACACTATACTGTGCTTTTAAAACTGGCCAGGACGCCCGCGCATGTGCAGAAGCGCGGCAGCGCGCATGGAGCGTCATCCGCCAAGCCCCGCCCCCTTCCCACATATTAGGTGTGTGTGAGCGCGCGTGCACGTATGCGCCGTCGGCGCTGCACATGGAAGTCAGCAAACAGGGAGCCAGGAGCTGGAGCAGGATGACAGAGCTGTGGTAATGACAAAAAAAATATGCAGCTTCTCTCTAGCGAGAGCTCCTTATTTGCCTGGACTTTACACTGCAAGAGAAACAGCCCAAAGACATCCTACAGCGGCCTCTACTGGATAAAACAGGTACAGCACTGATGTCTTAAATCCTATGTGAAACCATTTCAGGATTAGCAATTAGGCAAATACAGACCAGCGGGAATAACCGTTAGGTAACAGGCAGAGAAAAACACATTAGGACCGAAGGTCCCCGCAGAACCAAGTCCCACAGGGATCTCCACTTACCTTATCCGCGCTGCAGGACTCTATTTGGCACAGAAGCCCAAACTTCCCCCCTCACCGCGGGCAATGTCCGTAGACCTTCAGGGACCGGAGTCCCAAGGATCACCACTCCCCTGGCCCAAAAAAGAACCTATACACAAGCCCAGATGAATACATGTTTAACCGTGATCAACACCTTAGACACTGGCAAAAAAACTGAGGTACTCCTGGTATGGGAGGGGTTATATAGGGGAGGGGACTTCCTGTCTTGGGTGTGCCAGTGTCCATCACCTGAAGGTAAGCTCTATAACCCACATAGTAATTACTATGCCGCTCTGTGTCCCGTGATGTACGAGAAAGAAAAAAATATATACTAAACTGCAGTTTCAGGCAAGCCTCGTACAAACTACATTTTTTTTCACTCAACCCAGCGAGCTGAACGGAACCCCCCCCCCCCCCCCAGAGGAGCTTGCTGTACTAACTATAGCAATCTCCTCGCTGAGCTATTGTGTTCTGACCTCCCGTCAAACCACACCGGCAGCCATTGGCTGCCAACACAGATCAAATGCTGGTTTTCCCAGCATACCATTTCGGCCAACTTCTGTCGGACAGGCTGATGTACACATGGGTCAAATATCGTCCAGGTTTCTGTTGAACCGGCTGATATTCGGTCCGTGTGCACCAGGCTTTACCATTCATTATTGACAGATCACTCACCCAGTAGCCATACAGTCCAGTGCGAATGTAATTGGAACGAATGTCCTGTACAAAGGGAATGTGCTTGTGCTTTACAAAGGTCAGTAGTAGCAGCCCCTGCATCCGAATGGAAGAAAGCTGAAATAAATGAAAGCGATTTGTCAGACTGCAAATAGACTTTTTGTTTAGACCAACATGTTTGTAGCAGTATGATAATTTTACAGATAAAAAAAAAAAACATATTGATCAGGGTCGCTGACAGACAAGATTAGGGCTTTTAAGAAATTAAGCTGGGCTCCCATTTCTTTCTTTCTGCAAAAATCAATGAACAGGTTCCTTTGCTTATTACAAGAGTGTTAATATTACAACGGCAGAATTAATCAGATTCCACATAGGCCATCATAATGCCCTGTACACACGATCGTTTTTTCCGATGAAAAAGTCAGATGGACTTTTTTCATCAAGAAAAAACGATCGTGTGTGGGCCCCATCGGACTTTTTTCCATCGGTGTAAAAAAATAGAACATGGTTTAAATTTTTCCGATGGAAAAAAAACGATAGGAAATTCCGATCGTCTGTGTGGGACTCCATCGGAGAAAAATCCATGCATGCTCAGACTAAATTAGAAGACTGGAGCGCTTGTTCTGGTAAAACTAGCGTTCGTAATGGAGATAGCACATTCATCATGCTGTAACAGACTGAAAAGCACTGAGACTGAAAAGCGCGAATCAGCTAACACCAAACTTTTACTAACACACGGTAACACGAAATCAGCAAAAGCAGCCCAAAGGGTGGCGCCATTGGATTTGAACTTCCCATTTATAGTGCCGTCGTACGTGTTGTACGTCACGCCGTTTTGGACGGTCGGAATTTTGTCCGATGGTGTGTATGCAAGACTGATGGAAGTCAGCTTCATCGGAATTCCGACGAAAAATTCCATCGGATTTTATTCCATCGGAAATCCGATCGTGTGTACAGGGCATTAGGGTTCTTTATAAAATCTAGTGTAGTCTGATTGCCAAGTTTATTATAAAAAAATAGTTCATGATGATTCAAAACATCAGTGACTTCTTTTAACACTTGCGTAGGGCAACTTCCTGTCTTTTACTGTAGCCCATCACATGATGGAACCAAATTTAGTAAAATGTCCCAAAAATTTCTAAAACAACCTAATGGTTAATACAAGTCATGCAGCAATATACTGTATGGTAATTTTCCTGATAGCATTTCTCAAACATATTAGACTAGGCAACAGATGTGTCAGGTCTACCAAGTTCTACATTTAAAGCAGAACTAAAAACTCTCTCAATCAACATTAACTACTTTTATACCTTATGCCTAGTACACACGATGAGAAAATCTGATGAAAAATACAGTTTTCGAAGCAATCGTACGATAATCTGATCGTTAGTACACAGCTTTCGAGAGCTGGTCACAACAGTTAATTATTATTATTATACAGGATTTGTATAGCGCTGACAGTTCACGCATGGATGAGTGTACCCGTATTACATATCTGAGAAATAGATATTTTCATAGGGCAGAAGACAGATAGCCCATATCTTTAGTAAGACTGTATTTACTAGTATATTTTCTCTTTTTGTTGTTCATCTCATTTTTATATGTGGCCAATAGAAGGGAGAAGAGACAGATGTACACCCATCTCTTCATACGGGTTGGTGTTGGCGAGTAGATCTCGAGTTTCCTCCAAATAGCCTGGAGCCTTTATATTGAATGTAGGAGGATATAATAATCCTCATATTGTCTATATGTGTATATCAAGAGAAGTTTCACCAATTAAACTTGGTAAGCGTAAATATTACCACAAAGAGATAGAACATTGGTTCTTATATAATGACATTGACCTCGCCCTATAGGGATACCTGTTATGGTAATTTACATAACCTTTATTATAAATCATAAAATGTACGTTTTAGATAAGTGGCCTTTTGGCACATAGGGAAGCGCACCCTCATCTAGTTCTAGCGAATCCACAAGCTGCTGCATTCCAATAGAAGAAAAAGGGAAATATAAGTTTGCCCTTCATCAACCATTATCCTGTTAACTGCATGCAGTCTGCACAGACCAGCACTGCCCACAATAGAGATATGGTTTATGAAACCATTTGACAACATGACAATTTTTTTTCAAGAAAATAATTAAATATAGATACATACCTTTATAAAACCTAGAGGAGCCAAAATGTCCATAAGAAAAAGACTCCATGGGTCATCAAAGGCCAGATCTGATAGGAAGTTTACTATCTTTGAATTCACTTCTTGCAGTCTAAAATACAGACAATATTAACAATGTAGATTTGAACTGTGATTTTTCTTTTTTTGTTGCATCATGGGTTTACACACATACCGTATGTACACATTACAACAACAGTGTCATGATCATGCTCCTTCTCTGCATAGAAAAGCACAAAAGACATATCTGGTGTTAACAGGCTCTAAAAGACATGAGGCTCAATTTACCGAGCTATAATACATGTTTATTTGCCATAACTATCTCTCTTTTCAGTTATCTGACTGAAATTCTCAACTCTCAATGCTTCAGCTAAGATTCATTAGGGACAATTTGTTAAATCAAGCAATTTATTGTCATTTTTAAAAATGTCAAATTACAAATACCCCACTATGGGGCTTCAAGAGTAAAGCCTGGTACACACGGGATGAATATCCGCAGGTTCAACAGAAACCGGCCGTCATTCGGCCCACGTGCGAACACCGGCTGGCCGGCTTCTGTCAAACGGGCATGCTGGAAAACCAGCATCTAATCGGTATCCGATCAGTGCTGGCAGCCAATGGCTGCGAGTGCTGACCGGTGTGTTCTGGCTGGGGGCAGTCCCCGTCAGAACACAACAGCTCAGCGGGGAGATCGCTGTACTAACATCCCATTGTTCCTATGGCAACTCCTGCCAAGCTCCTCAGTTTTTTTTTGTTCAGCCTGCTGGGACGAATGAAAGAAAACTGATAGCATTTAGCAGGCTTTAGGATGGGATATTTACAGCTAACTATCTGGTATGGAGTATCTAAGCACATTATATGGATTGTACCATCCAAAATATCTCCTTCAGAGTAAATGCCTTTTGTCAAAATGGCCCCATTGGGTCCATCACTGAAAATATCTGTTCACATACAATAATATCGCTAATTAGAGTTGCACCGATACCACTTTTTTAAGACCCAGTACAAGTCTCAATACTTTTTATTTTTTTTAAGTACTCGCCGATACAGATTACCGGTACCCTTTTTAATGTCATGTGACAGTGGCACTACATGGTGGCAGCAGCACTGATGGGCACCGATTGGTGGCGCTGATGAGGCATGGACTGTGTCAGTAGTTCTGTATTTTTTTTTTACAATATATATATATATATATATATATATATATATATATATATATATATATAAAAATAAATATTTATTACAGCTCCCCTTTGAGACAGGGAAAGGGGCTGAGGACACAGATTCTCCAGTGTCCTCAGCCCCTTTCCCTGCACTGAAGATGAATGGACAGGAGACAGAGGCTCCTGTTCATTCATAAACTGAAGCATCGTTTACAAAGCTCAGTTATAAATGGATAGTCAGTGATCATGGACTCTGTGCATTCGGAAAAGGAGAGAGCTGTTAAGTGACAGATTTACCGGCTCCTTTCTCTGCTTTCAATCCTGACAGATCAAGGACGAGGGGGGAACGAAGGAGGACCTAGGGAGGACACAGGGAACAATCGGGGATGATCAGTATGGCAGTGGGGGCAGTTACAAGCACCGATCTCCCTAACAGCTACAGGAGGGAGAGGAGGAGAAGCCGCTGTCAGAAAAGCTATTACAGGGACATTGGTGCTTGTAACTGCCCCCACCGCTCACCTGTGAGGCTGCCCGGCCCCCTCTGCTACACTGAGGATGCTGTGTGTACTAGCCTCCTGCCAGGTATCAGGTCAAGCATCGGAGCATTTGCATGAGTACAAGTACTCGTGCAAAGGCTCGCTATCGTCACCTGTCGGTATCGGCAACCTTCTGTGTGCAGCAGCCCCCCTTATACTTACCTGAGCCCCCTCTCTATCCAGCGATGTACACGAGTGCCTCGGTCGTCCGGTTGTCCTCTCCCTCCTGATTGGCTGAGACACAGCAGCGGCTCCATGGCTCCTGTTGCTGTTGATTAAAGTCAGTTAGCCAATGAGGAGCGAGAGGGGGTGGGGCCGAAACACAGCTCTGTGTCCGAATTGACACACAGAGCAGCGGCTATACTCGAGTGCCCTCATAGCAAGCTACTTGCTGTGGGGGCACTCGACAGGAGGGAGGACACAGAGGGGGAAAGGAGGAGCACAGTTTTGGACGATTGTCGCGGCGGTGAGGGCAGTTACAAGCACCGATCTCCCTGTATAGATTTCAATAAAGCAGCTGAAAGCTGCGGGAGGGAGAGGAGAAGAAGCGGCTGTTGGCTGCTTTACTGAAATCTATACAGGGAGATCAGTGCTTGTAATGGCCCCCAATGCACCGATCATTCCTGATGACGTAAAAACTACGAAACGTACAATTAGGGCGAGTCTTGGTCACGTTACTTGTACACATCGCTCCTGCCTATTTAAATGAACGGGCACCGCTGCGGAAGCACTTTGCAGGCTACACAGGCACATTTAACCCTTTATTCGGCCGCTAGCAGGGGTTAAATGCGCCCCGTTAGCAACCGAATAGCGGTAAAATGACAGTAAAGAGCCGCTAAAAATAGCGGCGCTTTACCGTCAACGCCCGCCCGCCCCAGTGGGAAAGGGGTCTAATGTACCTCTTTTGCAGAAAATAAAAATAACCAACAAACTGGAGGAGTTCCCTAGCAGACTTGCACCTGCCCTACACTTCCAGGAGATTGCTCCCATCCACCTCTGTAGTCACATACAATCATTGTTAAGGAACATTCTCACTGAATACACAGCCAGGGTCTTCCTTGTTTTGCACCTTACCGTCTTCTTGCGTCAATTGCTCATTTGGCAGAGTGTGCAGAAGTAGAGCAATCACAGCCCATGTAGAGCAGAGCTGTAGTACTGAAAACAGGAGAAATGTATACCTGGAAGTTTGTAAAGCTCACCATACACTATACAATATGATTTTACAATCTCCTTTAGATTACCATCAAATTTGTAGTGCAAAAGTCTGCCTGATTGGATACAGAGTGATTGGATAGATGGTGTGTCCTCCTATTATATAGTTTTGGTTAATCTAAAGGAGATTCTACAATCAGATTGTTCAGTGTGTGGCCACCTTTATACATCTAAAATGAACAAGTCGTGCTTTTGGTGCCATTCATTTTCAATGGCTCTCCAAACGCAGAAGCAAACACACATTTTGCCACATGAAACAAATGAATGACAAATACAGCAAACTGCCCAGTAATAAAACCTGCAAAACGAAAAAATGTCCAATGGGTTACTTTGCCATGTGTAGGGCAGCATTTTGAAATTAATGGGCTGCCCTATGCATGTCGGAGGAAAAAATTAGTCAACCAACTTGGCAGCCTCCCCTGCCATGAACATTAAAAAAAAAAATATACCAATGATCGGGCTTCGAGGGTCATAGCTCGTCGACCTGGGGTAGCTGAAGTCCTACCTCACCACTGGTCAAAATTTGGGGCAACTGCCACTTATAGTTTCGAAGATACAGGGCTTCTTGTGCAGTCTTTTAGAAGCTACATTCAGAGCGGCCAGTTTAAATACAAGTTGGCCCACTCTGTTTGCAGCAGACTGAGAGGATGAGCTCACAGTGCCTCTCACTTCTTGTCAGAAGCACTGAGCTTAATGGACAGCTTGGAGCCTTGGACTATTAGTAAAGCACCATTGGGACAAACTGTCCAATAAAAATGCTGCAGTGGAGGCTGTCCTCTCACTGCAGTGTCATAGAAGGGGGGATGTGTGTAAATAAAAAGCTCCCTTCCAGCCCAGCCCTCTTAACTAGAAGGAAAAAGCATGGGTTTATGGGTATAAGATTTACCCACAATCCCATGTTTTTCTCACACAGTTGGGAGGGAGAATGAGAATCTGACGCCCGCTTAAAAGGTACTGTTTTAATCAAGCTAAATCATATATTATTATGCAATATGTTATAACATAATTTATTATTTATTTATATCTAATTTATAACTTCAAACTTCAGTAATTTGTCCGTTAAGTCACCCGCTTGAGTACAGTTTTTGAAAATATAGTAAAATTACCTTAAAAACAAATACGTAGATACTCGAGTATAAGCCGAGATTTTTAGCCCTATTTTTGCTCTCGCTCTAATGGTCGCGGCCTATGTAGGCTGTGTGTATCTGGCTCTGATACTAGCCAGTGCCTCACCAGCCACTGACCCCACCGCACGTCCCTGCTGTACAATCAGATTGTACAGAAAGTGGGTAAAACTAAAAAAAGAAGGTGTAAAGAGGGAAGAGTGGTCCAGCCTGTAAAGCACACCCTATTCTGTGATGAACTAAGGCAGTGCATGATGATCTACAGCAAGTGATGGAAGCAGAAACATTTTTTGAAAAATTTAAAAGAAACCTGAAATTTTAAAGCGTCTGTAACTTAGCCTTTAAGTAGAAATTCATGCATCAAAGCAAGCAAATCAGGAAGGAGAGACAGGTCCATAACCAAAAGATACTAGCAAAAAACTGAAGCAATGCTAGGAGTGGGAAGGGTTATGCTGGGCAGTGTCAAGCTTTGCTTTTTGCCAGTGTCCAATCAACTGGAGGTGGAGTATAAACCATCATCATATAATATCATCACTATAAAGAATTAACCCTCCTTTGTCCTATGATGTACGACTAAAGCGGAGGTTCACCCAAAAGTGAACCTCCGCTTTTCGGAACCCTCCCCCCCTCCGGTGTCACATTTGGCACCTTTCAGGGGGGAGGGGGTGCAGATACCTGTATAAAACAGGTATTTGCACCACTTCCGGGAGCAGAGTCCCGCCCCTTCGCGTCACCCCCTTTGTGTTCTGGGAAACACTCGGCTCCCAGAAAACAACGGGAACCAGTGAGGACGGCGCAGCGCGACTCGCGCATGCGCCGTAGGGAACCGGGCAGTGAAGCCGCAGCGCTTCACTTCCCGATTCCCTCACCGAGGATGGCGGCGGGGGAAGCCGAGAGGGCTTCGGCTGCCGACGTCGTGGGCGACCTGGACAGGTAAGTGTGCTTTTTTTAAAAGTCAGCAGCTGCAGTATTTGTAGCTGCTGGCTTTAAAAAAAAAAAATTCCGGTGAACCTCCGCTTTAAGAAATTACTTTTGGTTTGTGGTCTGCAAAGGGTTTACTAATTCAATTCTGAGAAAAGACTATACATAGATTTAATACATATTCTATACATAGATTTAAGAATATATAATAGTGAAAGATACTGCCACTTTGCTACAGTTAAAGTGTTACTAACCCAGTACACTGCATTCACTATATCTGGTTTCCCACAGTACACAGAACATGGAAATGCAATTATTTTAGTAAATATAAACTGCTAAATACCTTTTCTCATCAGCAGTATATAGCAGTATTATCAGTGTCTGGCTGAGCACTAGTTAAAACGTGTAGGAGGAGTTTTCTTTCTTCTCTGACTGTCCTATGAGGCTGCATGACCCCTGACTATCTGTCCAGACAGTGCTGGTTGGCCTTGTGCTGATCAGATGCACCCTCCCCCCTCTCTTGCAATACACATCAAACTGAGCATGTGCAGAGTTCCCCCAAGGTTCTGTACTATCAGGAGATAGACTGGGGACTGTGGAAGAAGGGTAGGATCACAGAAGACCGGATCAAACAGCCTTTTTGCACAATGTGGAGCGTGAACCACTTAGGTTCCACAGTGAGCATAACAAGCACGCTTTACTGCTTATACAGGCTGATTTAAATGTTGTGGGTTTAGTAACACTTTAATAGTGCTGTCATATAATGAATTATGCAGATTACAGAATAAAAACAAAAACTGTAAATGAATAGCATTGTCAACATTAAAACTACTTGACCATCTACTTTTTCCTAACACATTTAATGTTTGGTCAACCTAAACCAAATAGAAGAAATGGGCACAAAAGTGGAGTTGTTGCCAACAGTTGTTGTTCATGGAAAAAGTTATGAGCAGTAACTGAACTTCTGTGCTCATTTTCTTTTAAACAGCTTAAATGAATAAGACTCTTAGAAACTGTAAATCACACAGGATGACACTTACCCAATGACATACATATCGATATTTGAAACAGATGAATCAAGGAGAAATAATGAACTGAGATCTCTAGGTGGTGATGCTGTACCCACATTCCAGGTAACAACGTGCAACCTAAAGACATAAGACAAGCCATATTTTACCACATATAAGCACAAGGTGAGAATCAAAGTATTTTAAATTAATTTGTAAATGCATACGCAAGATATTTAGCAAAAAAAGGTCAGAAAGAAGCCACCCATAGTCCTACCCATACCTATTTATAAAAGGCAAAAAAAGTGAAACATGGCTAATACAGGGTACAACCTATCACTGCCCTTTGCTTTTGCATGCTATATCTCTCAGATTACAATTACCATTTTTCTTTGCATAGCACCATCACATTTTCTAGAGCTGTGTGGAGGAGCCTCAGTAATATGCATATTAATAACACAGAACACAAAAAAAAAGACAAAAAACATAAGAACCCCTGCTCTAACAACAGAGGATAGGCAGTGAAACAAAAGCTAGACAAAATCTTGATCGGTAAGGACCAACCATACAGTATATGATAAAAAATAGGGCAATTATCGACAAAGAGGGCATTACAGAGTAAAGGTGCAGCGCAAGAGAAACCTTAAATAACATTAAAAGTCAAATCGCCTACTACAATTTTATGCAGAGCCATAATGTAAAAAATATTTTTTAGTTCACATGTCATATACAAATACACACAAAATAAAATGGATTATCGGAAGACCTGAAATCCTGCATTTTTGAAGGTATCTTTTTTCCACAGATTAGAAAAGCTTGGTCAATAGATCGGCAGAGCTCTTCGTGCATGTCATCATCGGAGCTTACATCTTCCATGCAGGTCATAAGCTGCGCCACTCTCTGACGCAGCACGAACCTACTACACGAGCCAGTACTGCTCAGGCTGTCCGAGCGTGCACGGTCCTCTGCACTGTATGGGGGCAAGGATAAAAAATCTAGATCCAAGCGCTCAGTGCCGCGTCTTTCCATCCTGTCACTGGCAACTTAATAACAATGGGCAAATCTAAAAAGCGTACTAATCTCACATGCCCAAAGAAAGCTGCACTATTCAGAACTTATGTTGTACTTAGAGGTTTTACTAATCTCAGGACAAATGAACCCTTTGTGTGTGCTTGTGTAAAAACTAAGATATAGAAATCCCAGGCAAATTGTTCAGTGTGCAGAAAACCCAATTATTTTACATAAACGTAAAGGAAAGGCATTTTCTTTAACGCAGACAACTCTGTGTTCATTCCCAGTATAAAGAGTACAGTGATCACCATCTTATTAGTACAAAGAACATAAACTTTCACTTGGATGAAGTCTTCCATCCAGAATAAATGTCACAACCCACACACATGCATACGGGAATCCTTCAATGTTGCCACACGGATACCCAATTTTGGGTCAATCATCAAGCCCTTCCCCTAATCACATACTTAATGCCCCACATTGTTTTTTTTGTACACGCTGGGGTTTATTTACTAAAGGCAAATCCACTTTGCACTACAAGTGCACTTGGAAGTGCAGTCGCTGTAGATCTGAGGGGGACATGCAAGGGAAATAAAAAACAGCATTTTTCTTGTACATGATTGAATGATCAAAATCAGCAGAGCTTCCCCTCATTTCAGATCTACCCATCAGATCTACAGCGACTGCACTTGCAGTGCAAAGTGGATTTTGCCTTTAGTAAATCAACCCAATAGTGGCTTATATGCTAAAATCATTTCTTTGTGTAATTTAATGTCAAGTCAGTACAGCATAAAGTGGATTTCTCATTAGATACAGATTTTTTTTTCCCAGTCACTCCATATATTAAAGAAAAATTCCAAGTATGGATATCTTATACAGTTAGGCTGGGTTCACAGTTCCGTGCAGAGCGGATCACAGCAGGGGTCCGGTGCGCCCCTGTTCACCATTTCAGGTCCGATTACGGTCCAAATTTTTGTCTGAATTCGGACCTGAAATGGACCAGAAGACACACAGGACTCGTGTGCAATTCACTCCACAGCCGTCCTGGAGCTGTGTGAACCGGCTCCATTGAGAGCAGGTCACAGGCTCCTCACATGCAAATTGGATGCGGGGAAACTCAAATGCCGCCACTGTGCCCATCAAATGCCGCCACTGTGACCCCATCAAATGCCGCCACTGTGACCTCATCAAATGCCGCCACTGTGACCTCCGCCCCTGCTCACCGTCTGACCGGCACTTACCCTATCTTGGTGGCGTGTCAGGCAGTAGGCGATGGCGGCGAGCTGTGGG
This sequence comes from Rana muscosa, assembly GCA_029206835.1. Lineage (NCBI taxonomy): Eukaryota > Metazoa > Chordata > Amphibia > Anura > Ranidae > Rana > Rana muscosa. The sequence goes on from CM055117.1 coordinate 192,559,368, forward strand.
ACCTTGGAGCGGGTCAGAGAGTGGCGAGCCGTGTCCTCTATGCGTCTCCTCCCCTCCTCCTGATAGGCATCCAATAACAGCACCTGCCCTTTCAGCCAATCAGGTGACGGGTAACAGACCCGCGCTTCCTGATTTGCGGAGAGCCGGTTCAGTGTTAGAAAAGCGAATATTCATTTGCTTTTTATAACACACCTCGGTGGACTAAGAGCGCAATGCTTTGCGCTCTGAGTCCCATTTTCTTTAAGCCTATTATAGCCTATGGCTCTAATCAGGTGCTTCAAAAATACACCCCCGCCACTGTAATTCAGGCGCCGGGCCAGACGGCTATGCATGAATCTAGCCATGATACCTATAGGGGGTGGCGCCCGTGTGCCCTTAATGGATGGGCCACCCCTGCTCACCTTCCTAGCAGCATTGTCGGACAGGTAAGGGGGTTGGGTGTAGACCTGTCAGACCACGCTGCTTAGAAACAAAGGAACGAATTCGAACAGCACCAAGTGCTATATTCATTCAGTCCACTAGGTAGTTAAAAAAATAAAAATATTTAATAGTATCTTAAAAAAACACTGCAAGTACAGAAAAATTCCTGTTGATCTTCTAGAAACCCATTTAGCTCCCAACTTCATGTTTGAGCTAAGCACATAATATTTGAGCTGCTCTGAAATCCTAAACAGCGCTATCAGCCTTGCCTAGTTTTCCTCTCTAAGTCTAATGAACACCTCCCTCTCTAACTCCTTTTTGTGTGAGAGAGGTGTTCTATAGTCCGAAGGAAGAGCTAGACTTGCCAAAAACCTGCAAGTGCTCTTAACTTTCTACCTATGCTGACATCACATGTCTCTGCTGCAATAAAATATCAGTCAGTGTTGTCAGCTTCATGACATGTGCTCGGAAGAACTGGGCAGGGCTAATGACACTGACTGGGATTTCAATGCAGTAGAGGCACTGGGGTGGATTTACTAAAGGCAAATAGACTCCAGGGCTTAGTTAAACAAGGTAAGGCTTTACTTTGCAAAGAATACCCAATCATATGCATGGAAATAAAAAAAAACATAATTTTTGCAGTTGGGTGATAGAAGACAGCAGAGATTCCCCTCATTTAGCTGCATGCAGCTTTTTTACCTTACTGTATAGCAGTCGTCACTAAATGGCAGTGGATGGGCTGAGCGATGCTCCTGTCTGGACCGTCAGGCCGCCAGTGTACAGCACCACATCCCATTTCTCCACTCAGCAGTCATTGGTTGCTGGGACCGCGAGCTCGCCAGCAACCAATCACGTTGCGTATACACCCCGCCCCTTGCTGCTTACTATCTTGCGGCTCGCGGCCGGGCCACGAGATACACTGTAATGTCACGGCCCCACCCCATGCTGTTTGTCATCTTGCAGCTCTTGGCTCTTACTCGGCCGGCCGAGAGGTATGATGTGTATGCACGCCTTGCCCCCTTCAGCAAGACTCTCGGTGGCGGCACAGCTCTTTTCCTCTGCAGCTTGTTACCTCTGCTGGCTCCCAATCCCTGCCTGCCTCAAGGTATTGGGGGTGTTTACCACACCAATGGGCACATTTTCTTATAAGGGGCAAACTGATGGGCACATTTAATCTTAGGTTCACGCTGATGGGCACAACAAAATGTGCCCATTAGCATGCTCCTTAACATAAAATAAAGGGCATTCTGATGGGCACATTTTATGTTAAGGTTCACTCTGATGGGCATATTTAATGTTAAGGGGCACACTGATGGGTACGTTTTATTGTTAAGGGGTATGCTGATGGGAACATTTAATGTAAGGCACATTTTGTTGTGCCCATCAGAATGAACCTATCAGCGTGCCCCTTAACATAAAATGAGCCCATCAGCATTACCCTTATTTTATGTTAAGGTTCACTCTGATGGGCACATGTTAAGGGGCACTCTGATGGGCACAACAAAATGTGCCCATTAGCATGCCCTTTCATGTAAATGTTTTCAATTTCTTTTTATTAAACTTTTTTCTCAAACACAAATAACTTTTACATTTATTCAAGATTCAATTACAATATACATTGTTCCTACTTGTTATTCAATATACCGAATCTTGATGTGTACAAGCTACATTATCGTTCAAACAATGCACTCTTCATCATTTAACTACATTTGCTTCTACAATCTTTCATATCCATTCATCCTACCATCCATCCATCCGAAAAAAAAAAAAAAAAATCCTTTCCCTTTTTGAAAACAAACCCCCCCCCCCCATCTCCCCTTTATTTCTCCACCTTTCTCCGCTTCATTTACCCTTCCCCTTCTCATTTTTCCTTCTTTTCCATTTATATATATTCTTTAATTCCTTCCGAGAGCCGAAATTTATCCAATTTTTGCCATATTTCTGGCATTTGACTGTTTATGTATCCTTCTTCTGTTATCTGTCTTTCCATATACAGGTCCTTCTCAAAAAATTAGCATATTGTGATAAAGTTCATTATTTTCTGTAATGTACTGATAAACATTAGACTTTCATATATTTTAGATTCATTACACACAACTGAAGTAGTTCAAGCCTTTTCTTGTTTTAATATTGATGATTTTGGCATACAGCTCATGAAAACCCAAAAATCCTATCTCAAAAAATTTGCATATTTCATCCGACCAATAAAAGAAAAGTGTTTTTAATACAAAAAAAGTCAACCTTCAAATAATTATGTTCAGTTATGCACTCAATACTTGGTCGGGAATCCTTTTGCAGAAATGACTGCTTCAATGCGGCGTGGCATGGAGGCAACCAGCCTGTGGCACTGCTGAGGTGTTATGGAGGCCCAGGATGCTTCGATAGCGGCCTTAAGCTCATCCAGAGTGTTGGGTCTTGCGTCTCTCAACTTTCTCTTCCCAATATCCCACAGATTCTCTATGGGGTTCAGGTCAGGAGAGTTGGCAGGCCAATTGAGCACAGTAATACCATGGTCAGTAAACCATTTACCAGTGGTTTTGGCACTGTGAGCAGGTGCCAGGTCGTGCTGAAAAATGAAATCTTCATCTCCATAAAGCTTTTCAGCAGATGGAAGCATGAAGTGCTCCAAAATCTCCTGATAGCTAGCTGCATTGACCCTGCCCTTGATAAAACACAGTGGACCAACACCAGCAGCTGACATGGCACCCCAGACCATCACTGACTGTGGGTACTTGACACTGGACTTCAGGCATTTTGGCATTTCCCTCTCCCCAGTCTTCCTCCAGACTCTGGCACCTTGATTTCCGAAAGTACTTTGGACCACTGAGCAACAGTCCAGTGCTGCTTCTCTGTAGCCCAGGTCAGGCGCTTCTGCCGCTGTTTCTGGTTCAAAAGTGGCTTGACCTGGGGAATGCGGCACCTGTAGCCCATTTCCTGCACACGCCTGTTCACAGTGGCTCTGGATGTTTCTACTCCAGACTCAGTCCACTGCTTCCGCAGGTCCTCCAAGGTCTGGAATCGGTCCTTCTCCACAATCTTCTTCAGGGTCCGGTCACCTCTTCTCGTTGTGCAGCGTTTTCTGCCACACTTTTTCCTTCCCACAGACTTCCCACTGAAGTGCCTTGATACAGCACTCTGGGAACAGCCTATTCGTTCAGAAATTTCTTTCTGTGTCTTACCCTCTTGCTTGAGGGTGTCAATGATGGCCTTCTGGACAGCAGTCAGGTCGGCAGTCTTACCCATGATTGCGGTTTTGAGTAATGAACCAGGCTGGGAGTTTTTAAAAGCCTCCGGAATCTTTTGCAGGTGTTTAAAGTTAATTAGTTGATTCAGATGATTAGGTTAATAGCTCGTTTAGAGAACCTTTTCATGATATGCTAATTTTTTGAGATAGGAATTTTGGGTTGTCATGAGCTGTATGCCAAAATCATCAATATTAAAACAAGAAAAGGCTTGAACTACTTCAAGTTGTGTTTAATGAATCTAAAATATATGAAAGTCTAATGTTTATCAGTACATTACAGAAAATAATGAACTTTATCACAATATGCTAATTTTTTGAGAAGGACCTGTATTGTATTTCGTTCATTTCACATATCCATTCTACTATATTTGGGCTTTTATTTTCTCTCCAATTACGAGCTATTATTGTTCTAGCTGCCGTTGTCATATGATGAAAAATATCTTTCTTGATATTCTTTATTGAGTCTGGAATTAGAGACAACCCTTTCATATAAATGTACCTAGAGTGCCCCCTAACATAAAATAAGGGGCATGCTGATGGGCACATGTTATGTTAAGGGTGCACTCTGATGGGCACACCTAATGTAAAGGAGCATTCTGATGGGCACACCTGATGTGATGTAAAGGGGCACTATGATGATGGCACCCAATGTAAGGGGCACTCTGATGGGGACAAATGATGTAAGGGGGCACACTAATGGAAGATACCAGATGTAAGGGGGCCTTCTGATGAAGAAACCTGATGTAAGAGGGCACTCTGATGGGGACACCTGATATAAGAGGATACTCTGACGGTGGCAACTGATTAATTGGGGTAGTCTGATGGGGGCACCCAATGTAATGAATTACTCTGGTAGGGGGCACCTGATGTAAGGGGGAAACACTATTGGGGACATTTACAGAGTATTACCAGAGTGTGTGGAGGAAATGGTAAAAAAAGCGCCAGAGAGCGTGGCTTGCGTAAAAAAAGGAAAGTAGACAAGTACAATCTTTCATGGCAGACGTGCGATTTGGACTTCGGACAAATTTTTTTTTTTTTTGTTATCGGACCGCCTTGAATTTTAATCCACTACCCCTGCTGTATAGAATGCAGCAAGGTAAAAAACCTTCTGCCTTTTCAACCACTTTAAACCTGAGCTGCAGCACACCAACCCCAAGTCAATGTACACTATATTGTAAAAGTATTTACACGCACATGAAATTTAATGGCATCCCAGTCTTAGTCCGTAGGGTTCAATATTGAGTTGGCCCACCCTTTGCAGCTATAACAGTTTCAACTCTTCTAGGAAGGATGTCCACAAGGTTTAGGAGCGTGTATGGGAATGTTTGACCATTCTTCCAGAAATGCATTTGTGATGTCAGGCACTGACAGGGAGGAGAAGGCCTGGCTCACAATGTCCACTCTAATTCATTCCAAATGTGTTCTATGGGTTGAGGTCAGGATTCTGTGTAGGCCAGTCACGTTCCTCCACCCCAAACTCCCTAATCCATGTCTTTAAGGACCTTGCTTTGTGCACTTGTGCGCAGTCACATTGGAACAGGAAGGGGCCATCTTCAAACTGTTCCCACAAGATTGGGAGCATGAAATTATCCAAAATGTCTTGGTATGCTGATACCTTAAGAGGTCCGTTTACTGGAACTAAGGGGCCATGCCCAACCCCTGAAAAAAAAAAAACACACCTCCACCAAATGATTTGGACCACTGCACAAAGCAAGGTCCATAAAAGGCACGGATGAGCGAGTTTGGGGTGGAGGAACTTGACTGGCCTGCACAGAGCCCTGACCTCAACCTGATAGAACAACTTTTGGATGAATTACAGCAGAGACTGCAAACCAGGTCTTCGTGTCCAACATCAGTGCCTGACTTCACAAATGCGCTTCTGGAAGAATGGTCAAACATTCCCATAGACACACTCCTAAACCTTGTGGACAGCCTTCCCAGAAGAATTGGAGCGGTTATAGCTGCACAGGGTGGGCCAACTCAATGTTAAACCCTACAGACTAAGATGCCATTGAAGTTCAATTGCGTGTAAAGGCAGGTGTATCTTCTCAAAGAGGGAGAGAATAGAAGAAAGCACAGGGCCCACTGCTATCCATAAAAGCCAAGGCTGCACTAATATGACAATTCAATAGTAAATTTAGATCATTACAAACACCTATTCTTGAATTATGCCGTGTGCACACGATCGATTTTCTCGACGGTGAAAACACCGTTGAGAAAATCGACTGGAAAAATGAGGAACGGCTTGTTCCCCTACACACGGACGGTTTTCCTGCCATTTTTTCTCTTGGTCGAGAAAAACGACCGTCTGTAGGCTCCCTGGCAGTGTTTCCCTATGGGAAAACTGCCGCGGAAAAAAATGCAGTGAATCACGACGAGAAAAATTAGAGGCATGTTCTAATTTTTCTCGTCGGGAAAAATGATGAAAGGCCCACACACGGTCGTTTTTCTCATCAAAGAGAAAAAATGTCATTTTTCCCCGACGAGAAAAATGGTCGTGTGTACGCGGCATAATTGTTTTTAACAAAGCATGCCGATTTACCAAAATATGGACATTGCGTGCCAATTATCTTTTTTTAGATCTTTAAAAAAATAAGTTTGAATGGGTTCACAGATTTTATACTGAATTAAGAGATCGGTATTTGTCACAGAACTTCTTACATAAGGATATCTTATCTTCGCTGAACAGTTTGCCTTAAATTATGCTCAGGCCTATAAGCATTGGATGTCTGAAGTCTTTAACCAACACAATTTAACATGGCATTACCAATGCCACAACATCTGTGTTGCTTTAATCTTTAGTTTAATAATTTAAAATGTAATGGCTTCTCGCTGCTAAGCCTTCAAGCTGAATTCTCAAATAACACAACTGGGAAAGTAAGGAGAATGCCGGGCTTTTGCTAGAGGAAACAGAACTGCAGCAATTATTTTGGTACTTTAAAGACAGATAAACACATTTGCCCTGCAGATGCCCCTTTAATTTTACTGCCCAGAAAACAGGATGCAGCATTATGAGATTTTGATGATACTCTCAAAAGCAAATCCTGTGAACAATACAAAAGCTTGATCACTGCTGGCTGACACCAAAGACTGCAGGAATATATGACAGCCCAGATGAAAGGGAATGAAATTCTACGAAGGAAAATCTATTCTGTAAGTAGATCATGAAGATGGAAGCTCGGCTTATAAACATACAAAAATATATATGCAAATGGTGCATCAGCCTAGAACTGTATGCACTGTAAATAAGGCCTTTGATCAGGGCAGAATTGTTTATCCCCATGTATATTGTTTCTTTTTATTCACATCTAGGCACTGTGGTAATGCATTCTAACCACATTTTTTATGTTACAGTAACAGATGGTAATGTACGATATACTGTATATGTGCATTGTCATTTATTCTGAATGGTGTAATGTGCTGTAAAAATAGTGGAGGTGCATCATTTTGTGTGTTAAAGCAGAGTTTTTTTTTTTTTTTAATTGATACAATAACCATTAGACAAAGTTCATTATGTATTTATTAAAAATATTTATTACTCACTCAATATCCCTCCTGTTTAGGCCGTTTCCATCATTATTGTGAGCATGTGAAGCCCAATTGATATCTCTTCCTGGTTTGCTTTGGAGAGGTGCATGCTGGGTAACGCGATTCAGCGGCAGCCATAGCGCCGATTGTTTCTAACATTGCCATAACAACGGGCGGCGATGGAGGAAGGTCCCGCCCTGTTGTTATGGCAACATAAAACACATCTCGGCGCTTTGTGATCCGCTTTAAATCGCCTCATTTCTTGACAGGAAATAACACGATTTTTGATCACAGTACTGCCCACAGACTCCTGGGAAATGATGTGTCATCATTTCCCAGGAGCACAGGCGAAGGAGGAAGTGACCTAGGAGCGCCGCGGACCAGGAAGTGGCAGATTAGGAGGACTAGCAACAGGACGATTCTGGTAAGTAAAAAACTTTTTTTTCCTCCAAATGTTTTTTTTATAGGTTTCCAGGAGTCTGATAATGAAAAAAAAAAATCATAAAAATAAATAAAAATCAAAGCAAATGGGCGATCATAACAATAATCTCTCTAGATTTGTGGCATATAGTTAAGAAAACTGCTGGATGAGCTTAACCTCTCTATTTTTTATTTCTCTAATCAAATCATTATGACCTTATCTGCAAGACTATTACTATGCTTCCATAATGTTGCCATATTACCAAAGAAGGATGCTGTATTTCAAGGTAGTTTTGTAGCATCATAAGATATACCATTTTAGAGGAAGTAATCCCATTTTATCAGCTTGTTGGGGAAGCAACACAGTGATGTGCCATCTAATGCAGGGGCAGGGCAACCTTTGAGAGGTGGTGATCTACCTGAACATGGAAGAGATCAAAGATCATGCGGCGCCAATAAAAAGACAGTATAAAGTAAACTGTTTTCGTGAAGGCAGTACTGGAAGGCTAACTTCCTCTTATTTCTAGGCCTGGCTGGGATTCAATTATTGCCTGGCTGTCTGTTCTAAGTACTGGACTGACAGACTGGTTTCAGTGTTCTAAGCTAGGTTTGTGCCTAGCTGGCCAATTTTAGTTTCAAACCGGCTTGGCCGACTGGGCTGAGTTCTGGCCAAGCTGGCCTTGCTAGGATGAGTTCTAGTTTGGCTGGCTGATTTTAATTCTGGCCTAGCTGGCTTGGCTAGATTTGACCTGTAAAGCCGCGTACACACAACCGTTCGTGTGTATGCTTTCTCGTCGAGAAAACTGGCCAAAATCTCAATGAGAAAAAAGATCTGCGGTCTTTTTTCTCGTCGGAATCTCATTTTTTCTCGCCGTGATTCTCGCCAGACTGTTTTTGGAAGAGAAAACCGTTCATGTGTATGCTTTTCCGAGTCTTCAAAAACGGCGCATGGTCAGACTCAAGTATGAGACAGGAGCGCACCTTCTTGTAAAACTAGCGTTCGTAATGGAGATAGCACATTCGTCACGCTGTAACGAACTAAAAGCACGAAGACTGAAAAGCGCGAATCGTCTCTCCCCAAACTTTTACTAACACGCGGTAACACGAGATCAGCAAAAGCAGCCCAAGGGGTGGCGCCATTGGAATAGAACTTCCCCTTTATACTGCCGTCGTACGTGTTGTACGTGACTGCGCTTTACAACAACGAGATTTTGGATTGACAGTGTGTATGCAAGGAAAGCTTGACAAGAATCTCGTCAAGCTTGACAAGAAACCCGTCGAGAAAAACGAAGTTTTTTTTGCGACGAGATTCTCGGCCGTGTGTACGAGGCTTCACAGCAGTGTACACTTTGTTTATGACAGTGCAAGGGATATGAGTAAATGACAGCAGTATGTAATGGAGAGTGCATGGGTCAGTAGTTTGTGGCATTTGGAGGTAAATAATTGGTAATGCGGAGTTCACAGCACAGTAGTATATAACGCAGAGTGAAGGGGTTAGGCTTAAAGCGGAGGTCTGGCGGTTAAAAAAATAATAATTAAAAGTCAGCAGCTACAAACACTGTAGCTGCTGACTTTTAATAAGGACACTTACCTGTCCAGGGTACCCGCGATGTTGGCAGCCGAAGTCGAGCAATTGCTCGGGTCTCGGCTGGCCGGCCGCCATCCTCGGTGAGGGAATCAGGAAGTGAAGCGTTGCGGCTTCACTGCCCGGTTCCCTACTGCGAGTCGCTATGCGGATGTCTCCTGGAACGAACACACACATGGTCTCAGAAGACACAGCTTCCCATTTCCCAGGAGGCAGCGCGAGGAGGAGAAGAAATAAGACCACCGCGGACGACGAGGAAGAGGCAGATTAGGACGATCTGCCTAGTGACAGCCACTTCTGGCAAGTATATATATAATATTTTTTTTTTTTACAAATTATTTGTAGCCTTTTTGGCTATTTTTTTTTTAGGGTGGACCTCCACTTTAACTAATGGCCCTTGCACATGATCCGAAAATTGGACGAAAAATACAGATTTTGAAGCGATCGTATGATAATCTGATCGTTAGTACAGAGCTTTCGAGAGCCAATCATGACACGACAGTTCATCCGATAATATCCGATCGGACAAACACGAAAAAAATGCTCGTACAATACCATATCGTACGATTTTTGTTTAATCAGTACAGTTGTCGCCCGAAAATACAATAGCAATACACTACAACACATGACATTACTTCCGATTTTTAATCCTGTCGTACGAGAATTTTCATCACTTTAGTAAAAAAAAAAACAGACGATCTGTCTTCCGATTTTTGGATCGTGTGTATGGACCATTACACTGTCCACAAACTAACATTCCTCCTTTCCAAGTAATGCAGAGTACAAAAATGTTCCCTGTACCCAGCCACCAGTATCTCCTGCATACTGATATTTACATCATGGGGGGAGGGTGGTATGTCTTCTTCCTCCCATCACCTGCCTACCACCAGCCATACACAGAGCATTTGCAGTGGTGAGACACAATTACCTGTTCTGGCACACTGATCCCCACCGGCCCTCCTCATTCATCCATCCCAGGAGCTTGTATGTGACATCACATCACCACTTGAGATACTATGAGAGGGTCGGCAGAGATCAGAGCAGAAGGACACAGCTATGTGATACCTCCCAACTTTTTGAGATGGAAATGAGGGACACCTATCAGCAAAAGTATGCAGGCATAGGACACACCCCTTGTCACGCCCCATTAAAGGAGCATTGTACCAAAAAAACAAGATTTGTTAAACACACAAATGCTTTTTTTACCACTACTATTCCTTTATATTGTCTTTTGGAATTTACAAATGCAGCAATTTAGAAATCAGAGGAAAGGTTTAGCACTGGGAACACTTTTTGATAGACGAAAAGTGCATTTAATATACAACTATATAGATCAGATCAAAATGAGGGACAAATGGAGGAAAGAGGGACAGAGGGACATTGCTCCAAATCAGGGACAGTCCCTCAAAATCAGGGACAGTTGGGAGCTATGGCTATGTCACTTCCTTATGCTGCTCTGCGTATAGGAGGGAGAAGCACTTCAGACAGAGGGTCAGTACAGCAGGTATGTGATCTACCCATCACTTGCTCATGATCAATGGGTAGATTGAGATCAATGTATTGCCAACCCTGATTTAATGACAATTTATACCGCCAGGGCCAGTTTACATTGTAAAATTGCATTACTTTCACTATAAGGTAAATTTGTAAAGCAGTGAACATGACACCCAACAAATATTCACTGCAGGTGTAACTTTCTGGTAGATGTGTTTTTAAAGCGGAACTCAAGGTTAATTTATAAATTGAAGCGGTTCTAAAAAGGCAGATTTTTTTTTTTAACCACCTGAGAGCCGGGCCATGTACAAATGACGGCCTCAAGGTGGCTCTAGAAATCCGGGAGGCCGTCAATAGACGGCCTCGGCTATTCCGGCCACTGGGGGCGCATCACTGAGATGCCGATGCGCGTGCCTGGCGGCCGCGATGTCCGCCAGGTACCGGCGATCGGCCGGTGTTCTGCCGAGCTGGTTCCGCCTATCGATATGGTTCCGAGCTCGACTGCGCATGCGCACTCGGAACACATGGAAATCTACGAACATCTACAGCTGTTCGGCAGCTGTAGACGCGCTCGCTCCCAATGCTAGGGGAACCAGCTCGACAAGAAAGCGGCGGGGGCGGAGACTGGGACACGCCGCTCTATAGGGCAGCATTAAACAAGTTGATGGCCGGGTGACACGCCGCTCTGTACAGCAAGGGGCGGATGAGTGAGTGTGCGCTCCCTGCAATGTTAGACGGAAATTATATGTACAACACTCGCCCTATAGAGCGGCGTGTCACAGTGTCCGCCCCCCCCCTTTTGCTGCCCCTTGTGCCCGCTCATGAACATTTAAAAAAATACAGAGCGGCGTGTCACCTGGCCATCAACTTGTTTAATGCAGCCCTAGAGATCGGCGTGTCCCAGTCTCCGCCCCTGCCGCTTTCTGCGCGGCGTGTATCCTCGGGAGCGAGCGCGTCTACAGCTGACGAACAGCTGTAGATGTTCGTAGATTTCCGTGTGTTCCGAGTGCGCATGCGCAGTCGAGCTCGGAACCATATCGATAGGGGACCTAGGTCGACAAGACACCTGTACACAGACAAGGATGTGGATCTGTGTGTGTAAACACAGAGATCCACGTCCTGTCAGGGAGAGGAGACCGATGCGGTGTCCCTTTTACAGTAACCAGTGCATTTTTATAGCACTGGTCGCTGTAAAAATGACAATGGTCCCAGAATGGTGTCAAAAGTGTCCGATGTGTCCGCCATAATGTCGCAGTCACAATAAAAATCGCTGATCGCCGCCATTACTAGTAAAAAAAAAAAATATTAATAAAAATGCTATAAAACTATCCCCTATTTTGTAGACGCTATAACTTTTGCGCAAACCAATCAATAAACGCTTATTGCGTTTTTTTTTACCAAAAATATGTAGAAGAAAACGTATCGGACTAAACTGAGGAAAAAAATAATTTTTAAAAAAAAATTGGGATATTTATTATAGCAAAAAGTAAAAAATATTGTGTTATTTTCAAAATCGTCGCTCTTTTTTTGTTTATAGCGCAAAAAATAAAAACCGCAGACATGATCAAATACCACCAAAAGAAAGCTCTATTTGTGGGGAAAAAAAGAACGTCAATTTTGTTTGGGAGCCACATCGTACGACCGCGCAATTGTCATTCAAAGCGTGACAGCACTGAAAGCTGAAAATTGGCCTGGGCAGGAAGGGGGTTTAAGTGCCCAGTAAGCAAGTAGTTAATCTTAATGCATTCTATGCATTAATATAAGAAAACCTTCAGTGTGCAGCAGCCCCCCTAAAAATTACCTGAGCCCCATCTCGATTCAGTGATGTTGCACAAGAGCCTCGGCTGTCCGGGACTCTCTCTCCTGATTGGCTGAGACACAGCAGCGGGCGCCATTGGCAAAGTCAAAGTCAGTAAGCCAATGAGGAGAGAGAGGGGGCGGGGCTGAGCCACAGCTCTGTGTTTGAATGGACAGATGCTTGCTGTGGGGGCAGGAGGGAGGGGCCAGGAGCACTGGCGAGCGACCCGAAAAGAGGAGGATTGGGGCTGCTCTGTGCAAAACCACTGCACAGAGCAGGCAAGTATAACATGTTTGTTATTTTCAAACAAAAACAAGACTTTAACCACCTCAGACTGCCCTTCGTCGTTATACGTCAGTACTTTTACATTGATTACTGTTGTTATGGCAGCAGATAGCTGCCATAGCCCCAGTATTTTTTTTAAACTGCGCTTTCGGATAAAAGTGATCTCTGCGGCGGATTCGCCGCAAGATCACTTTTATCGGTGGCGGGAGAGGTGCACACCCCCCTCCCGCCACATTCCGGCGGTAGCAGTGGAGACAATCTGATCCTTTCCCCTCAGAGGCATGAAGTGGAGTGAGGGAATGATGGCCCCCACTCGACTCCATACCATTGGATGGCGGAATGCGACATCAAACGTCACTTCCGCCCAATGGTCTTAAAGGGGACATTTTTTTTATAAAAAAAAAAAAAAAAAAAAAAAGACTTTTTTTTTTATTGCATTTAGGTGTAAATGAGATCGGAGGTCATTTTGACGCCAAATCTCACATTAAAGAGGTCCTGTCATGCTTGTTTTTCTATTACAAGGGATGTTTACATGCTAAGTGGTTTTATCACTTTAAGAAAATGTTTGTTTTGTGTAGGTGAGCAAAAAAGGAGCAAAACTGAACACTTTCCTTGCTACCCTGGGGGTTGGTGCTCCTTTCCACTCTCTGACACCTTGCGGTGGGATGTTGGGTGGGGGGGGGGGGGGTGCTGGGATTTAAATTACAGCGATTCACCTGCACTAATTACATGAGCTACTTACTATTTATTATTGCAGAAGATGAATTTTTCTGGAATCTGAAGAAAACTACAGCAAGAAGGATTTTTTTTTTTACAACACTTTATACTAAAAGTAAAAAAAATGTATTACTCAAATAAAAACCACACAATAAATTTAATTAAATAAAAAAGTCTCTGTGAGCTTTTGTGTGCAGGTTTAAAATCAACCTAAGCCCAGGTTCACACTGAGCTGCGGGAGTGAAGCCGTGCGAGTTCAGCTAAACTCGCACGATTTCACTCCCGCTTGTCAGTCCCGATTTCGGCCGCGATTACAGAGACATCTGTGCAGGTTTCTGCGCAGTACAGAAACTACTTTTTGAAATTGGTGCAGTGCCGCAGATGCGGTGTCGCACCGATTAGGATGGTGCCATTGCCGGCAAATGCTGCCAATTTGAAATGCGATTTGACATGTCAAATCGCACCAGTGTGAACCAGGGCTAAACCGAAGAAGAACTGTAAACAGGCCCAAAAATTCTGGGCAACTTGTGAAAGTACATTAAAAATCTATACAAATAACACCAACTTTTTAAGACCCAATAACTGGCAATGCCTCTTAATTGGCACCACCTCCATTTCTTTTCATGGTTTTTATGGTACCATAGCCTTTATACCTTTCCATCTGCTACACTTAAAGCGGAGGTGCAGACAAAAAAAATAAAAATAAGTCAGCAGCTACTAACAGTGTAGCTGCTGACTTTTAAAAGGACACTTACCTGTCCTACTCGCCCGCGATGCAGGTCCCGGCTCCTCCATCCTGAGTGAGGGAAACAGGCAGTGAAGCCGTAAGGCTTCACTGCCCATTTCCTACTGCGCATGCGCCACTCGCACGGTGCTTTGTGAATGGGCAGCTTGCCTCCTGGGAGGCACACAGTTCCCAGAAGGCAGCGCACCCCATTCGCAAGAAGAGGAAGCGGAAGGAGACCCACCGTGGACGAGAAGAGGAACATTAGAGGCAGATTAGGGGACTTCCGCATAGCAACAGGCATTTAGGGTGAGCATAATTTTTTTTTATATATATATAATTATTAATTTTTTTTCTTTTAGGATTTTTAATGTTGTTAATTTTTTCAGGGTGGACCTCCGCTTTAAGTCTGTTTAGAGCTAGCAGGCCCTCCTTCGTATTATGAGTGAGACCTTGCTATGATACTATTCAATCATTACCACCCAAACCAGTCACATTCTGAACAGCAGCAGTTATTGTGTAAAACACTTTGTCCCAGATTCCTGATAGACTCTTGTACATGTTTAAGCCTCTTCTTGTGATTTGAGCAGCTTCCCACCCTTTGTACCACACCAGAATATTCTAATGGGGAGCTGAATAGGAATAGTACAAGTACTGGGACATTAATCACACGCCTCAGTTAATACGCTTCTTACACAATTCATCAATACATTCCAGAGCCTTGTGCAGGTCATGCATGTGATCTATTATGTCCTGTGCACTTCTGGTAGTTCTCTACAGGGCTGGGAACTTACATAAACATGGCATTGTATGTTTTTCTTTGAATACTTTTATAAATCACTGTAAAACAAAAAATGTGTCTATGGTACGTAAACTAATCTTTTCTGAAAGTTTCTTGATTGAAGGAATAAACATTCAAAAGCCAAATCCTATTAAAGATTGGAGATGAAGACTAAATTGAAAAAAAACTTTTTGCTAGCAGTTATAATGGCCAGTCACTACCTATAAAATAATTTATTATACTATAAGGCCAGGACGTCGGAAATCCCGAGGGGAAAGCCGAGAACTTGCTTGGTAACTTTTCCCCCGTACACACGGCCGGTTTTCCCGTCGGGGAAAACTCAGATGAGAGCTTTGGTTGGGAATCCCGACCATGTGTATGCTCCATCACAGTTTTTCCCATAGGAAAACTGCCGGGAAAAAGTCCGCCGCGAATCCAGGCAGAAAAAAAGAGAGCAGGTTCTCTTTTTTTGTCCGGCAGTTTTTGGCAGTTTTCCCATCTGAAAAACTACGAGGGAGCATACACACGGCCGGGATTCCCGGCCAAAAACTCTCCTCGCAGTTTTCCCGTCGGGAAAACCGTCCGTGTGTGCGAGGCTTTAGTTCTGCAGGGTACTTCACAGGATATGGTTACTTTACCCTAAAGTCTGGGATTTCTATTCTCTAAGATTACAACGATTTCTCTAGATAAATAGGGGTGAAGAATGAGAAGCTCTTTCATACCAAGATGAGAAAGTCCATTCCCAGCACAAAAAAAAAAAATTGTATGCAGTATTTTGACATATCAATAATAGGTTTCAAATACATTAAACTGAAATAAAGAAAGTTTTGGGAGTTATAGGATTCAAATTTGGTCCACGTACTTTTAGGATGCCCTCTAGAGCTCACTTTTTTTGAAGCATTCAGTAAAACACCATTATGTATTTCATGGTTGTCACTTATGTATTTCACCAATGCACACTACTGCATCTTTGGTCCATTTTAAGTCACACAATCTCAAGTACACTATGGTGATCGTCACTGGCAGAGATTTATAGATGTCCTGGTAACTCTACCCATCGAGAGTCAAGAGGAGATTTAGGCTAGATCATTACTGATATGTTGGTTTTAAGAGGACGCGATTCATCCTATACAAGTCATGCACATATGTCTGACATTATAACTTAGAAAAAAGGTTCATATTCCACTGTTGAAGCCCATAAGCCCATGGGTCAAAAAGACCTGTGGTTTTTAAAGTGTGGTTTGAACATGGTACTAAATATACTAGTAGGAGGCCTATCATTGCATTCTATGAAGAGTGCACCCCACCTGTTATACGAGTATGCTCTACCACAGTGCATGACATATACAATACATATACCAGCAGATTTTCTAAATGTACCACTGGCTATAATTGTATAGAACAGGACTTATGGTTTACTTTAGGTATGCAGGGGCATTAGCCCACACAGAATTTGAATAAACTTCTACTGAATTCTAATAAGACAATATATAGTGCATTGTATATATTTGGAAAGCTCAGCTCAACTTCTTTTTTAAATTACATTTTTTAGGACTCCCGTTATACAAAAAAAAGAAAGAAAAAAAAAGGAAAAAGGTTTGTTAATGCACTACTTACCTTCTCCATGCTCCAGTGCTGCGGTCTGGATTCTCTTCAGCCAGTGGTCACTGCCTCCATCTCCAAGATTCAGTATTACCACACAGCCAGGGCTCACAAATCCCAACGCTGTTTGTTGCAGCACTGAGGACCACCCATTGCCCAGTGCTGGAGAAAAGGAAGAGGACAGTCCTAGTCATGTTTCTCCTGGGATTTAAGATATTTATGCTACATATTTTTAAAGTTGGGTGTCGGGAGGGGGGCGAGAAAATTACATGAGGGGCAGAAGTTGGACTTTAACCCCTTCCCGCCGAGCGTACGTATATATGCGTCCTCGGTTTTCGGGGGTTATACCGGTATGATGCAGGCATCATCCAGGTACCATTGTGTAGATTGACTTTCCAGGCATAACAACCGATGCGGCTAAAAGCCGCTCGGCTGTTATACCGGAGGAGCAGGAGGGGATATCCAGCCCTCCCGCCGCTCTGACTGGGCCTCCTGTACCACTGGGAGACCCGATCCGCCACTTCCGGCTTCATTCCAGTCTCCTGAATGTAAACACGGAAGCAACGTCACGACGTCACAACGTCACTTCCGGTTTACTCGGCTGCCAACGGTGGCGGATTTAAAAAAATATACAGTATTCAGAATTGCCGTTTTGGGCGATCTGAATACTTTGAAGCGTAAGGCCCCTTTCACACTGGGGCGGAATTTGCGGTGGCGGTAAAGCGCCGCTATTTTTAGCAACGCTTTACCGTCGGATTTGAGGCGGTATTCGGCCGCTAGCGGTGTGGTTTTACCCCCCCGCTAGCTGCCAAAAAGGGGTTTAAAACCATTGCAAAGCGCCTCTGCAGAGGCGCATTGCCGGCGGTATAGCCGCGGTGTCCCATTGCTTTCAATGGGCAGGAGCGGTGGAGGAGCAGTAAACACACCGCTCCTTCACCGCTCCAAAGATGCGGCTAGCAGGACTTTTTTTCCCGTCCTGCTAGTGCACCGATCCAGTGTGAAAGCCTGATCTTTCACACTGGAGAAACAGCAGCCGCTGTTTAGGGTTGGTTTGCAGGCGCTATTTTTAGCGCAATAGCGCCTGCAAACCGCCCCGATCCCTCCATAAAGAGTACCTGTCAACACCTATTACTGTCACAAGGGATGTTTACATTCCTTGTGACAGCAATAAAAGTGATCACATTTTTATTTTATTTTTAAATACACAATTTTATAATGTAAAAATAAATAAAATAAATAGGAAAAAAATAAAAATTTTAAGCGCCCCCCCCATCCCCGCGAGCTCGCGCAGCAAAGAAAGCGCATACGGAAGTCGTGCCCGCATATGTAAACGGTGTTCAAATCACACATGTGAGGCATCGCCGCGATCGCCAGAGCGAGAGCAATAATTCTAGCACTAGACCTCCTCTGTAACTCTAACCTGGTAACCGTAAAAAGGGTTGCCTATGGAAATTTTTAGGTCGTTTGTCGCCATTCCACGAGTGCGTGCAATTATAAAGCATGACATATATACACACACCAAATGTCAGAAATAGGCTCAGTCATGAAAGGGTTAAGCTATGCTTATCAAACGTTACTGGTAATCAGTTCATTCTTATCAAGTATTTGATACATAGATTCCCTTCTCTCCTAAATCCTACCTGCTAGGCTTGTCACCTGTCTGCCTTCTCTAAATATGTCAAAACATACACACTTGCTGCAGCTAGATGTCCAACTGCCCTCAAAAGGAAAAAGGTAGATAGAGCCAACGTTTGTCACAGAACTCTACACCAGAATTAAAAAAAACGAAATATATGTGAACACTTACCTTGTAAAAAAAAAAACTCATTCAGTTTAAAGTGATACTAAAGTCTAGTTTGTTTTGTAATTCTTTACTGAATAGACACTTGTGCTGCATGCCCAGTAAAAGGACACAGTTAGAATGGTATTTTCCATTTTTTTTTTCCTTCTGCATCTATTCCTCTTTATACTCTCTTCACTTCTTCCTATACATTTACCTTCTCATCAAGCGATATTGTCAGAGTAAATATAAAAGGGTGGTGCCCGACTAATATAACTAGCTCAAAGCCCATGAATTGGCAGTGATCACGGTCTTAGATTGCCCCAAGCAGAGTTATGCAGAAGCCTGCACATTGTAGTAGAGTTTTGTTTGTAGACAACCACCCTAGCAGTGAATTTATTCTTGTGCAAGCAATATTATTATTTCCAGAATCGTTCATGCTAAAACTAGAACACTATTTAACTAAACTATTGTTTCCAACTTACCTCTTCTCAATACAGACTAATTCTTTTTTTTTGGAGATGCCACCCTAAATAGCAATGTATTGTACACTGTGAAATGTCGATGATTATCGTGTTTTCTCTTCATGTTATTGTACTTTGTTTAAATTCAATAAAAAGTCAGTTAGAAAAAAAAAGTTTCCTGGAGTTGATGAAACGAGAGAACTTTTGTTTGATAAGCTAAAATATTCTTTCTTTCTCGTACATCACGGGACACAGAGCGACATAGTCATTACTAATGGGTTATACAGATACCGTCAGGTGCTGGCACTGGCAACTTCCAAAACCGGAAGTACCCTCCCCTATATAAGCCCCTCCCATCCGGGAGCACCTCAGTTTTTTGCCAGTGTCTAAGGTGTTGGCCAAGAAGAAACATGTGTTTTTCACTGAGCTTGCGTACAGGTTCTTTTGGGCCTCAGTAAGCTATTCCGGATCCGACCAAAAAAGCTTCATAGCTAAACGGTCGGTACCCGGGCCTTGCAGAGAAGAGCAAGGTTTTGCCTGTAATGCTTCTCTTAGGAGAGCTGGACCCTGGGATCCAGAGCTCTGGTCATACCCACGACCAAGATGTTTTCTGTGCAGGGTGCTATACAGGTCCAGGGGAGTGGAATCCTTGGGAACCCGGTCCCTGAAGGTTTGATTACAATGCCTGCCGTGATAGGTGAAGTTTGGGCTTTTGTGGACCAAACAAAGTCCTGCGGCGGGGAACAGGTAAGTGGGGGCCCCCAGGAACTTGGTTCTATTGGGGGACCCCCAAGCCTAATTTGTCTTTCTGTCTGTTACCTAATGGTATTCCCGCAAAATTCTGTGCATGCCTGTAACTACTAAAAAAATGTAATAATTTTTAATGGTGGTCAAGAAAAATTTTTTTTTTTATATATATATATATATATATATATATATATATATATATATTTAATATATTAGACTGCGGTACCTGTGTTTGTCCACTAGAGGCCGCTGTGGAACGTTTCTTGTCATGTGGACTAGTTTCTTCTCATCAGAGCGAGTCCAGGCAGATGGTGAGTTCTCTTATGGGAAACTGCTTCCTCTGCCATGTTGCAATGCTCGTCCATCTCCCGGCCTGCGGCAAAGGGGCCCTGGCTCTTGTCCCTGGTTTCCATTTTCAAAATTAGCGCCGAAGGCGCACGTGGCCGCGCGCGTGCACGCGCCTCTATATATAGTGAGCCGGGAAAGGGGGCGGAGCCTGGGGGATGACGCTCTGTGCGCGCCGCAGCGCTTCTGCGCATGTGCGGGCGTCCCAGCATGTTAAAAACCACAATTTTGTGTGGTGAGCTGGCTATGAAGTACAGAGACAGAGCTGGCAACATTTAAAGAAGGCATACAGCAAGCGGTTGATACAGGCATCCCCTAGAAAGGCACATTAGTAGACACCAACTGTTTCTTATAGCAGCATTTATGCTAGACTATTGTCAGTAACTGGTGTATTTCGGCTGGAATACCTCAGCTTTGTGGCTTAGGAATATGGCGTCTAAAAACTCCGGGACTAGAAATTCCAGGAGGAATAGGGGGTCTCCATCGGGCTCTGAGGATCTTGGGCATGCTTCGGCTGCACCAGTCTCCCCTGAAGAATCAGAGGTTAGTGACCGTAGAGCACCCTCAGGAGTACCTGGTACTGTGGCTATCCTCAGTTCACCTGCTCCTGTGTATGTAACAGAGGAGGTTTTTTCCTCAGCTCTGGGAGGACTGGAAGAGAGATTGTCAGCATTGATCGCGGCTTCCCTGTCACAGGAGAAAAGCGCCCGATCTCCGTCTCCTCCCTCAGAGTGCCTGTTAACAGAGCAACAGTCCCATACAGGGATCGACCTACCTGAAGGGGATCAGGATGAGGTCGATTCGGTTGTAGAGGAATCAACAGTGGAAGAGCCGTTCTCAGCATCACATGCTGAAAGGTTATGGGTTCAGTCCCTGACTAATATGGTCCGATCAGCATTTAAAATGCCACTTGCGGAGCCATCATCCACTTCTGTCTCCTCGTTGGGGTCGCTAAAAGCTCCCCAGACTGTTTGTTCCTTTCCGATCCATCCTTTACTGGAAGGGCTCATTTACCAGGATTGGGAGCATCCTGACAAAATATTTACTCCCCCCAAGAGATTTCCGGTGGTCTATCCCATGGAGGATAAGTTCATCAGAAAATGGAGGGTCCCTACAGTGGACGCAGCCATCTCTTGTGTGAATAAATCACTGACATGTCCGGTGGATAATGTCCAAATGTTCAAGGACCCAATAGATAAAAAATTGGAGTCCTTATTAAAATCTGCTTTTTCTACAGCAGGATTGGTGACACAACCAGCAGTGGCAGCTATTGGGGTCTGCCAAGCAGTGAAGGATCAGTTGAAACAGGTCTTAAGGGACTTGCCAGATCAGCAGGCTCTTGCCCTAGCTGATCTACCTAGAGCCTTATGCTTTGCGGTGGACGCTATAAAGGATTCAATCCATCAGGCCTCCCGCCTTACGCTGTCTGTAGTACATATGCGCAGGCTTCTATGGCTCAAAAACTGGTCTGCTGAAGCTCCCTGTAAAAAATTGCTGGTCAGCTTCCCATTTCATGGTGAACGCTTATTCGGGGAAGACCTGGACAAATATATCCAGAGAATTTCCAGCGGTAAAAGTACACTTTTGCCGGTTAAAAATAGAGTTAGAGGTCCCTCTTTTAAGAGGCCTGCTTCTCCAGTCCCTAGGACATCGGCTGTGAAACAGTTTCGACGGCCTCCTCGGTCAAATCCCGGAGGTAAAAATCAGGGACAATTGCAGGGTAACAAGAAGCCCTGGAGCAGGAGAGGTACAAAACCTCCCCCAAAGTCAAATGCATGAAGGGTTGCCCCCACCCAATCGGGTGGGGGGAAGACTTCAGTTGTTCACAGAGACCTGGCGGGACACGATCCGAGACAGATGGGTGCTCTCCGCAGTAAATCTGGGATACAAATTGGAGTTAAAAAACTCCCCTCCTTCCCGCTTTATAAGGTCAAACGTGCCAAGGGATCCCCAGAAGAGAGGATCCCTCCTGTTGGCACTAGAACAATTATTGCTCCAAGCAGTAATTATAGAGGTTCCCCTGGAAGAATGGGGGTTCGGGTTTTACTCAAACCTCTTTACAGTCCCGAAGCCAAACGGGGACGTGAGGCCCATATTAAATCTAAAAGGGCTAAACAAATTCCTACATATCAGGACTTTCCGGATGGAGTCGATCCGATAGGTAGCCACTGCCCTACAAGGGGAGGAATGGTTAGCCTCGATCGACATCAAAGATGCTTATTTGCACATTCCCATCTTTCCAGCCCACCAAAAATTTCTACGCTTTGCGGTAGAAGGGCGCCATTTTCAGTTCAGAGCCTTACCCTTCGGTCTGGCCACAGCACCAAGAGTGTTCACAAAAATTCTGGCCCCATTATTGGCCAATCTAAGAACACGAGGTGTAACGATAATGGCATATCTAGACGACTTGTTGCTGATAGACCACTCAGTGGAAAAACTAGAAGTGGTTGTTCACGAGACAATCAAGTATCTGGAATATCACGGTTGGATTATCAACCGAGACAAGTCAGCCCTAAAACCAGTCAAAAGTCTGGAATACTTGGGGCTAAGGCTGGATTCAGACCAGAGAAAAATTTTCTTGCCTCAAGAAAAGGGGTCGTCTTTGAGAGATTTGATCCACTTAGTGGGTTCAAAAAGACAGCCATCCATACGCCTGTGCATGAGGCTGCTGGGAAAAATGGTGGCATCATTCGAAGCAGTACCCTACGGTCAATTCCATTCAAGGAAGTTGCAAAGGGCCATACTGTCAGCCTGGAACAAAAAAGTTCAGGCTCTGGACTTACCAATGTCCTTGTCCCCTTCCGTTCGCAAGAGCCTCCGCTGGTGGTTGGTTCCCCAGAATCTGGAAAGAGGGAAATCCTTCAGTCCGATTTCCTGGAAGGTGGTCACTACAGATGCCAGCCTTATAGGCTGGGGAGCAGTACTGGAGCAATGGTCTCTCCAGGGCAGATGGTCGGATGCGGAAAAGGCCCTGCCCATCAATCTCTTAGAGATACGAGCAGCCCGGTATGCCCTAGTAGCATGGACATCCAAACTCCAAGGGTCCCCTGTCAGAATTCAATCAGACAATGCCACAGCAGTGGCATATATCAATCGTCAGGGGGGCACCAGGAGTCGTGCAGCCCAAAGGGAAGTAAATTACATCCTGAGATGGGCAGAAAGATATGTCCCAGCCATATCTGCGGTATTCATTCCAGGAGTGGAGAATTGGAAGGCGGACTTTCTAAGTCGCCAACAATTATGCCCAGGGGAATGGTCCCTTCATCCCGAGGTTTTCCGGACAATATGTCAGCGGTGGGGAACACCGGATGTAGATCTGCTAGCATCCAGATTCAACACAAAAGTGGACAGGTTTGTCTCTTGGACAAGGGATCCCCTAGCTTGCGGCTCGGATGCCCTAGTGTTCCCTTGGGATCAGTTCAAGCTGATATATGCATTCCCACCGCCACAATTGTTACCTCGATTACTCCGCAGAATCAGGGTAGAAAAGAAACCAGTGATTCTGGTGGCTCCAGCGTGGCCCCGAAGAGCATGGTACGCGGAGATTGTAAAAATGTCTGTGGGGAGTCCTTGGACCCTCCCACATCGTCCGGACCTGCTTTCGCAAGGACCGATATACCACCCTTCCTTACCAGCCCTAGGTTTGACGGCCTGGCTATTGAAGCCCACATTCTAAAAAAGAGAGGGCTCTCTAATGCTGTGGTATCTACCATCAATGCCAGGAAGCCGGTATCCAGGCAGATCTACTATAGAATCTGGAAGGCGTACATCGCCTGGTGTGAGGCCAAGAAATGGCATCCACGTAAATACGTAATAGGTAGGATTCTGGACTTCCTACAATGGGCTGTAGATAGGAAGCTTGCCTTGAGTACTATCAAGGGTCAGATTTCGGCCTTGTCAATATTTTTTCAAAGGCCCTTGGCTTCGCATTCACTAGTCAAAGCCTTTATACAAGGAGTGA
This sequence comes from Rana muscosa, assembly GCA_029206835.1. NCBI lineage: Eukaryota > Metazoa > Chordata > Amphibia > Anura > Ranidae > Rana > Rana muscosa. The sequence continues at coordinate 192,583,263 of CM055117.1, forward strand.
TGCGTATTAGTCCTCCGGTTAATATTCCCATATGTCCATGGGATCTAAACTTGGTTCTGTCGGTTTTACAGAAACAACCATTTGAACCATTACAGCATATTTCCTTGGTGCTTCTCACCAGGAAATTGATTTTTCTAGTAGCCATTTGTTCGGCTAAAAGAGTGTCGGAATTAGCAGCTATGTCCTGTAAAGAGCCATATCTGGTTATCCATAAGGACAAAGTAGTGTTACGTCCTCATCCAGCCTTTCTTCCTAAGGTGGTATCGAGGTTTCATTTGAACCAAGATGTGGTTCTTCCTTCTTTTTTCCCCAAACCTACTTCGGTAGAGGAAAAGTTATTGCATTCTTTGGATGTAGTAAGAGCAGTTAAAGCTTATCTAAAAGCCACTGCTCAGATTCGCAGAACGGATACTTTGTTTATTCTGCCGGAAGGCCCCAGAAAGGGTCAGGCAGCGTCAAAATCTACTTTAGCCAAGTGGATTCGACAGGTCATAATACAAGCCTATGGCTTGAGAAGGAGACCGCCTCCGTTCAAAGTTAGAGCGCACTCCACGAGAGCAGTTGGAACTTCATGGGCAGTGCATCACCAGGCCTCCCTGGCTCAAATCTGTAAGGCCGCAACATGGTCTTCAGTTCACACGTTTACTAGGTTCTACCAGGTGGACGTTAGAAGTCAGGAGGATGTCGCCTTTGGGCGCAGTGTGTTGCAGGCCGCAAAAGATCCTCATGTCTGATAGCGCTCAGCTTATATATGGTGTATCCCCCCCCCTCATTTGGCATTGCTTTAGGACATCCCATTAGTAATGACTATGTCGCTCTGTGTCCCGTGATGTACGAGAAAGAAAATAGGATTTTTATAACAGCTTACCTGTAAAATCCTTTTCTTGGAGTACATCACGGGACACAGAGCTCCCGCCCCTCTTTGGGGACACTTATTGCTTTGCTACAAAACTGAGGTGCTCCCGGATGGGAGGGGCTTATATAGGGGAGGGTACTTCCGGTTTTGGAAGTTGCCAGTGCCAGCACCTGACGGTATCTATATAACCCATTAGTAATGACTATGTCGCTCTGTGTCCCGTGATGTACTCCAAGAAAAGGATTTTACAGGTAAGCTGTTATAAAAATCCTATTTTATATGACTATAATATATGTGAATCAGGGGCGTCGTTAGGGCGGTGGCTAGGGGGGCTGGAGTCCCGAATGGGTCCCCGAAAAGCCCCGAGTCTATGGAATGCTGCATTCTATTGTTAGCCTCGAGCGCCGGGACCGATCTGATCCCGAGCGCTGCGAGTGCAGCCGAAAGTGGCCATAGCAGGTCCCGCCTTCTGGAGCCTGCAGCGTCAATGCCGGGACCGCAGGACGTGTGACGTCCATCATAGGCGCTGCAGACTCCACAAGGCGGAAATTACAATGCGGCCGCCGCGCCACATCCCCGCTCGGGCGGGTGGCTCTCCTCTTCTCTTCGGCTCCTCTCTGGCTAGTGAGTGTGACTGACTGACTGACAGTGCCTGCACACCATGGCTGAGGCTGAGCTAGGTCAGTGTGTGTATGCATGTCATTGTCAGTGTATGTAAGTCAGTGTATGTATGTCAGGCAGGTCAGTGTAGGCAGGTCAGTGTATGTATGTCACTATCGTCAGTGTATGTAGGTCAGGCAGGTCAGTGTATATATGTCACTACCGTCAGTGTATGCAATTCAGTGTGTGTATGCATGTCAGGTAGGTCAGTGTATGTATGTATGTATGTATGTCAGTGTATGTATGTATGTCAGGTAGGTCAGTGTATGTATGTATGTCAGGTAGGTCAGTGTATGTAGGTCAGGCAGGTCAGTGTAATGGTCAGTGTCAGGCAGGTGAGTTTAGTGGTCAGCATTGATGGGCACTGGTAAGTCACACAATTCCACTGCCCAGCCCAAAAAAAAAAAAGAAGCCGTGCCACATACAACACCCCCCCTCTCCCGGTTCCGGCCTTGGACTTCGGGCTGAAGCCCCTGGTCTTTTTGCCATCTAGCAACGCCCCTGATGTGAATATTTACTGAACACAGCAAACTAATTGCCCCCTGGGTCTTACTGAATAACTACAGGGACACTGCTATTCTATGAAAGGGGTCCATTTTTCCTCTGGACAGAACTGTACACTAGATCACACCATATCTTGAAACTGCAGTGTACTATCTTTCTTCAAACAAAACCAAATTATTAATAAGAAACCAGTAGGAATAAAACAACATGTTCCCAGTTTCAATTTATAAAAAATTTTTTACACAAAGAATGTCCCATCTCCTGTGGTTTAATGTATGCTGGGTAACCAGCGCTAATTAGTTTCTACTAATTAAACAGCCATTCGCTGTTCACTAGGCTGCCAATTACAAAGTCTGAACCAGCCACCTCCCTGATTTTCACAAAAACGGCTTGCTATATGGAAAGAGCCCTCCTGCACTCCTTCAGTGGTAGCCTGTGTTTCTTAAGGCAGGGTTTCTCAACTCCAGTCCTCAAGGCGCCCCAACAGGTCATGTTTTCAGGCTTTCCATTATTTTGCACAGGTGATTTGATCAGTTTCACTGCCTTAGTAATTACCACAGCTGTTTCATCTGAGGGTAAACCTGAAAACATGACCTGTTGGGGCGCCTTGAGGACCGGAGTTGAGAAACACTGTCTTAAGGTACAGGTTTTGGGGCCAATTTGAGATCTTAACGCAGTGCTGTGTCTTGGCTTATGCCGACAAGGCCCAGGGCAGCACTTTGTGGGGGTGAAAAAGCCCCCCCCTGACCAGTGAGTGTTGGTGTTTTTTTGGGGGGGCAGCAAACAATCACCCCCACCCCCGAGCGGCCGGTGGTACTGCCCTCCTGCTGTTTGCTGGTCGGTCCAGCACTTACCCCATCTAGGCGTGTGGCGGCTTCCAACGTGTGGCTCCTCCCCTCCTAATAGGCATCCAATAGGATCACCTGTCCTTTCAGCCAATTGGGTGACAGGTGTCAAAACCCACTTTCTGATTGGCCAGGAGGAGGATCAGTGTTACAATAGCGACTCTATTTTGAAAGGGGACGGACGCAATGATAGGGGGAGGCGGTGCTGAAAGAAGTAAAAGGGAAAGAGAAATAATTGCTGAAAGCAAATATGCAGCTTTTCCTTCAGACACTCCTGTACATGGCTTCCAGTAAGCAAAGCAAGCAACAAGCACACAGTTACCGAAGGTTCAGATTGTCAGGATCTAGGGTCAAGGAATCCAGGTCCAGATTGTCAGAATCCATTTCCAATCCTAAAAGAGGATAAAAACAAAAAACAAAAAAACAAATTGTGAGAACAGATCTAACAAGAGATTTGTGCTTACAGAGACCAACGAGCATCTCTAACACTGCAAGGATTATCATCATCCAGTATTTACAAGATGCCAAACATTTATGTAGAATATCTCAGAGCTATCTTCCTGGATACTAAAAATAAATATGAAATGAGTAGAGAAAGCCTTGTTAAAGATTTATACTGTAAGCTCTAAATAAAGTCTTGGCAAAGCTTAGGCTGGCTCATAGATATGACTGGTTCATGAATTTTAAAAAGGAAAATATAAGGCCCCTTTCACATTGAGGCGTTGCAATAATGTGCTAAAAACTATTAGCGTTATTTGTCGCTATTTTTAACACTAACGCGGTAAAAACACATAGGCGTTAGCGCTATTTTTAATGCTAACGCGGTAAAAACGTGGTAACGCCTATGCGTTTTTTCCGCTGTTTTACAGTGGTACTCATTCATTTCAATGGGGATAGGTGTTTTTACAGCGCTATTTTATGCGCCCCAAAGATGCTCCAAAAAAGCTGTTTGCAGGATTTTTTCCAATGCACAGCCAGCACAACGCCTCAGTGTGAAAGTCCTCAGGGCTTTCACATTGAGAATGCTGGGGCAGGATAATTTCAGGCGTTTTTACAGCGCTATTTTTAGCGCTAAAACGCCTGAAAAACGCCTCAGTGTGAAAGGGGCCTAAGACCCCTTTCACACTGGGTCGTTTTGCAGGCGCTATTGCGCTAAAAATAGCGCCTGCAAACTGTCCTGAAACAGCCGCTGGTGTGTCTCCAGTGTGAAAGCCCCGAGGGCCTTCACACTGGAGCGGTGCGCCAGCAGGACGGTAAAAAAAGTCCTGCTAGCAGCATCTTTGGAGCGGTGTGTATACCGCTCCTCCACCACTCCTGCCCATTGAATTCAATTGGGCACCTTGGCTATACCACCGGCAAAGCGCCTCTGCAGAGGCGCTTTGCGGTGGTTTTTAACTCTTTCTCGGCCGCTAGCGGGGGTAAAACCGCCCTGCTAGCGGACGAATAGCGCCGCAAAACTGGCGGTAAAGCGCCGCTAAAAATAGTGGCCCTTTACCACCGACGCCACCCCCGCCTTAGTCTGAAAGGGCCCTTAGAGATTTTATGAAAATGTGTATAAAATATTTATTTCACAAATTGGTGCTTTCATGACCCATAGTTTGCAAGCCATACTGGGCTTTTTAAGAAAGCCTAGCACTGCTGGTTCACATTTACTGCTTAACTTACATGGTCTCTGTCTGCTAGGCTAGAGGGAGGTTGGTGCATTAATAATCTTGACTTGGCAGTGTGTCTATAAAACGATCTGTTATTAAAGTCTATACGTAACACAGACTATTCACAGTAAAGTACCAATTCAGCTTGGTTGAAGACTACAGAATAGCCTTGAGTGTGGCAAATATATAAATAGTCATATAAATATGGAACAGAATATAAAAAAACAATGCTGGATATAATAAATAAGATATACTGTATATATTTGTGTACATATACACAGAATATTAAAACAAGTTTCCTAGGACAGCAGAGGGCAACCTGTGCAACAGAACCCCAAATGGGGACCCGCTATACATGTTTCAGGTTACTACATTGCTAGTGTTATTCATCCTATGGGATTTTCTTTACATTTTGATGCAGGTAAGTATGCATAGCTCATACCGGATGGGCTGCTGGAGAAGCCAACAACCATTGTAGTAGTCAGTGCTACTACAATGATCACCACTATCTTCCTGGCCCTTTGTCGAGTGGCTTCTATCCTCCAACTGCTGCCATTCAAAAAAAGCCTTGTCATTTTTTCAATGCATGTGTAGCAGTACTGACTCCTACAGTGATTGTCTGCTTCCCCAGCGGCCCCTTATGTAGAGATATGCATACTTATGCTGGCCATACACGTACAGGATTTAAGCCGTTTGCAGACTGAGCGATTATTCGTAGGTTAAAAGCGAATTGACCACTAGCTGACAGAATAAACTTGTTTACGTTATCATTTGGATAACAATAAAAACACATATAAAAATTATACAAGACAGAATATTCTTTTTGATTACAACATAGACGTATACATTATAGTTGAAACAATAAAAGTTTTCGCTTCGGATTCATCAACATTAGCCGGGTCCACGGTCAAAATAAATTGTCGGTAAAGTTGGGTCCACTAATGGCTTGATTGTTGAACGATCTTTCCGAAAACGACTAGTTTTGCCCGATATTCTGTGCGTGTGTGGAGAGCATTACATTGGTCCAAGCTAGATCAATGTAAGTATGCAATACATATCATACCTGGAGTTCAGCTTTAACATCTTTTGGTACAATAAGGTCCCAGTTGGGGAGAGTTCCCCTTCTGTTCTTTTGACCAAAGTCACTGGTGCAGGATGTCAGAGGAACTGGTCCCCAAAGGGCTCACAGAGCAAAAAACTGCCTGACAGAAGACAGAACTCTTCCCCTTAGTGTAAAAAAAAAATATATATATATATTTTTTTTTTATTACACACACAAGATTATATATAATTATTTTTAGGTACTTAATAGCGCCATCAATTTACGCAGCGCTTTACATTATACATTCACATCAGTCCCTACCCTCAAGGAGCTTACAATCTAAGGTCCCTGTAATGGCACTCCAAGTATGAAAGGGGTTAACGCCGCTTAAGATTTTCCCTCTCCTGAACACACATCCACTGCCGACACTCCAAAGTCAGGCGACCGCTTCCCATAGGAATAATTCTTCCAGAAGTACGAGACAAACGCTCTGTATGAAGTTTCCAGCTGGTCTGACAATCTTTAATGACAAACTCCAAGTTTTATACACACAGAGAGGAGGTTCTTACATTCTCCTCATTTTCCTCTGACAATACACCTTTGACCAGAGCTAATTAACTACAGCTGATGACTCAGACACATGACATTTAGGCTAGCCTTACTGTCTCCTAAACTACAGTACCGATTATCAAAGGACTTCTTTACACCATACAGGGCCAATTATCACAATGAAAGATCCTCAGAAGCCATCCTAGATTCATTTACATCACAACAGGCAGGGGGGCTGGAGTTGGTGACATTAGCATCTAACAGTATGTGTCCCGACATTATGAAGGAGTCACTTTTTCAGTTAACCTGTTGAGTTCATAATCAAACAGTAAATAGTTCTTGTCATGGATATGCAGTAGTGTTTGTCTGTCAGCTTACCTTCCTTCCCATGTGTTCATCTTAGAGGCCTGAGCCCTTTCACCTGGCTTCCTTTATAATCTCCTCCCAGCCTGACTCCACCCCAGGCCCTATCACAGAACACTATATTAACCTGTGCACTGCAAGCCTGCTTTGCTGATCAACGTGTTTGTTAGGCATTGTGTGTTTGGGTTCCTGCCTGCCGTGTGCTACGTCTGTCTCTCTGTTACGTTATTGGCTTGTCCCCGACTATCCCTGTCTGCTCGTGACCCTTGACCTTCGGCTCGTTCTTCGTTATCCTTGTCTGCTTGTGGCCCCTGACCTTCAGCTTGTTATTCGGTTCTCTCTTATCGTGTGCTGCTGCTTCCCCTCTTTTCCCCTTATCCTACGGGGCGTGAGCTAGGAAACTCCAGGGGCCGCGACCTGGTCCCAGCCTGCAGCTAACATCCTCACCACTAGAGGCCCTGGAGAAGACCAGCTGGGTCTTAGACTCCGCGCCCTGGGGAATCTTGGCTCTAGCTTCCGTTTGGATCCCGGTTGTGCTCCTCTGGTCCCGCTTTCCACAACCACCCAGTTTCCTATCCGCAGAAGCCAGCCATAGGGTTCACTACCTCGCGGTGCACTCCTGTCCCCCTACGGTGTGCATCTGTCACCTGGCCACAGGTGACCCTGACAGTTCTTTACAGATATCCTGGGGAATATTGTGGAAAAATATCACTGTCCCATTTTAAAGCAATCCAAGACATATTCTTAATGTCCATTATTTTCTTGCTCACCCTGTGCCCAAAGTGACCCCTGTCACAGTCCCTAACTTACATTCATATACTAGGGCCAATTTAGACAGAAGCCAATTAACACACAATATATATATATATATATATATATATATATATATATATATATATATATATATATATATATATATATTTTAATCTTCTTTGTTAAATTGAATAAAATCATTGTTTTCAATTTCTTGCAAATGGGATTTAACATACAGAGTTTTGGTCAGAAGATTAGAAGGGGTAACACCAGATTAAAATTCTGCACCAAGCTTTCTTTTTACATAAACAGTTCTATTCTCTGCACATAAACCACGTGGGATCAACAGTAAGTGGTTTAGCGCTTAGCATGCTTGAGGCAGCGGTCTTAAGGAGCTGCCATATAACTACAAGAGAAAACAGTAAAATATCCAACTATACGAAAGAAAGTACAGTAATTCTATCCTTTGTGAAAAGAAACTGTCATAAACCATCTCCCAGCAATAAAACATGGCATGTACCCATCACCTTGTATTATGTACCATGGTCAGATGGAGTTGTGCAATATATATATATATATATATATTTGTGGTAGTGTGGTACCCCACCAGTGTATGAATACAGGATTCTCAACCAGGCAGGTTGAGGGGCTCCAGGGTATTTGCTTGTTTGGGAGGAAACTGGCTTTTCAGTTTCCTCATGATTTACTAAAATCCACTTTGGGACCCGGAGCTTGGGGATTTCTTAGAGATCCGGGTAGGATGAAATCCCCAGTCCTGGATCCGGGTTTTGAGACTCAACTGCACACTGATTGTTCAGGTGTGTGTGGGCCTGATAGTAGAATCAGGACCAGCATTCTGGGCCCCACCCTCCCGATGAGTGCAGGTGTGCACTGGAGAAGCCAGAGAGTGCTTGTGTGCACTGGAGAAGTCAGAGAGTGCTTGTGTGCACAGTGGAAGCCAGAGACCCAGGTCTGAGGGTCAGAGCAGCGAGGGGCTGCTATCCAAATGGACGGTGTTGCAGATGGAATAGTCTATAGGAGACAGACAAGAGCCTGAAGTGGAAGGCCTGAGCAGCACTGCTGTATGTATAAGCCAGGAGGCTAAATGACATTTTGTTGATGAATAGGAGTGCTGAAACCCCTGCGAGGGAAACCTTTCATTTTGTTTTGACTTCTTTTAATAAAAATGGGCAAACAAAGCCCTTAAAAAGAAGAACCAGCGAGTGGCGGTGTCCTTCAAGTTCTACACTTGATGCTAGTCCTTCACAAAATATATAACCCCAGGCGCCAGGTCGCCATTGCGACTAGAATTAGCGACCTGGCGCCTGGGGCAGCACAGCTGGGGAATCCTGTCTCTCTGTGCCCCCCCCTCCGCGCCGCGGGATCGCGTCGGGCCGCGCCGGCCGGTAATTGAGGCCGCGGCTTTCTGCAGGCCTATGCTTCCTTCTGTGATCCAGCGCCATCTTGTGGTGGCCGTTGGTATGACAAGACAAACGGCAATGCTAATGGGGTTTCCCTGTCTGTTTTCACTGCCATCTCCTTCCCTCTAATTAGAACCCCCAAACATTATATATATTTTTTATTCTAACTCCCTAGAGAATAAAATGGCGGTCGTTGCAATACTTTCTGTCACACCGTATTTGCGCAGCGGTCTTACAAGCGCACTTTTTTTTAATAAAAAAATAAGACAACAGTAAAGTTAGCCCATTTTTTTTTTTTAAATATTGTGAAAGATAATGTTACGCTGAGTAAATTGATACCCAACATGTCACGCTTCAAAATTGCGTCCGCTCGTGGAATGGCGACTAACTTTTACCCTTTAAAATCTCCATAGGCGACGTTTAAAAAATTCTACAGGTTGCATGTTTTGAGTTACAGAGGTCTAAGGCTAAAATTATTGCTCTCGATCTACCGATACCTCACGTGTGGTTTGAACACCGCTTTCATATGCGGGCGCTACTCATGTATGCGTTCGCTTCTGCGCGCGAGCTCGGCGGGACGGGCGCATTCCTGGCTCCTAACTTTTTTAGCTGGCTCCCAGATTCCAAGCAAATTTGTCAAGCCCTGATATATATAACGAACACGCATCAAAATAAATCAATGTTAAAACCTGCCATTCCTTGGATATTTCAAGACCCAAAATCTGAAACCACAAATGTAGATTGTATTTGCAGATAATAAACTTGTAACACTGAGAAAACTCTAAATGTCTGTCTTTGGTCGATTTATGAATCTGCATTCAACAATTTTAAACATTGAAAAAAAAAAAAAAATCAAAGGCTCCATTTTGTTATCCCTCAACAGATCTCCAGAACCTACATTTTGAAGAATTTTTTTGGAATCAAACCCTAATGTCTTACAGATTACATACAAATAGAACACACAACACATAGCACAAAACTTAGAGTGGTTTTATACCACGCTTGGTCATTTTTACCTACCGGTAAGCCAATAATAAGGCTTACCGGTAGGTAAAATCAATATCTCCTAAAGGTGCACCATTTAGGAGATATTAACTCTACATGCAGCCAGTGACATCACTGGCGCATGCGCTCTGAAGGTCCTGCATACCTTGGCAAAACTTCATGCCGGAACCGAGGGCTCCTGAGTGCATGTGGGGGAGTGACGTCATCGCAGCTCCGGCCAATCAAACAAGGCCATAAGAAATACAGGGAGAACATGTCAGCCCTCTCAGCGGTAACATTACAGTACTGGAGGGCTTTGTTCCAAGATGAATATTTCATAATGTGCTAGTATGCAATGCTGTGCTTTTTTTTGAAACATCGGCGAAAAGGTAAACCTGATGGAGGTGGAAGATCCACTCACTAGCATTAATTAAAAAAACAAACACATCTATGCTCACTTACTACAGTTACTACACGTACGCTTACTTCACAGATCCACGTCCTGTCAGGGAGAGGAGACCGATGGTGTGTCCCTTGTACATAGGGACAACGATCGGTCACCTCCCCCAGTCAGTCCCCTCCCCCCACAGTTAGAATCACTCCCTAGGGCACACATTTAACCCCTTGATCGCCCCTAGTGTTAACCCCTTCCCTGCCAGTCACATTTACACAGTAATCAGTGCATTTTTATAGCACTGATCGCTGTATAAATGTGAATGGTCCCAAAAATGTGTCAAAAAATGTGCAGATCGCCGCCATTACTAGTAAAAAAATATATAAAAATGCCATTAATCTATCCCCTATTTTGTAGATGCTATAATTTTTGCGCAAACCAATCAATATACGCTTATTGCGGGGGTTTTTTAACAAAAATATGTAGAAGAATACATATCGGCCTAAACTTAGGAATTTTTTTTTTTTTTTTAAATTGTGATATTTATTATAGCAAAAAGTAAAAAAGTGTTTTTTTCAAAATTGTCGCTCTTCTTTTGTTTATAGCACAAAAAATTAAAACCGCAGAGGTGATCGAATACCACCAAAATAAATCTCTATTTGTGGGGGAAAAAAAACATAAAAATTCATTTGGGTACAGTTTTGCATGACTGCGCAATTGTCATTCAAAGTGTGACAGCGCTGAAAACGAAAAATTGGTCTAGGCAGGAAGGGGGTGAAAATGCCCTGTATTGAAGTGGTTAAAGAGGAACTGCAGTCTGCTCACATAATTTGTAATAAAAACATCTTTGCCATTCTGAAGCTTCTCTCCAACCACTTTGCATATTATTTTATATATACACTGCGATTCTGTACTTGCCAAATATGCTGCACAAATCTCCCTCCACTAAGTCTGACTGCATCCATTTTAACTGTGGGCAGCTAAAGCTGCTGCCTGTTCACTTCCTGGATATACACAGACACACAGAGGCACACCTCCAGCTCTGCAGCTCACCCTGGCCCACTTATGATTCACCCCCCTCCCTTCCTGTCAAACTATCACAAAAGTGAGAGAGAGAGCTGTGCATGATGTCATAAGCCTAGGCTTTATACCAGACAAGAGACAGGAAGTGGGCTGTAAAAAAAAAAAATGTTTTACTATCCAAAGTTAAAACAACAAGGGTAGAAGATTTAATAGATGGAAAGTTGAAAAAATGACTGAAGGTCCGCTTTAAGAAGTTTACAAGGAGCAAGGCAACAATCATTTATTGCTGAAGAGACATACTATGTCTCTTCTGCAATAAAAAAAAAAAAAAAAAAAAAAAAAAAAAAACACCTTTCTCCCTACAATGTTTTAAACGTACACTAAAATTCCACTTTAAGAGCTTTCCTTTTTTTTTGCATCTAACACTCCCCTACCCCAGACTGACAATGCTGCTGTCTGCTGTGCCCCTTGTTCTCATTCAGCCAGCATGATGGCACCCTAATACAGGAGAGTTCCTACTGATGAAGTCTGACCCCCGGACAGAACGCATATAGGGCGGAGCCTAACCGATGACATCACTACGAGGCCATATTGAAATTGCTGAATGGGGAGTTCAGTACATCTTTACCATTGCTCTATATGAAAATGGTGTTATGTGGTACTTTTCCATTTGTAAGTACTGTTTTAATGTCTTATGTGGAGTTTTAATATCTACAGTGAGCACTATTAGTTTTCCCTTTTATACATATATATTTCTGTGAGCGGTTTATGAATCTGAGAGGTATCAGCAGTTGAAGGCTACATCCCAATACCAGCCACAAAAGCAGGTAGATTTAAGCGCTGTTTGACCTCAATGTATACAAAGAGGTCAAAGAAAGAGGTGAGCAGACTGCATACACACGAGGTGGATTGCACGGGTGTTACAGACATCTCTTTGGTGTGAAGAGTAAGGCCACATCACTTTTGTCACGTTAGTGATTGGAGAGATCTTTTAGGACACTGGACTTTTCTATGCATATAAATCTTTTGTTTGTTATATACAGTAGCTCACAAAAGTCAAAATAACGCAACAGTGGGACCCCAATAGAGGTGGTATGACCACTCAGAATGAGATTAATATGCAATACTCAGTGTTTTTAATTTATGTTGATTGTATGTAATAAACTTTATTGATTTTAAACAATATTGTTGTAATGTCTTCTGACAGTACCGGGAAAATCCTGTTGGACAGGGATAGGACACACTGATGGGGATGGGACACACGGGGATAGGACACACTGATGGGGATGGGACACACGCCCCTTCACAAAGCATACAGGAACAGAGCTGCAGCTGTCAATCATACACTGTGTGCTGAAGATCCCTCCCCGTCACCTTTTTTCTTTTGGTGTCAGGAAAACTTGTCAGAAGTGATTCATGCAAATGGCAGAGAAACGGGGCAGCAGACAGAAGTGACATTTAGTGCTCTAGAGTGAAACTAGTACCCACTATAGAGGGATATGCTTTGTTCATATTTCATGTCTGAGGTTTACAACCACTTTAATCTGGATTGGCATCTGATAAATATAGTAATTATAAAAAGTCAGAGTTCAATGGCTAGGAGTATTTTGTATGAATTATGCAAATACTTTGGTATTGAACACAACCAAGCAAACCTTACAAAAAGCAGAGAGGAAGTTGCACAGAACAATGAAGGTCTGTACACGGCGGTATATTGTCAGAAAGAGCCTGCCAGAAAAAGAAGATCTGGACAAGCTGGTGCGCGATTGCGGGTGCCAATGCGCGTGCGCAATCCCTGATGCCAGGCGGGCCATTTAAATCAGGCTGACACACAGAAGCATTGCTGTCTGATTTTCAGCATTCCCCTTGTGTTACCTGCTATCCGAATCTGTTTTTGTGTATTACCCAGCTTGCCTTTGACTATTCCTACTGTCTGCCTGCATCTGACCCCGGCCTGTCTTGACGTTGCATCTGCCTGCTCCTCTGGTCCTTCTGCCGCCTGCCTGATACCGACCCGGCTTGTTCCAGTGACCCTGCTCCCGCCTCTGCCTTGTCTCCAATATACCTGTCTGTGTATGACCCAGCTTGTCTGACCCTTCTGAGTTCCAGTCCTGTGGGATTCTCCTCCTAGTCTGCTGTTCCAGTCTGCTGACCACCCTGCACAGTGCCACCTGGAATTTCGGACTGACCTCCTTGCTGTTGATCCTGCCAGGCACTCGTGCTACTCTACACTCCTGCACCTCCTGTTTACTCTATCAGGGGCCTTGAGTCAGAGGCATAAGAGAGGCCTTCCTCTGCAGTTCAGGCTCATCTACTAGGCACGTGAGATATATACAGTGCTGCCACATGCATCAGACATTTATTTGTGTAAATTTGTATTACCTCACTGAATAATGCATGCACATACACAAGCACAAAGATCTTCAGATCTACATAAACAGCTCATCGCCACCATAAAAGAGTCATGACATGGCCTCTCTAGGATGACTCACATCGACTCATGTTTCAGCAGCCTTAGGAATTGCACATGAGTAAAGCTGCACTAGTAAAACAGTGCTGTATATATTAAAATATATTGTATGTATATTTTGAAATGCACTGTCTGAGCCATTTTTGTACAATTTAGGCCTGAAGATTAAGTAAAACCCCTATGATATACATTTTCTGAAAGCAGAGACCCTGCAGAATAAAATGGTGGCAATTGCATTTTTCAATTTCATATGATATTAGCACAATGGTTTATCAAACCCATATTTTGAGTACAAAATTCACTAAAGTTTATTTTTGTGCACACAGATGCAATAGATTACTAATTTTTTGGTAAAGTATAAAGAAATGAGGTTGTGTTGAGTAAATGGATGCCAAACATGTCAAGCCTTAAAACTGTGCGTGCCTCTAAAACATAGATAAACGTTGGTACCCAAAATTGGCCATAGGCGATGTTTCAAAACCCCTATATGTTATCAGTTGAGAGTTAAAGCTGAACTAATGTCACTATACTCACCTCCCCTCAAAATGTCCAAAGTAGATGAGGTTTCCCTCGCCGGCGTTTTCATTGGCTCGTGCGAGATGTCATAACTCCTGAGCATGGGTCAGTCATCCTGGCAAACTGGGACCATGCCAGTGATATAAGCTAAGCTGACCATGCGCAGCTTACTTTACATGCTGCTGAAGGCTGCAAACAGGCAGGTGGATATTTTATTGCATGTCTTTTCTGTGAAGAAATAGCAATTTTTAGGAAAAGGCCTTCAGTTCCACTTTAACTGTGAATAATGGCCCCAGAATTATTGCTTTTATTCAGACGTTTGCTGCAATACCCAGTATGTAAAGCAATTGGTTTCGTATGCCGGTGTTCTGCCGAATAAGTTCCGCCCGGCGGATAAGGACCCCCTTGTACTGCGCAGGCGCGGCGGCTAGTTTCCGAAAATAGCTGAACACTACACAGCGCATGCACAATGACTATGGCATATGTCCGCACGCTCCCGATGCTAGTGCTACTCTGCGGGGGTGATTTTACCAATAAAGTACACGTCTTAGCAGGGCGTGTTGATGGGTTCTGCAATGTTAATGTTAAAGTGTGAGAAGTATTGAAATTGTCCATCAACATTGGTGCCCTTATCATCTCTGTGCATCATTTTGTGAGTAAAATGTGCAAATGCGCCCATCAACATGACCTGCTAAGACGTGTACTTTATTGTTGAAATCGCTCCCGCCCCTTGCAGAGTAGCAGTAGATTCGGGAGCGTGCGGCATTAGCATCAGGAGCGTGCGGCATATTGGCGCATGCGCCGTGTAGCGCTGAGTGTCAGCTCTACATGTTAGCCTATTTTCGGAGGCTTGGTAGGCTCGGTTGAGGTTTGTACTGCACAAGCGCCGTGCAAGCGCCGCGCCTGCGCAGTACAGGGGGGGTTCAAATCCGCCGTGGGAACATTTTCGTCAGGACACCGGCACACCCAACATCTTATAACATTCCTATGTGCTTGCATTCCCCTACACCACAGGTGTCAAACAGGCGGCCCTCCAGCTGTTGCGGAACTACAAGTCCCATGAGGCATTGCAAGGCTGACCGTTACAAGCATGACTCCCACAGGCAGAGGCATGATGGGACTTGGTTCCACAAAAAGCTGGAGGGCTGCCAGTTTTGCCTTAGGGGATCATTCAGAACTCTTGGACAGGTGCAGCTGAATTTCTGACCTGAAGTTGACCTGCTTTAGACCTCTTTCACACTGAGGCATTTTTAAGGCGCGTTTGGGCTAAAAATAGCACCTGAAAAATGCCTCCCTTGCCACCCCAATGTGAGAGTCGGAGTTGCTTGCACACTGTGGCGGTGAGCTTGCAGGATGTTAGAAAAGTCCTGCAAGCATCATCATCTTAGGAGCAGTGTATACACTGCCCCTGCCCATTGAAATGAATGGGCACCGCTGCCTTGCCGGGTGCTATTAACCCTTTCCTCGGCCGCTAGCGGGGATTAAAAGCGCCCCGCTAGCGGCCAAAAAGCGCCGCTAAAATTATGGTAAAGCGCTGGCTAAAGCCTAGTGTAGCTCAGTGTGAAAGGGCTCTTAAACAGGTGTGCAGTCTTGTAGACTTGGATTGGGTCGAATCTGGCTCCAAAAATGAAAGCCCCATACACACCAGTAGTGATGGGGGTCGGGCGTGTTCGGATCGAACCCACCAGGAAGCCATCACTGTACACCACCAATCATAGGCAGTGAGGCATTTTCCGACCAGCCACTGCACATACACATGTTGCTTATGATTGTGTGCAGTGCCGGCTTCCTGGCGGGTTCGATACGAACACGCCTGAGCCCATCATTACAAACCAGACAAAGTAGTGGAAGGGGAGGATTTATCCCCCTTCTGATTTTTGATACTCTAATCAGCTATTAAAAATGGCCTCCTCCCCCAACCACATATAGTAGGGGGTCTATTGTTCATATAGTCTAAAGGAGGTATAAAGCAGAAAAAGAAATACTTACTTTACTCCTTGCTTTAGCAGGTTTCTTTCCTGATGGTTACAGGATGAACGACTGGTCACTTGTATGACCGCTGCCTTCTCTTGCACTGCTGGTCCTGCATTGTACATGAGGAAGATGAGGACCTGCCCACATTCCGGGGCTGTAGTTGATTGGGTAAGAGGAGGTGGCCATCAGAGAAGAAGGGAATAAGCTAACCCAATTCCTACTATCTGTTTACACCCCATCCAGCCAAAATAAACAAGCAATTAACCCTTACTGTATGGATGGGCCTACATAATGTTTTGCATTACAACCTATTTCAGGTTATAGAGCGGTCTGTACTCCCATTAGGGACATTTATCCTCTCTCCAATTTCACCAGGGCATAAAGTGAACATTTTACATCTGTAACTGGAACACAAGATGAGGGGGAAATGCAGAGAGCTGTTTTGGGGACAACTGTTAAAGGTGGGGCTCCCCTCGCTTTGTGAAGACGTACACTTATTTCCTGTGTAAGTTGAAGGATGTAAGGGAAAATCTCCCCAGTGGGGACAAAGGCCACAATAACGACCTGGCAGAGATTCTAGTCCTTCTACACTCTATTCAAGAAAAAAATATTGGTGGGGTTCCATGTTTAACAAACATTGCTGACGCTTTATTTAACCCCTTCGTGACTAAGGGTAAAACAAATGTTAATGCCCAAGCATAATTTTGTCACAGCTGCTTTGTGCATCGAGGTTTTTTTCAGGACAAATTGGGCTTTCATTTGGTGGTAAATGGTTAGGCCTCATGCCCACGGACGTTTTTACAGCCACTTTTATGAGCGTTTTTTGCAGCTTAAAAGCGGCTCTCCATGTTAGCCTATGGCCTTGTGCTCACCATGACATTTTTGAGCTGTAAATGGCATAGGCGTTTTTAAGCTGCAAAAAAAAAAAAACCAGGACCAGTGCGTTCTGAAGCTCCAGCGTTAGAGCTGTAAAGACATCAGACGCCGGCAAAGGGTGTAAAAACGCGATGTAACGAGGCTTAACGCTGTGTTAAGCCTCGCCCGGCGTTTCTTTCTCTATTCCAAATCAATGGTTCCCTATGGGAGCCCACTGATTTGAATAGAGGTCGCACCAGAAGTCGGATCAAGATGATCCGACTTGCGGGGCAACTCGTGTGCGGAGAATCTTGAAGGGGAACCCCGCGAAAATTTTAAAAAAAAATTGCGTGAGGTTCCTCCTCAGGACGATACCAGACCCTTCAGTCTGGTATGGATCTTGAGGGGGAACCCCCCCCCCACACCAAAAAAAATGGCACGGGGGTTCCCCCCAGGATCCATACCAGACCCTTATCCGAGCACGCAGCCCGGCCGGTCAGGAAGGGGGGGGGGGGACGAGCGAGCGCCCCCCCCTCCTGAACCGTACCAGGCCGCATGCCCTCAACAGGGGGGGTGGGTGCTTTGGGACAGGGGGGCGCCCTGCGGCCCCCCACACCAAAGCACCTTGTCCCCATGTTGATGGGGACAAGGGCCTCTTCCCGACAACCCTTGCCGTTGGTTGTCGGGGTCTGCGGGCGGGGGCTAATCGGAATTTAATAAGGGGGCACCCAGATCCCGGCCCCCCCACCCTATGTGAATGAGTATGGGGTACCCCTACCCATTAACCTGGGGGAAAAGTGTCAAAAAACAAACAAACACACTAGACAGCTTTTTAAAGTAATTTATTAGGCAGCTTCGGGTGTCTTCTACCGACTTCGGGGGTCTTCTACCGACTTCTCCGCTCTCCGGTGCTTTCTGCACCTCCGCTATCTTCTGCCAGCTCTTTTGCTAGCGGGGGCCCGGTCTTCATCGTCGTCTTCTTCCCTCTTCTCTTCTTGAGATGTTGACAAGATGAGGTCTGCCGCTGTAATGCTGTGTGCCCTGCGCACTTATATAGGCATGGGGCGTGGTCACCGGGTGATGTCACGCAATTTTTTTTTTAATTTTTGTGGGGTTCCCCTTCAAGATTCTCCGCACACGAGTCACCCCGCAAGTCGGATCATCTTGATCCGACTTCTGGTGCGACCTCTATTCAAATCAATGGGCTCCTATAGGGAACCATTGATTTGGAATAGAGAAAGAAAAACGTGGCTGAAAGCTAGCGCGGGGAAACGTGCATTGGATTTAATGCAAAACGCGGAAAAAATCGTGTTAAAAACGCCGCTTTTTTCCTGGCGTCTGTACTAGCTTTACAGCCCATTTTTTTAAAACGTCCGTGGGCATGAGGCCTAATTGATATCTTCAGATTTTTTTTATTTACTATTATTATCGGTTAGGAAAACTGGTCCAAAATAATTTTCAATTATAAATTAAATTAAAAAATGTAGCTGTATATTTTTTGTTACTTCCATAACCTACCACCAAAGAACCCAAAATAAATTCTCCTGTTCCAGACAATTGCAGAGATTCCATGTGTATATTATTTGTTGTTTGTACCCGTAGTACAGCCCACAAACAATGGGGCGCATTTTGCTTTTTTTTTTATCCTACCTAAAACACACTGACGCGGATCTTAATTTAAAAACAAAAATAAAAAAATTCAGTTTTCTTTTTAAAATCCTGCCCAAAATTTACTTACCCTGACCTTTGACCCTTGCTTGATCCAGCGGTCAAAACATTCCTATCCTGAATGCGATTCCTCCATGTTCAGGAGAAGAACAGGATGTTAAGCCCTGTACACACGGCCGGGAATTCCGTCAGGAAAAAAACGTCGGTTTTCCTGACGAGATTCCTGGCAAGCTTTTCTTGCAAACCTGTGCATACAGACGGCCATTCAAAAGAACCGCCGTTCTTTTGAATGGCAAGAACGCAGTGACGTAATCGACTACGACGAGCATGCGCTTGTCACATACGAAGCTGTCGCTGCCATCTTGCTTCACCCTACACTACCCTTGTAAGCTCATCGAGCATGCGCGGGATTACCTGGGGACAGGTAAGCATGTAGCCTCGTACACATGCACGGTTTTCTCGTCGGGAAACAGTCCGACGAGAATCCAGACAAGGAAATAGAGAGCAGGTGCTCTATTTTTCTCATTAAGATTCCCGACAGTTTTCCCGACGAAAGAAAAAGGAAAGAGTCCTGGACTGCCGCACTCTGTGTAAACGGTTTATTTCAAAATTTCAAACGGTAAAATCCCAAAAATTAATCCATAAAATCCAAAAGCAAACGAAAACAGACAGTGGTCATACAGGGGTGAACCTCTAACGCGTTTCACATCATAAATTGATGCTTACTTATAGCTGAAGTGTGTTTTCCCGACGAGAAACCATACACGCGGCCGGTTTTCTTGGCAAAAAGCTTTCCCAGCAGTTTTCTTGCCGAGAAAACCGGCCGTGTGTACGAGGCTTCAGGGGAAAATCTCCCCAGTGGGGACACAACAGTAAAAACCTGGCAGAGATTCTAGCCCTTCTACACTTTATCCCCCAAAAAACACAACATACAGGAAGGCCCCTTTCACACTAGCGTTCCGATCAGATCCGTCTGTCAGTTTTTCTGGCGGACCTGATCGAAGCCACCATTTACTCCTATAGAGCGGCGGATGTCAGCGGTGACATGTCAGATGACACCCGCTGCTATCCGATCCATGAAATCCAGACGGATGGTGACCCTATTTTCCATACGTCTGGTGGACGGGATGAAAATGGACAGGCGGTCCGTTATCATCCCCATAGAGGACAGGAGGGGCTCTGACAGGTTTGTCTCAGCACAGTGAGAGGACCTGTCATTGGATCGAACCCCCGCTAAGCCAGGCGGATCGCCCATGTGAAAGGGGCGTAACAAAGAAATTGTATACAATTCATCTGGGTAGAGTGTTAAATGTCTAAGTATGTGTCAGTCAAACTATCACAACAGTAAAAACTGATACATGGCCTGGTTATGAGAGGTATGTATACAGGCTGGTACACAAGTGGTTAAACACCAAGACCATTCCTTACTATACCCAGGTGATGAATTCATGTTCATATCCTGGCCATGTTGTATTCTAAATGAAGTATAAATGCTCATTTACGCCACAATCTCTGCGCGTTTACATGCATTTTCAGTCATTTCTTAAAAAAAAAAATTGTTATATATATATATATATATATATATATATATATATATATAAAATTTGCGTTTAGTGTAGTGTGGTGTAAACTAGTCTTACTGTAATAGTTATTTTTCTATATGCGTCTGTACTGCGTTATGCTCTGTTCACACCTGTGCAATTTTGGCTCACCTTGGCAGTGCATCAAAAGCGCATAAAAAAAAAAAGTCCTAACCGTTCACTTTTTTTTTTTTTTTTTCTTTTACAGTGAGCTGCACTTTTAAGGTCCTGCTTGCGCACTAAAAAAACGCACCAGACTGGCTGTGATGTAAATGTTTCCTAATACATGGAGGACACCGCAAAGTTAAATTCTCTTGAGTTAAATCCTTTATAACTGTCATTTAGTTACACTCTGTATGTGTAATATTTGTTGTTATTTTTTACCATCTTATATTTACATGACTGTAATTCTTCCTATTTGATATATCAATAAAAACTATTGAAACAGGAAGACACCGATGACAAGTCACCTGGAAGCCTCTGCTGATCTGTGTGTTACAGCAAACATCAGCAATGACAGATCCGAGAGCAATGTACTATGAGAACACATCACACACAGTGCTCTATCCACACACACAGATCATCGTACTACTGAGCCACCCAGTCACACCTAATAACAATGGTACACAGCCTCCCCATAACCCACATCGCACACCCGACCATCACAAGCTCCCATAATCCAATGAAGAGATGATTACCAGTCTCCGCTCCGCCCCCTGCACCTCCAGCGATGACCAAATCCTTATTCCCAGTTTGTTTTGTTCTACCTCCAAGCTCCCTTCCGCAGGCGTGGCCACAGCGGTGATACTACAGTCACGTGACTGATGCTCAGCGCGAGAAAGCACACGGCTCCGTAATGATTGGACGTATTGAGCCGCAGACAATAATTGGTTGTCAATCAGCCCGTGAGTCAGCGACTCAGCGCCCATCTTTAATGATGGCAAGAGGTCATTTTCTTTTTGTTGTTGTTTTCTTTTGTATATCAATGTAGACTGTGGCTTGGTTTCTAAAATTAATGATTATTTCTTTGTTGATTTGTGGTTTATTTTGCTTCTTGGTATTTTTTCATAGGTGTTGTGTTGCCCACTTAAGACCCGGACCATTATGCAGCTTAACCACTTAAGCCCCGGACCATTTGGTAGCTAAAGGACCAGAGGTGAATTCAGAATTTTGCACTGCGCTGCTTTAACTGGAAATTATGCGGACATGCAATGTTGTACCCAAACAAAATTTGTGTCCTTTTCTTCCCACAAATAGAGCTTTCCTTTAATGGTATTTGATTGCCTCTGCGATTTAAATTTTTTGCGATATAAACGGAAAAATAACGATTTTTTTAAAAAAATATGATATTTTCTACTTTTTGTTATAAGAAAAATCGAATAAACTCAATTGTAGTCATACATTTAGGCCAAAATGTATTCAGCCACATGTCTTTAGTAAAAAAAATGTCAATAAGCGTATATTTTTTGGTTTGCGCAAAAGTTATAGCGTCTACAAACTAGGGTACATTTTCTGGAATTTACACAGCTTTTAATTTATGACTGCCTATCTCATTTCTTGAGGTGCTAAAATGGCAGGGCAGTACAAAACCCCCCCCCAAATGACCCCATTTTAAAAAGTAGACACCCCAAGGAAATTGCTGAGAGGCATGTTGAGCCCATTGAATACTTTTTTTTTGTCCCAAGTGATTGAATAATGACAAAAAAAATAAATAAAAAATTACAAAAAGTTGTCACTAAATGATATATTGCTCACACATGCCATGGTTATATGTGGAATTGCACCCCAAAATAAATTTTGCTGCTTGTCCTGAGTACGGGGATACCACATGTGTGGGACTTTTTAGGAGCCTAGCCGCGTACGGGACCCCGAAAACCAAGCACCGCCTTCAGGATTTCTAGGCACAAATTTTTGATTTCACTCCTCACTACCTATCACAGTTTCGAAGGCCATAAAATGCCAAAATAGCACAAAACCCCCCCAAATGACCCCATTTTGGAAAGTAGACACCCCAAGCTGTTTGCTGAGAGGCATGGTGAGTATTTTACAGCTCTCATTTGTTTTTGAAAATGAAGAAAGAAATGTTTTTTTTTTTTTTTTTCAATTTTCAAAACTTTGTGACAAAAAGCGAGATCTGCAAAATACTCACAATACCTCTCAGCAAATAGCTTGGGGTGTCTACTTTCCAAAATGGGGTAATTTGGGGGGGGGTTTTGTGCCATCTGGGCATTCCATGGCCTCCGAAACTGTGATAGGCAGTGAGAAGTGAAATCAAAAATTTACACCCTTAGAAAGCCTGAAGGCGGTGATTGGTTTTTGGGGTCCCGTACGCGGCTAGGCTCCCAAAAAGTCTCACACATGTGGTATCCCCGTACTCAGGAGAAGCAACAGAATGTATTTTGGGGTGTAATTCCACATATGCCCATGGCATGTTTGAGCAATATATCATTTAGTGACAACTTTGTGCAAAAAAAAAAAAAAAAAATTGTATTTTTTCCGCAACTTGTGTCAACAGATAAAATATTCCATGGACTCGACATGCCTCTCAGTATATAGCTTGGGGTGTCTACTTTCCAAAATGGGGTCATTTGGGGGGGTTTTGAACTGTTCTGGCATTTTATACACAACATTAGGAAGCTTACATCCACTCTTCTAACCACTTGAAGACAAAGCCCTTTTTGACACTTTTTGTTTACATGAAAACATATTTTTTTTTGCAAGAAAATTATGTTGAACCCCCAAACATTATATATATTTTTAAAGCAAAGGCCCTACAGAATAAAATGGTGGGTGTTGCATTTTTTTTTCTACACAGTATTTGCGCAGCGATTTTTCAAACGCATTTTTTGGGGAAAAATACACTTTTTTTAATTTTAATGCACTAAAACACACTATATTGCCCAAATGTTTGATGAAATAAAAAAGATGATCTTAGGCCGAGTACATAGATACCAAACACGACATGCTTTAAAATTTCGCACAAACGCGCATTGGCGACAAACTACATACATTTTTAAAAGCCTTTAAAAGCCTTTACAGGTTACCCCGTTAGATTTACAGAGGAGGTCTACTGCTAAAATGAATACTCTCGATCTGACCTTCGCAGTGATACCTCACATGCATGGTGCAATTGTTGTTTACATATGACGCCAGACCGACGCTTGCGTTCGCCATTGGGCAAGAGCAGGGCAGGACAGGGGTGCTTTTTTTTTTTTATTATTATTAATTTTGCTTTTTTATTTTATTTTTAAATTGTTCCTTCCATATTTATTTATTTTTAATAATTTTTATTGTTATCTCAGGGAATGTAAATATCCCCTATGATAGCAATAGGTAGTGACAGGTACTCTTTTTTTGAAAAAACTGGGGTCTAGACCCTAGATCTTTCCTCTGCCCTCAAAGCATCTGACCACAACAAGATCGGTGTGATAAAATGCTTTCCCAATTTCCCAATGGCGCTTTTTATATCCGGGGGGGGGACATTACCTCCCACTGCTTGTAAAAGCAGTCCAGAGGCTAATTAGCCACTAGGATTGCTTTTACATGAAAGCCGGCCGCTGGCTGAAAAGACTGATACCAAGATGATACCTAAACCCGCAGGCATCAATCTGGTATAACCATTCAAAGTCCAGCAACATACCAGTAAGTTGCTGGTCCTTGTTGGACATGTATTGTAATCTTTTTTTTTCATGCAGCCAGTTGGCTGAACGAAAAAAGAGATTGATCGGGTGGGTATGCCCATCATTAGAATACCGCCCTTCATCCACCCACTTCTAATGATGGGCATACATGCACCATTTATATATGCCGAAGCATGGGGGCATCCTCCCGCAAAAAAGTTATGCCGCACACACATGGTCGGACTTTTCCACGGGCAAGCCTCCATCGGAATTTCGACCGTATGTACGCGGCATTAGGAGCAAAATCACTCCTCCGCCCCTGCTGCCCCAATGCTTCGGCATATATGCTTTTTTTTTTTACTGTGGTGGTGAAATCACCTCCTACAGCACTGGAGTCGCAGGGATCAGGCCTGTCTCTGCGAACGCTGCAGTTATGTGTGTTGTGTTTTGCAAGTGACAGTGATCGATCGATACTGCACTTGGGTGGCCTGGGCTGGACGGAGGGGCAAAACGCAGGTGCTAGCAGGTATCTGGGCTGATCCCGCTAACACTGCATTTTTGGGAACCCTAAACTGCTGGTGACGCTAGTATAGATCTGATCAGATCAGATATTCATCTGTTCAGATACTATACCACTAAGGAGGGTGTATGCTTCACGCGTGGGTGTTAGCGTTACTGGCACTAACCTGACGCTGCCTGGGATGTGACGCAGACCCTCTCTGACGCTAAAACCTAATTGATATCACCCGCCGGGCGATCAGGGGGTTAAACCTTTATTGGGTTATATATACAGCGGGTGCCCTGACACTATAAAAAGCAAACTAACTAACCAGTGTCACCCGTAACACTTATATGATGATCACTGGTGAAAGGGTTAACTAGGGGAAATTAGGGGGTTAAAACCTTTATTAGATAATATATGGGGGTACCTGATGCTATAAAAACCTGCGGCGAACCTAAAAAAAATTACTGGCTACCGATCTGCATCACCGACCCTAAGACAGCGATCAGAAAAATGATCGCTTAGCGACAGTGGTGATAGGGGGTGAAAGGGTTACCTGGGGGGCGATCAAGGGGGTTAAACCTTTATTAGATAATTTATGGGGGTACCTGACGCTATAAAAACCTGCGGCGAACCTAAAAAAAATTACTGGCTACCGATCTGCATCACCGACGCTAAGACAGCGATCAGAAAAATGATCGCTTAGCGACAGTGGTGATAGGGGGTGAAAGGGTTACCTGGGGGTGATCAAGGGGGTTAAACCTTTATTAGATAATTTATGGGGGTACCTGACGCTATAAAAACCTGCGGCGAACCTAAAAAAAATTACTGGCTACCGATCTGCATCACCGACGCTAAGACAGCGATCAAAAAAATGATCGCTTAGCGACAGTGGTGATAGGGGGTGAAAGGGTTACCTGACGGGCGATCAAGGGGGTTAAACCTTTTTTAGATAATTTATGGGGGTACCCGACGCTATAAAAACCTGCGGCGAACCTAAAAAAAATTACTGGCTACCGATCTGCATCACCGACGCTAAGACAGCGATCAGAAAAATGATCGCTTAGCGACAGTGGTGATAGGGGGTGAAAGGGTTACCTGGGGGGCGATCAAGGGGGTTAAACCTTTATTAGATAATTTATGGGGGTACCCGACGCTATAAAAACCTGCGGCGAACCTAAAAAAAATTACTGGCTACCGATCTGCATCACCGACGCTAAGACAGCGATCAGAAAAATGATCGCTTAGCGACGGCGGTGCTAGGGGGTGAAAGGGTTATCTGGGGGGTGATCAAGGGGTTAAACCTTTATTAGGGGGGTTAGGGGGCTACACTGGACCTAAAACTAAATGTAGTGACACTTTTACAGTCACAAATGTCACTGATTGCAGTGATCAGTAAATAAATGGTCACTGCAATCAGTGACACTGTGACTGGGGGCTGGGGGGTGATCTGGGGGGGCGATTTATGTGCCTATGTGTGCTGGTGTTAGTGTAGTGTTTGTGCACTAACCTTGATGTCTTCTCTTGTACGGCGCTCGGTATATGTGAGCGCCGCACAAGAGATGACATCACTTCCTCCTGCTTCCTCTGCCTGTGTTTACATTACACAGGCAGAGGGGGCATTCTCATTCGCCGGGAGCGATCGCGGGGGGGTGGCCGGAATCGAACGGTCGCCCCCCCATCTCGGATCGGTCCCAGACGAATTTCGACCACTCACTGTACAGAAGGGGGGTCCGATTGGACCCCCCAACTGTACAAAGGCAATCACGTATACTCTACGTGATTGTGCCTGTCGGTGCCATTGTGCCGACGTATATATACAGTGAGCGGTCGTTAAGTGGTTAAAGCGGAGGTCCACCCTGAAAAAATCTTTACAATAAAAATCCGAATTTTTTTTTAAAAATTAATAGAATTTTTTTTCTTTTTATACTCACCCTAAATGCCTGTTGCTATGCGGAAGTCCCCTAATCTGCCTCTAATGTTCCTCTTCTCGTCCGCGGTGGGTCTCCTTCCGCTTCCTCTTCTTGTGAATGGGGCGCGCTGCCTTCTGGGAATTGTGTGTATCCCAGGAGGCAAGCCGCCCATTCACAAAGCGCTGTGCGAGTGGGGCATGCGCAGTAGGAAACGGGCAGTGAAGCCTTACGTCCCCAGCGGCTTGTAGATGCCCGTCTTAGGCTGGGGGAGAGAGCCTGCGTGAAGTGTAATAATTTGCTCGCTATGAAGTGGAGGGATAATAAGAATGTTTTCCTTCTTACCTCCCTTCATGCAGACACGACAGTCCAAATTCCTACGGCGACTGGTGTTGTGGAGAAACCCCTCTGTGTCCACGAATATGACAAAAATATGGGAGGGGTGGACCTCAACGACCAGTTGTTAGCGCCGTATCTAATTGACCGTAAGGCGAGACGCTGGTACAAAAAAAAGTGTCTCTATCCTTATTCCAATTAGCTTTGCTGAACGCTCATGTGCTATACAGAGCTTCAGGCGGGACTTTATCTCTTCTAAAATTCCAGAATGAGATAGTCACAGAACTCCTGTATCCAGGCGGTTCTGCACCTCACCATCCCCAACCAAATGCAGTAAGCCGGCTGCATGAGAGGCATTATACGTATGCCCTCCAGAGTACCCCTACTCAACGAACCCCCCAAAAAAGATTTCTTGTCTGTAGCAAGCGCGGATTTAGGCGTGACACCCGTTGTTTTTGTCCACTCTGTCCTGACAAACCTGGTCTTTGCCTTGGTGAATGTTTTGAACGCTACCACTCAAAAGTGAAGTTTTAGCGTAGGGTACAGCATTTCACAGACTAGGACACACTTACACAGGGTCTCCCAAGATGCCATCGCATTTTGAGAGACCCGAACCATTACAGTTGTTAAAGTTACAAATAAAAGTGTAGAAAAAAAACGTAAAAAACAAAACACAAAAAAAAAAAAAAAAAAAATTGTTGTTGTTTTATTGTTCTCTCTCTCTCTCTATTTTCTCTCTATTGTTCTGCTCTTTTTTACTGTATTCTATTCTGCAATGTTTTATCATGCTTGCTTTTCAGGTATGTAATCTTTTGTTTTCAGGTGCGCCATTCAACTGCAGCGCGGAAATATTTATCTTGACAACAACAGCGTTTGCTCCCACGATACATAAAGCCGTGACTCGAGTGCTGTAGGAGGTGATTTCACCACCACAGTTAAAAAAAAAAGAGCATATATGCCGAAGCATGGGAGTAGCAGGGGCGGAGGAGCGATTTTGCTCCTAATGCCGCGTACATACGGTCGAAATTCCGACGGAGGCTTGCCCGTGGAAAAGTCCGACCATGTGTACGCGGCATAACTTTTTTGCGGGAGGATGCCCCCATGCTTCGGCATATATGTATATATTTTAGGCACAGGTTGCGTTAAAAAAATGTTTTATTTTTTACTAGGTTTTGTTTTGGTATTTGCTTTGCAGGTATGGTATGGTAAGGTCTTACTGTTGTACTGTAATGTTACTTTGTTTTAATGTTAACCATCATTTGCTTAGCAGGTGCGCCATTCAGTTGCAGCGCGGATCTATTTATCTTGACAGCAACAGCGTTTGCTCCCACGATACATAAAGCCGTGACTCCAACGCTGTAGGAGGTGATTTCACCACCACAGTTAAAAAAAAGAGCATATATGCGGAAGCATTGGGGCAGCAGGGGCGGAGGAGCGATTTTGCTCCTAATGCCGCGTACATACGGTCGAAATTCCGACGAAGGCTTGCCCGTGGAAAAGTCCGACCGTGTGTACGCGGCATAACTTTTTTGCGGGATGATGCCCCCATGCTTCGGCATATATAAATGGTGCGTGTATGCCCATCATTAGAAGTGAGTGGATAAAGGGCGGTATTCTAATGGTGGGCATACCCACCGATCAATCTCTTTTTTTCGTTCAGCCAACAGGCTGCATGAAAAAAAAGATTACAATACATGTCCAACAAGGACCAGCAGCGTACTGGTATGTTGCTGGACTTTGAATGTTTATACCAGAATGATGCCTGCGGGTTTAGGTATCATCTTGGTATCATTCTTTTCAGCCTGCGGCCGGCTTTCATGTAAAAGCAATTCTAGCAGATAATTAGCCTCTAGACTGCTTTTACAAGCAGTGGGAGGGAATGCCCCCCCCCCAGATATAAACAGCGCCATTGGGAAATTGGGAAAGCATTTTATCACACCGATCTTGGTGTGGTCAGATGCTGAGGGCAGAGGAAAGATCTAGGGTCTAACCCCCCAACCAATTTTTTTCAAAAAAAGAGTACCTGTCACTACCTATTGCTATCATAGGGGATATTTACATTCCCTGAGATAACAATAAAAATGGTAAAAAAAAATAAAAAAATATGGAAGGAACAGTTTAAAAATAAAATAAAAAAGCAAAATAAATAATAATAAAAAAAAAAAAAAAAAGCACCGCTGTCCCCCCTGCTCTTGCGCAAAGGCGAACGCAAGCGTCGGTCTAGCGTCATATGTAAACAGCAATTGCACCATGCATGTGAGGTATCACCACGAAGGTCAGATCGAGGGCAGTCATTTTAGCAGTAGACCTCCTCTGTAAATCTAACGTGGTAACCCGTAAAGGCTTTTAAATGCTTTTAAAAATGAATGTAGTTTGTCGCCGCTGCGCGTTTGTGCGCAATTTTAAAGCATGTCGTGTTTGGTATCCATGTACTCGGCCTAAGATCATCTTTTTTATTTCATCAAACATTTGGGCAATATAGTGTTTTTTAGTGCATTAAAAATAAAAAAGTGTGTTTTTTCCCCCAAAAATGCGTTTGAAAAATCGCTGCGCAAATACTGTGTGAAAAAAAAATGCAACACCCACTATTTTAATCTGTAGGGCCTTTGTTTTAAAAAAATATATAATGTTTGGGGGTTCAACGTAATTTTCTTGCAAAAAAAAAAATGTTTTCATGTAAACAAAAAGTGTCAGAAAGGGCTTTGTCTTCAAGTGGTTAGAAGAGTGGATGATGTGTGACATAAGCTTCCTAATGTTGTGCATAAAATGCCAGGACAGTTCAAAACCCCCCCAAATGACCCCATTTTGGAAAGTAGACACCTCAAGCTATTTGCTAAAAGGCATGTGGAGCCCATTGAATATTTTTTTTTGTTGTCCCAAGTGATTGAATAATGACAAAAAAAAAAAAATGTACAAAAGTTGTCAACTAAATGATATATTGCTCAAACATGCCATGGTTATGTGTGGAATTGCACCCCAAAATACATTCTGTTTCTTCTCCTGAGTACGGGGATACCACATGTGTGAGACATTTTGGGAGCCTAGCCGCGTACAGGACCCCAAAAACCAAGCACCGCCTTCAGGATTTCTATGGGTGTAAATTTTTGATTTCACTCCTCACTGCCTATCACATGGAATGCCCAGATGGATGGATGGATGATAATTTTTTTTTTTTTTTGTCATTATTCAATCACTTGGGACAAAAAAAAAAATATTCAATGGGCTCAACATGCCTCTCAGCAATTTCCTTGGGGTGTCTACTTTCCAAAATGGGGTCATTTTGGGGGGTTTTGTGCTATCTTGGCATTTTATGGCCTTCAAAACTGTGATAGGTAGTGAGGAGTGAAATCAAAAATTTATGCCCTTAGAAACCTTGAAGGCGGTGCTTGGTTTTTGGGGTTCCGTACGTGGCTAGGCTCCCAAAAAGTCCCCGTATCCCCGTACTCAGGAGAAGCAGCAGAATGTATTTTGGGGTGTAATTTCACATATGCCCATGGCATGTGTGAGCAATATATCATTTAGTGACAACTTTGTGCAAAAAAAAAAAGTTTGTCATATTCCCGCAACTTGTGGCAAAATATAAAATATTCCATGGACCCAACATGCCTCTCAGTAAATAGCTTGGGGTGTCTACTTTCCAAAATGGGGTCATTTGGGGGGGTTTTGTGCTATTTTGGCATTTTATGGCCTTCGAAACTGTGATAGGTAATGATAGGTAGTGAGGAGTGAAATCAAAAATTTACGCCCTTAGAAATCCTGAAGGCGGTGCTTGGTTTTTGGGGCCCCGTACGCGGCTAGGCTCCCAAAAAGTCCCACACATGTGGTATCCCCATACTCAGGAGAAGCAGCAGAATGTATTTTGGGGTGCAATTCCACATATAACCATGGCATGTGTGAGCAATATATCATTTAGTGACAACTTTTTGTACATTTTTTTTTCTTTTTCTCATTATTCAATCATTTGGGACAAAAAATAAATATTCAATGGGCTCAACATGCCTCTCAGCAAATAGCTTTGGGAGTCTACTTTCAAAAATGGGGTCATTTGGGAGGGTTTTGTGCCATCTTGGCATTTTATGGCCTTCAAAACTGTGATAGGTAGTGATAGGTAGTGAGGAGTGAAATCAAAAATGTATGCCCTTAGAAATCTTGAAGGCGGTGCTTGGTTTTTGGGGTCCTGTACGCGGCTAGGCTCCCAAAAAGTCCCACACATGTGGTATCCCCGTGCTCAGGAGAAGCAGCAGAATGTATTTTGGGGTGTGATTTCACATATGCCCATGGCATGTGTGAGCAATATATCATTTAGTGACAACTTTGTGCAAAAAAAAAAAAAGTTTGTCATATTCCCGCAACTTGTGGCAAAATATAAAATATTCCATGGACTGAACATGCCTCTCAGTAAATAGCTTGGGGTGTCTACTTTCCAAAATGGGGTAATTTGGGGGGGTTTTGTGCTATTTTGGCATTTTATGGCCTTCAAAACTGTGATAGGTAGTGAGGAGTGAAATCAAAAATTTGCGCCCTTAGAAATCCTGAAGGCGGTGCTTGATTTTCGGGGTCCCGTACGCGGCTAGGCTCCTAAAAAGTCCCACACATGTGGTATCCCCATACTCAGGAGAAGCAGCAGAATGTATTTTGGGGTGCAATTCCACATATAAACCATGGCATGTGTGAGCATTTAGTGACAACTTTTTGTAATTTTTTTTTTTTTTTGTCATTATTCAATCACTTGGGACAAAAAAAAAAAATATTCAATGGGCTCAACATGCCTCTCAGCAATTTCCTTGGGGTGTCTACTTTCCAAAATGGGGTCATTTGGGGGGGGGGGGGGTTTGTACTGCCCTGCCATTTTAGCACCTCAAGAAATGAGATAGGCAGTCATAAATTTAAAGCTGTGTAAATTCCAGAAAATGTACCCTAGTTTGTAAACACTATAACTTTTGCGCAAACCAAAAAATATACGCTTATTGACATTTTTTTTACTAAAGACATGTGGCTGAATACATTTTGGCCTAAATGTATGACTATAATTGAGTTTATTCGATTTTTCTTATAACAAAAAGTAGAAAATATCATTTTTTTTCAAAATTTTCGGTATTTTTTCGTTTATATCGCAAAAAATAAAAATTGCAGAGGCAATCAAATACCATTAAAATAAAGCTCTATTTGTGGAAAGAAAAGGACGCAAATTTTGTTTGGGTACAACATTGCATGTCCGCACAATTTCCAGTTAAAGCAGCGCAGTGCCAAATTCTGAGAACACCTCTGGTCCTTTAGCTACAAAATGGTCCGGGGCTTAAGTGGTTAATGTAAAAATGAACCTTCTTACTATTACATTTAGAAGTAAAGGCAACACTTTAAAAAAAAAATTGTTTAGATTAATGCCCCGTACACACGATCGGTTTTCCTGTTGGAAAAAGTCTCATGAGAGCTTTTGGTCGGGAATCCCGACCGTGTGTATGCTCCATCAGACTTTTTCCAAAGGAAAAACTGCTGGAAAAAGATAGAGAGCATGTTCTCTATTTTCCCATCAGGAAAAAAAACTGATCGGAATTTCTGATCGTGTGTACAAATCCCCGACGCGCTAAATTCCGACGCATGCTCAGAAACAAATCGACGCATGCTCGGAAGCATAGAACTTAATTTTCCCGGCTTGTCGTAGTCTTTTACGTCACTGCGTTCTTGGCAGTCAAAAGTTCACCGAACGTTTGTGTGACCGTGTGTATGCAAGGCAGGCTTGAGAGGAATTCCGTTGGAAAAACCATCCAACGTTTTTCCAACGGGAAAACCGATCGCGTGTACGGGGCATTAGGGGGGGTTCTATCCCCTGTCAGGTTTATTTTTCCAACTGTTCACATTGGGTGCATTTTCCTTCACTTCCTGTCCCCAATGATTGGTTGTCACCAGAACTAGTGTCCCCATTGGATGATGTCTACTATACTACTATTCTGGGGACAACCCAAAATTCAGAATTTTCTTTCACTTTCAATGATAATGGTAAACAGGACAAATGGAGAGGGCGACTGAGGAGCACAAACAGCAATAAAACCTGACAGATGTTCTCTAAGCCCTCTTAAATCTAACCAAAATGAAAAGAAAAAGTTTGGCCTACTTTATGTTTGGAAATGTTTCTTTGCCATGTTTTTTTTACATTTTTCACTTACAACAGTTAAGCATTGTATATTTTTAAACTTGGTGATAAATGTTGTGGCATTTTAGGATCAATATTGATCTATACAGGTGATACTCGAAAAATTAGAATATCGTGCAAAAGTTCATTTATTTCACTAATGCAACTTAAAAGGTGAAACTAATATATGAGATAGACTCATTACACGCAAAGCAAGATAGTTCAAGCCGTGATTTGTCATAATTGTGATGATTATGGCTTACAGCTCATGAAAACCCCAAATCCACAATCTCAGAAAATTAGAATATTACATGCAATCAATAAAACAAGGATTGTACATAGAACAATATTGGACCTCTGAAAAGTATAAGCATGCATATGTACTCAGTAATTGGTTTGGGCCCCTTTTGCAGCAATTACTGCCTCAATGCGGCGTGGCATGGAAGCTATCAGCCTGTGGCACTGCTGAGGTGTTATGGAAGACCAGGATGCTTCAATAGCGGCCTTCAGCTCTTCTGCATTTTTCGGTCTGATGTCTCTCATCTTACTCTTGGCAATGCCTCATAGATTCTCTATGGGGTTCAGGTCAGGCGAGTTTGCTGGCCAATCAAGCACAGTAATCCCACGGTCATTGAACCAGGTTTTGGTGCTTTTGACAGTGTGGACAGGTGCCAAGTCCTGCTGGAAAATGAAGTCAGCATCCCCATAGAGCTCGTCTGTGGAAGGAAGCATGAAGTGCTCCAAAATCTCCTGGTAGGCGGCTGCGGTGACCCTGGACTTAATGAAGCACAGTGGACCAACACCAGCAGATGACATGGCTCCCCAAATCAACACAGACTGTGGAAACTTCACACTGCACTTCAAGCCTCTTGCAGTGTGTGCCTCTCCATTCTTCCTCCATACTCTGGCTCCTTGGTTTCCAAATGAGATACAAAATTTGCTCTTATCAGAAAAGAGGACTTTGGACCACTGAGCAACAGACCAGGTGTGTTTTTCTTTAGCCCAGGTAAGACGCTTCTGAAGTTGTTTGTTGTTCAGGACTGGCTTGACAAGAGGAATACGACATTTGAAGGCCATGTCCAGGATCCGTCTGTGTGTGGTGGCTCTTGATGCACTCACTCCAGCCTCAGTCCACTCCTTGTGAAAGTCCCCAACACTTTTGAATGGCCATTTTCTGACAATCCTCTCAAGGCTGCGGTCATCCCTGCTGCTTGTGCACCTTTTTCTTCCACACTTTTTTTTTGTCGGTTTTTGTTTGTCTCATCCATGTAAACTGGTATATTGGGCACAATTCACTAAAGTTTATCGCATGCGTTATGTCGGTCATGTGATCACTTAACACATGCGATAGCGAAAATGTCAAGTCACTCGTATGCAGTATTTAACAGAAGCACCAAAAACGGTCATTAAATAACGCATAAAAAGTCGTTAAAGTCAATTCACTAAAGGAAATAAATAAATGCACGCAGTAATTAGGTACTGCTCCAAGCGTATTTTTATCGTGACTGCGACATTATGGCGGACACATCGGACACTTTTGGCACTATTTTGGGACCATTCACATTTACACAGCGATCAGTGCTATAAATATGCACTTATTACTGTGTAAATGTGACTGGCAGTGAAGGGGTTAACCAGTAGGGGACGCTGAAGGGGTTAAGTGTGTCCTAGGGATGTGTTCTAACTGCAGGGGGGATGGGCTATGTGTGACACAACACTGATCACCGCTCCCGATTACAGGGAGCTGTCATCAGTGTCCTGTCACTAGGAAGAATGGGGAATTGCTTGTTTACATTAGCATTTCCCCGTTCTTCCTCTCGACATCGAGTCCGCGGGACCCACGGTTGGAGTCACGGAGCTTGCAGCGGGTGCCTACAATGCCGCGTCTTAAAGGCGACGTACAGGTACGTTAATCTGCCTGTACGTGCCATTCTGCTGACGTATATCGCCGTGAGCCGGTCGTCAAGCAGTTAAAATGACTCGCGGTTACAAATTCCGGCACCCGGCTATTAAATAAAAAACAGAAAAGAAAAACGACATGGGGTCCCGCCCCCAGTCTATACCAGGTCCTTCAGGTCTAATATAGATTTTAGGGTGAACCCCACACCAAAATAATAATAAAAAACATGTGCCCCCGCAAAAATACATACCAAACCCTTATCTGAGCATGCAGCCTGGCAGGTCAGGAAAGGGGGACGACGACGAGTGAGTGACCCCCCCTCCTGAACCATACCAGGCCACATGTTCTCAACATGGGGGGGGGGGTGCTTTGGGGCAGGGAGGGCTCTGCTCGCTTTTTTTTTTGTTTTATTTTGGCGTGTGGTACCCCCTAAAATCGATATCAGACCTTAAGGGCCAGGTATAGACGCTGTTTTTTTTTTTTTTTTTACTGGCACTTTTTGTTTTTCAGAAAACCCATTGATGACTCATTGGTTGTTAAGGACACCACGGCTGGCTTCCCAGCCCCACTCCTTATTAATCGGGCCGAACCACTTGCCCAACTTGTGAGATGCTTGCGATAACTTACCGCACAATGTAATGCGGTATTTTCAAATAGATAACGCATGCGAGTTAATAACGAGTGGTTCTTTGTGAATTGCACCGTTTTTTTTTTACGCTTTGCGATAATGTTACCGCATACTCGAATGCGGTAACATATCGCTTAGTGAATTGTGCCCATTCTGCTGAAGAGCTTGAGTTTGTAAAAAACAATAGACTTGCTGACTGGACTACCAGATGCAAATAAAGAAAGAAAGCCTAAAAAATAAAATGAATACAGCCATCACATCTAAGAAATGGGAAGCTGCAATATAATAAATGTTTGCTTTTGGGTTTAATACTGCTTTAGTTGTTGTAGTCCTTATTTGCCTTTGCCTACCTCTCCATTCACTGTCCTTTTCTGCAATGATGCCCAATCAGCTTCTGCGTCTGACTTCACTTCTGCAAAAAACCATGAAGTTGTGTTTCCTCGGACCACAGGGGTGAAAGCATCAGGAAAATGTGAGGGGAAGATGGGGACATAGTGGCGGTCATTGGAGGAGAGCAGGCTGAGTTCCCAGCATAGCTAGAGCATACCACAATGTGCTCTCCTGCTTAGTGTGGTCAGGTTTTTATTAGAAAAGCAGAGGGACTGAAAGGAACAGAAGGGATTTCACACAAAGGAAGCAATACAAAGAGAACAGGATACTTTCTTATACAAGTACATGGTACGGCAGGCACATATCAGGACAATAAAATGTTGGGTTTGCATACTCTTTAGGACTTATATGCTTTAGAGAGGGAAGCGGAATGTCTGAAACCTTCCAGTTGGGCAGGAGGACTAGGCAGGGCAGCCCACTTTCACCCTTACTATACACTCTGGCCAATGAGCCACTAGCAGCTCTGATTATACCCAATGATAGTATTGTAAGCGTTAAATATGGTACTATACATGAAAAAATCATGCTGTTTGCAGACGATATGCTTCTGCTCTTGACCGATACAGATCTTTCTCTTTAAGCTGTCATGTCCACCATTTTAGGTTCGAAGTATACTCTGGCCTCTTGAATAATTGGTCCAAATCTACATTGACAAACCTTAATGGCAGAGTTAACTCCCTACTTCCCTCTTTCTGCCATGTCCTAGTTACCTCATCCTTCAAATACCTTGGCGTAGAGATTTCACCATATCTCTGGGAAATCAATATTATGCCACTGGTATTATGCTTCTGGAATAGATTATGGTTATCCTTGATTGGCAGAGCCAGTCTTACCAAGATGATATTTATGCCACATCGTCTTTATTTTCCACACAATACTCTCACGGATGTGCCTCTCCGCATCTTCCATATAGTAATTTTTAGAGCGTTGCTATGAAGGGAGCAGTCGCCCAGGATCAAACTAGAACAACAGCACTCCAAATATAGGGGAAAGGTAGCTCTGCCTAACCCTTGGGTATACTACTTAGCAGCTCAACTACAGAATATGCGTAGTGGCCTGCAGGATCTTTTAGAGGACCGCTGTTCCTCTAAGGACTCCACACTGGCCGTGATTCTGAATTTTACCAATTCACTGGACCTTCCTGGGGGGCTGGAATCCCTTAATTTTTGCAAATCCAAGAAACTATACCGGATGTATATCTTAACACACAAGGTTTGGAGTAAAGCCAAACTTCAGAAAAAGGTTTTACTCACTATGCCCCACTTTGGCAGAATGAAGCCCAACTTGCGTCCGTTAAATTGCAGTATACCCCCATATGGCAGATGTGGGGACTTACCTGCGGCAGATTTTTAAAGATGGTGTCCCGATTCCCTTTTCACTACGCCCCCACAGTGAAAGGGTTAAATGTCTAGGAAACTGAAAAAATAAAAAATAAATTAAAAAAAAAGCACTTACCTAATCTCCAACCTCTGGGCATAGTAGGACCAAAGCCTGCTGCCACGTTCCTCCTACACTTCAGCAGTCACATGCCCTCTGACATCATCAAATACAATGCAGGGCCCATAGCCCTGCACTGGATGTGCTGACACCGAGGGGCCATCCATAATCTGAAGTGTAGAAGAGAAGAGCAGTGGGAAGTAGGGATCAAGTAAGTAAAAATATATATTTTTTTTTTTTCTGGAACCCTAGACATTTAATCCTTGCAGTGCTCTAGAAGATTTTTTTATTTTTATTTTTTTTCCTGAAATTAGACTGTAAGGCAAAATGGTGAAACCTAACCTCGCTCCTCCATAGCCTAAACAAGAACACTCATCAGATCTCAGAAACCATGTAAGAGTGGTCATAGTTATGTAATGCACCTTGAGCACTATAACTGAGCAAGAGATAAGCATCACCCTGGCAATGATGTACTAATGGTTCTCATTAATTACAAAATAGTAAGGAAGCAGCACCTTAGCACAGAGGGGACAAGGCACACAAAAATATGCATTCACCAGACATTATAGTGGTGGTGGTTGTGTTTTTTTTTTCTTACAATGGTACATTTAAACATGTAATCCATTTAGGTTTTGTCTGATGATCATATCTCCCTAAAGGATATTGGTGGTTTAAGGTGTCTGACTATTCTCGTCTATCCAGGCCACAGTATAGCTTTTAGTCCATTCAACTGGACTAAAGACATTTGTAGCTTTTACAAGTCACCTCTTCAGCATTTATATCCACACAGGTAGCAGAGACACCTTACCCCAATCACCATGGAATATGTAGATGTTGATTGTCTAAAAACAGAGCAGTATCCACTTTCTAAATCCCATCACCTACTGGAACACAAACTGTTTTTTTATTATTTCTTTGTAATTCTGCAACATTGGGCTGAGATGATAACAACGAACACACACTCCAAAACCAATAAATGCAGACATCTCAAGAATGCTTTGAAAGTATGTGTCTACCCAGACTGTGCTTTTGGTAAAACATCCACAAGGTCAAACAAGATCATTGGACCTTAAGGGGAGAAGCAGCGAAATATAATTATCCTGTATGAGATGGAGTGTTGGAAAAAACTCAGAAGGATCTTTTATGCCCTGTACACACGACCGGATTGTCCGTCGGAATAAAGTCCGATGGTTTGTCCGACGGAATTCCGCTCAAGCTGTCTTGCATACACCCGGTCACACTAAAATCCGACCGTCAAAAACGCGGTGACATACAACACTAAGACGAGCTGAGAAAAACGGAGTTCAATGCTTCCAAGCATGCGTCGACTTGGTTCTGAGCATGCATAATTTTTAGTCCGTCGGAATTGCATCCAGACGAACAGATTTTCCGGTAGAGATTTTTGGCCGTCGGAAAAATAAAGAACATGTTCTCTATCTAAGTCCGTTGAAATTTCCAAAGGAAAAAGTCCGATAGGGCATACACATGGTCGGAATATCTGATGAAACGAGCCCGTCTGACTTTTTCCATCGGAAAATCCGGTCGTGTACAAGGCATTACATCTATTGCATCCCTGTGCCATTCAAGCTCAGCAATATCCTGACACAGAAGCTTGTACATCCAGAAGACCAAACATCCAAACACAAGCAAATTACCTTGGTATATGCAGTGCCGTGTAGATTGGGGAGAAAAAAAACCTCTTAAAAGTATGGCCTATCATAGGAGGACAAATTCTACGGGTCACCATTCAGCGGTTTCTCTACACCTTAGGGGAGAAAGAACATTCTTTCAAAGGATAGTGTGGCACACATCTTGGACAGAGGACAACTGATTCACAAGAGGTATGAAAGAGGCTACTCTACGCCAAACTTGAACAACTATCCCTGAACAGGGGTAGAGGCCCTCCACCCCACCAGTCTTCCACTTATAATGTTGTGTTAACACCTCTACCCTGGTGATTTGACATTGATTCAAACTTTTAAGCAGCCCATAGATGTTTTTTTTTTCCCCTTAACCAGAGGGTTGAACTAAAAAAAATCTGACTCGATTCCCCCATCCACACATTTGATGTGGATGGAGGGATCCTCCCTGTTGAGCTATTGTATTTTTATAGCAGGCAGGCTTCCCCGCCATCAGAATGCACTAATCAGCATTGCAGGCCATAGCCTGCAGCGCTGATCGAGAGGCAAAAATCTGGAGGAGTGGTTGTATTAAAGTCGATCAGTAACTTGACTTCTGTACAGCCTACATGCCCATACATGGATTGAAATTTGGCCGGTCCCTGCTGAATCGGCCGAATTTTGATCCATGTATGGCTGGCTTTAGCCATGTAAATTGAGGAATTTGCAGACTTCTTGACACTAAGAATGTGATTTCACAAATTTCATACCACCCATTCTGTTCATGGATAATCAACAGCTACACATTCTATGGTGATACAGCAGGATTCAGTGCATTAGTTACATTACAGGTTGCCCCCCCCCCCCCCCCCCTCTTTAATCTGTCAACCAATCTGGAACTTTATAGAAGAATCATCAGAGAAAAGATCTATGGGATAAAGGCAGGGCCGTCTTTATTATTGATTGGAACCTGGGCAAACATTTTCTTGGCCCCAGCCCACCCCCCCCCCCCCCCATGCAATTTCGCTCTCCATCCCAAAAACTGGTCCAGGCTCACTAATTGGTTGCTGAACATTATTACCGCTCACTGATTGGTTACTGAAAGTTTCAGCCTTTTATCCATTTTTATCCTTTTAGCATCCATTTATTTACAACACATGCCAGCAGAAAAACAATAAGTGCCATACTTACGCACCACAAACACATCAACAGACACAAAATTATATATATATATATTTTATAAGTTACATAAATCGCAGCTGTTCCCACACTGGCAACCACCCACAGTCAGAACACAAAACACGTAGCGAGTGTGTGGGTACAGGAAACGCAGGGAAATCACATAGTGCAAAAGCACCATGCGACTTCCCAGTGGCTACATTTAAAAAAAGGGGCAGGCTCCTTTTTTTTTACCCCTGAAAATGCAGGCACAGCTCCCCATACAAATAAATGGGCTGTCGTACCCGGCAGATGCAAGCCTCAAACCCACTCAAGTGTGAGCCTAGCCTTGGGATGCAGGGCAGTGTACACATGTCAGTAGTAGGTAGGGCACTGTACAGAGGTCAGTAGTATGTAGGGCATTGTACAGAGAAAAGTAGGGCAGAGGACAGGAGATGAAAGGACAGAGGATAGGGGGTCAGTAGAGCAAAGGACAGGGGATAAGGGGTCAGTAGGGCAGAGGACAGGAGATGACAGGACAGAGGATAGGGGGTCAGTAGGGCAGAGGACAGGAGATGACAGGACCGAGGATAGGGGGTCAGTAGGGCAGAGGACAGGAGATGACAGGACCGAGGATAGGGGGTCAGTAGGGCAGAGGACAGGAGATGACAGGACCGAGGATAGGGGGTCAGTAGGGCACAGGACAGGAGATGACAGGACCGAGGATAGGGGGTCAGTAGGGCACAGGACAGGAGATGACAGGACCGAGGATAGGGGGTCAGTAGGGCAGAGGACAGGGGGCAACAAGACAGTGTACAGATGTCAGTGGGAGCAGTGTATGGAGTTCATTAGAGCAAAGTGCAGTTTTCAGGGTTTAGCAGGGCAGAGGACTGGGGGACACCAGGGCAAAAGACCGAGCGTCACAAGGGCATAATACAGGGGGTCAAGACGAAACAGTACGGGGGGGGGTCAGCATGGCACCGTAAAAGGGGTCAGGA
Organism: Rana muscosa; assembly: GCA_029206835.1. NCBI lineage: Eukaryota > Metazoa > Chordata > Amphibia > Anura > Ranidae > Rana > Rana muscosa. Next base: position 192,624,000 of record CM055117.1, read on the forward strand.
GAGTGCAGGGCACAGTGCAGGGAGTAAGGGCAAAGTATAGGGGGGTCAGGAGGTAAGAGTATGGGGATGGGAGGGCACAGTATAGGCGTCAGGAAGGCACAATACAGGGGCTGGGAGGGCACACACCAGGAGCTGGGAGGGCACAGTATGGGCATCGGGAGGGTACAGTACGAGCGTCAGGAGGGCACCGTACGGGCGTCAGGAGGGCACAGTACAGGCGTCAGGAGGGCACAGTACAGAGGTCAGGAGAGCACAGTACAGGGGTGAGGAGGGCACACTACGGAGGTCAAGAGGACACAGTACAGGGGTGGGGAGGGCACAGTATGGGGGCTGGAAGGAAACACACAGGGTCAGGAGGGCACACACTAGCTAGGGGGCAGTAAAAACCTGGAGGCAGTTACAACCTGTAATAAACCCATTCATTTCTCCCAGCGCTACATGAAAAAGATGCCATCTTCCCATTTGTCAGCAAACATGCAGCACTTCTATGCTAAGCTGCAGTAACTTATCAGACTTAGTATAGAGGTGCCTGCAGATGAGTTTACCTCCGCAGTCCGGACACACTCACTAGCTCAGGACTCGGCTTATCTCCTCACCGCGCTATCACATCACACTCTTCCCAGTGGGTGTGATCTCATAGCTCGGGCACATCCCCGTCCCGCCCGCTCCTACATCCAACAGGAGGCTCCGTCATAGGGATGTCCCTTTGTTCAGGAGAGTGCCCGCAAAACAACGGGGGAGCGAGGAAGGGGGTGGTACAGAGGGCGGAGATTCCAGTCTGTGCAGACAGCAATCCCCAGTACAGTGATCCGCGATGTGCTGTCCTGACCGCAGCTTTGATTTTTGGGAGCTTTCTGACAGTTGGAGAGTATGGGCAGCGCGGTCTCTAGGGGCAGCTGCTTTGGACCCCTAACAATGACTGGGCCCTAGGCAGCTGCCCCTTTTGCCCTGCGGTAAAGACGGCCCTGGATAAAGGTAGGCTTCTTTCAGTAGAGAGAATAGGTCTATCAGCTAAGAATACTAGCAAAAAAACTAAGGCTAGCTGAGAGTCGGATGGGTTATATAGGGGATGTCCCAGCAGCTTCCTTTTTGCCAGTGTCCAATCACCTGAATGTAGCTGCATATAACCCATGGTAATGACCAATGATCCAGTGTTCAGTAATGTACGACTAAGGTAGAAGGATACGTTTTTGATTTAACCAGCAGATTGAATCCTCCCCACTGAGCTATTTTAATTTTAAATATTTGATTCACATATGAAATATTATTGTTTTTCGTGAACACCATTTATGACATGATAATTTGATCTTAAAGGGATAGAATCATTTTTTATTAATACATTGAGGTAGCTCACCATAGTTTGTTTTACTATTTAAGCTGCTACACTGATATTTTTGTGTTGGTAAGTGCTACTGTCTCTTTTTATGTAATTAAGTTTATCTGCATTTTAGCGCAGTTTTTTGTTTTTATCACAAACAGTGTTACATTTTGGCAGCAAATTTCGATTAAGTTTTAGTCTTAGTCTTGGAACTAAAATGTCATTTTAGTTTTAGTCCCATTTTAGTCTTCTGCAATTATTTTAGTTTTAGTCGTATTTAGTCGACTAAATCTCGAGTACATTTTAGTCGACTAAAACTCATTTTAGTCATCTAAAATCTAATGAGTGTAATTAAATTGTAGTGCATTAGTTAACATTTCTCTACAATTTCCAAACTCATTATATACTGCTGGAGTGAAAAATCGAATATGTTATCATTTATGGTATTGACGTATGAACTACAGACCAGTGTTACATTTGAAGTCAAATTTCAATTTAGTTTTAGTCTTAGTCTTTTGACTAAAATGGCCATTTTAGTTTTAATCGTATTTTAGTCATCTCAATTGTTTTAGTTTTAGTAGTATTTTAGTCAACTAAAATCGTATTGGTTTAGTCGACTAAAATGTTTTAGTCATTTTAGTAGACTAAATTAACACTGATCACTAATGCGTTTCACCCAAGGCAGGCTTGTTTAGAGCTGGGAGAAAGCAGATAGGCATTTCGACGGAACATCGGAAAACATCGGAAATGTCCGTAATTGCTGGCCTGCGCATGCGCGGCCGACTTACGAACATTTACGATATACAAACAGGAGGAAAGTCCCTAACGGGTTCGTAACCCGGGGATCCCCTGTAATGACAACATGAAAGAAGTTTGTTTGAGACCCTTTTGTTAATACATACAGTAGATAATAAGAGTCACGAGCGGACTGTTCATTTTAAATTGCAATAAGTAGAGGCTCCATCTTTAATTGTATATGGAACTTGAGATGCATTTTATTTAGGTCACATTTGAAGTTCTAAACGAGAATTGGTGATACCCCAAAAAGACAAGGCTAGTATAATCTATATAGACAGTAAAGATCTATACTTGAAAGAACGCACACTTTAGGTGTTTCTAAATGTTTACAAAATGTTTCTAAATCCACCAATTTAGTATATATTTTATACTGTACATGCTCTTTGTAAACAAGTTTGTATTCTCTTTTGTGAAAATCTTAATAAAAATATTGAAACAAGTTTGTTTGAAATCTTTGCAAATTTATTAAAAATAAAAAAGGGAAAAAAATTCCATATACAGAAGTATTCACAGCCTTTGCTCAATACTTTCTTGAAGCACCTTTGGCACCAATTACAGCCTCAAGTGTTTTTGAGTATGATGCTAAAAGTTTGGCACACCTATTTTTGGGCAGTTTCTTCCATTCTTCTTTGCAGGACCTCTCAAGCTCCATCAGGTTGGATGGGGAGCCTTGGTGTACAGCCATTTTCAGATCTCACCAGAGATGTTCAATCAGGGTCAAGTCTGGGCAACTCAAGCACATACACAGAGTTGTCCTGTAGCCACTCCTTAGTTATCTTGGCTGTGTACTTAGGGTCGTTGTCCTGTTGGAAAATGAACCTTCGCCCCAGAGCTCTCTGGAGCAGATTTTCATCAAGGATGTCTAGATTCCACTCCATGTTGCCATACCTTTGTGATATTAAATATGAGGCCAGAGGCATATCAGATCATTCCCCCCTGGTTATGTCCTTTAGATTTAAGGTTAACAAGGGAGATAAGCTATGGAAGGTTAATCCTTATTGGATATCACTTTTTCCTCCTGAGGACGTTAAATCAGATATTACTACTTTTCAGCAGATAAATAAATCTACAGTTTCACCTTTGATTTATTGGGATGCCCAAAAGGCCTATCTTAGAGGTCTTTTTATCTCACAAATATCAAAAAAAAAAAGAAGCAGTTTAGAAAATGGGGAAAAAACCCTGGCTGATAACATGATGCAAGCTGAGGCAGACTACGTATCTAACCCCAATAAAGTTACCCAAATACATTGGACGCGTAGTCAAGATGAATATGCACAAGTAGCTATTAAGAAAGCAGAAAACAAAAAGGTTCTTTTTAAAGCAACCTTATTTTGAGGAGGGGGAAGGCACTGGACATATATTGGCCTCAGTGGTAAAAATGCAACGCTCCTCGTCCGTTATAACTGAAATTCAATCCTCAGTATATGGGAAGACTAGTAAAACCCCAGAAATCCTTGAAGTATTTCAGATTTTTTACCAGGAGTTATACAAAAGTAGGATGAGAGAACAGGAGGGGGAGACGGAAACTTTCTTTCGGACTATTGATTTGCCAATGTTACAAGATGATGAGAAAGAGATGCTAGAGAGACCTTTAACACCGGAAGAGCTCAGAAATGCAACAGCCAACCTAACAATAAATCACCAGGATCGGATGGTCTTCCAGGGGAAATTTATAAAAACTATGGAGACGTGCTATTGCCTGATCTCCTATCAATTTTTAACCACGCTTTCGAGGTGGGATTTCTGCCCCCCTCAATGAACGAAGCAGTGATTATTTATATTCTGAAACCTGGTAAAGACACCACTAAACTGGATTCATATCGCCCAATTTCATTATTGACATCTGATGTTAAACTTTTGGCAAAGGTAATGACAAACAGACTCTCAAAATACATTGGCAAATTAATACATCCTGATCAGTCAGGGTTTATCCCTGGCAGATCGGCAGCTAACAATATTAGACGATTATTTTTAAATTTGCAAATACCCATAGATAATACAGGAAATAGAGTCATAGTGTCTTTAGACGCGTCCAAGGCTTTTGATAGTATGGAGTGAGAATTCCTCTGGACCTGTCTAAAGAAATTTGGAATAGGACCAAGATTTATAAAGTGGGTACAATTGTTGTATAGTGCTCCGAGTGCAAGAGTCCAAATTAACGGATCTATATCCTTACCATTCTCTTTGGAAAAAGGAACAAGACAGGGATGCCCCCGTCTCCACTTCTTTTTGCAATGGTCCTGGAACCCCTTGCGGAAGCTATCCGTAGTTGTCCAGATATTGTGGGATTCCGGAGAAGTGGGGGGGGGAGGAAAAAGTAGCACTGTTCGCAGATGATGCTTTACTGTTTTTGGGAGACACATATAAATCTTTATTAGCAGCCATTTCACTGATTGAATCCTACGGTAAACTCTCAGGATTCAAAATCAACTGGGATAAATCCGTAATAATGCCTATTGATTCTAGTGATCCAATGCAAGTGGAGTTTCCACATCAGGAAAATCAGATGAAGCAGGTTGTATTATTCAAATATCTAGGGGTGATAATCACCCCAAACATCAATGAATATATAGATAAAAATATACTTCCTCTAGTATCAAAATTTAGGCAACAAGGCAAAACCTGGTCTAAATTTCCATTGACTATGATTGGAAGAGCCAACCTGGTCAAAATGGTGTGGTTACCCCAACTGCTATACTTATTACATAATTGCCCAGTCTGGTTGACATTAAAATTATTTAGAGTAATTGATGCGACTTTTAGAGACCTTATATGGAAAACCAAGAATTAAGTTAGAAACCCTGCAACAACCAAAAGACAGAGGGGGAATAGCGGTACCTAACTCAAGATTTTACTATATGGCAGCACAACTTCAACATTGGAGTGGATGGGAGGAAATAGACAAACACGATCCCATACAGAATATATTAATGACCCAATTCAAAGCATCACCATTGGTACAGCAAATAGTCTCCCACCAATTCTTTAAAAGGAGAAAGATTCCAACTTTTAATTTAATTCATAGACTATGGGAAACAATACGTGCTGTTACGCAACATAGGGGATACACTAGACATATGCCAATATGGGATAACTACTGTTTACCGGAGCTGAATGAATTACCAGAATTATTAGAATGGAAAAAATTAGGATTAACCCTTCTATATCAATTATTCGAAGGAGATGTGTTTTTACCTTTCGATATACTGAAATCCCGCTTTCAATTACAAAATAGCAATTTTTACCAATATCTTCAGATACGACACGCTTTGCAGAGTCAGACCCAAACATTCCAACTTCAATACAACCCATCAGAGATTTTGACAAAGTCAACCTCTGTACGGTCCATGAAACGAGGACTAATAGGGGACCTCTATTTGATATTATTAAATGTAGAAAAAGCAGAGGGGCAGGTGAATAGCTTTAACCATTGGCAAAATGACTTGATAGATCTTAATGTGGAGGAATGGAAGAGGGCCATGGAGATTCTACCTGCGGTATCTATCTCACCATCGCAACAATTGACTCAGCTTTTCATAATACACAGATCTCACTACACTCCACAAAAATTATTTGCCTGGGGAAAATATACATCACCCCTATGTCCGAGATGTTCCGTATCGAATGGATCTCTTATACATATGCTCTGGCGTTGTCCTAAGCTTCATAAATATTGGGAAAAAGTGTTCCAGACCCTGAATACATTATGTAAGACAGAAATAACAAGATCCCCTAAAATAGGAATACTCGGAATAATTCCAAATGGAGTACTGCCAGCTGAGATGTATGCGATGTGGACTAGATCCCTCTACCTAGCCCGTAAGCTTATCCTACAAAAATGGATTGCTATAATGCCACCAACCCATAAACAATGGTGCAATAAAGTAAATTATATATTGAAAAGAGAGAGATTGGCTTATAAACATAGAGGAGTCCCCTATAAATTTAATAAAATATGGTCCTATTGGCTTAACCATAGAAATTTGCTATATGATGGTCTATGTGAGGGGGATGGGGAGGGCAGGGAGGGGGGAGGAGGATTAGACGAGGACAGGGAGAATGACTTATAATAAATCAATAAGCAGAAAATAGAACGAATATGAAATTTCAACTACTGGTGTAAGTGATCATCCAACAGCTCTTTTTCTTTGTGTTGTTTGTCTGTTTTTTGATGTCTGTTGTATTCTACCGCGGGATACGCTCTTAAAAATAGCTGTATATTATGACAAATGCTTGAATTAAGATTTAATTTGTTTTCTTCCTCCTTCATAGAATCACTTAAAGAAACTAAATGAAATTTGTACTAATTATATATAAGTAATTTTATCTATGTAATAAGCAATAACAAAAATCAATAAAAAAATTATTTAATTAAAAGAAAAGGATGTCTGTCTCTGTACATTGCTACATTCTTAATTATCCCTCGATCCTGACTAATCTCCCAGTTCCTGCCACTGAAAAACATCCCCACAGCATGATGCTGCCACCACCATGCTTCACTATAGGGATGGTATTGGCCAGGTGATGAGCAGTGCCTGGTTTCCTCCAGAAATGACGCTTGATAAATTAAGGCCAAAGAGTTCAATCTTAGTTTCAACAGACCAGAGAATTTTGTTTCTCATGGTCTGAGAGTCCTTCAGGTGCCTTTTTGAAAACTCCAGGGAGGCAGTCATTTGCCTTTTACTGAGGAGTGGCTTCCGTCTGGCTACTCTACCATGCAGGCCTGATTGGTGGAGTGCTGCACAGATGGTTGTTCTTCTGGAAGGTTCTCCTCTCTCAGAGAAACGTTGGAGCTCTCTCAGAGTGACCATCGGGTTCTTGGTCACCTCATTAAGGCCCTTCTCCCCCGACCGCTCAGTTTGGCCTGGCGGCCTGCTCTAGGAGTCCTGGTGGTTACAAATTTCTTCCATTTATGGATAATGGAGGCCACTGTGCTCATTGGGACGTTCAATGCTGCAGAAATTTTCTGTACCCTTCCCCAGATCTGTGCCTCAATACAACCCTGTCTTGGAGGTCTACAGACAATTCCTTGGACGTCTTGGCTTGGTTTGTGCTCAGACGTGCACTGTTAAAGGGGTTGTAAAGGTTCGTTTTTTATTTTCTAAATAGGTTCCTTTAAGCTAGTGCATTGTTGGTTCACTTACCCTTTCCTTCAATTTCCCTTCTAAATGTTTTTTTTCTTTTCACCGAGTGGTGTTTAGTCAGCCTGAACAGCTTACTGAGGAGGAACAGGAAGTGAGAAATTCAGACAAAGAAAACAAGGAAAAAAACCATTTAGAATGAAAATCGAAGGAAAAAGGTAAGTGAACCAACAATGCACTAGCTTAAAGGAACCCATTTAGAAAATAAAAAACAACCCTTTAACTGTGGGACCTTATATAGACAGGTGTGTGCCTTTCGAAATCATGTCCAATCAACTGAATTTACCACAGGTGGACTCTAATCAAGTTGTAGAAACATCTCAAGAATGAACAGTGGAAACAGGATGAGCTCAATTTTGAGTGTCATGGCAAAGGCTGTGAATACTTATGTACATGTGATTGTTTTCCGTTTTTATTTTGAATAAATTTTCAAAGATTTTAAACAAATAAACTTCTTTCACGTTGTCATTATGGGGTATTGTTTGTAGAATTTTGAGGAAAATAATGAATTTAATCCATTTTGGAATAAGGCTGTAACAACAAAATGTGTAAAAAGTGAAGCGTTGTGAATACTTTCCGCATGTGCTGTATAATCAACACTAAATTAGCACAAAAAAATAAATAAATGATGTGTGTGTTAAAAATGGTAAATACATCATACAGATTATTCCATACATTCTTCAGATTCTCACAGTTTAACCACTTCAATACCATGCACTTATACAGCTTCCTGCCCAAGCCATTTTTGAGCTTTCAGCACTGTCGCAATTTGAATGACAATTGCGCGGTCATGCTACACTGTACCCAAACAAATTTTTTATCATTTTGTTCCCACAAATAGAGCTTTCTTTCGGTGGTATTTGATCGCCTCTGCTATTTTTATTTTTTGCACAACAAATAAAAAAAGAGCGAAAATTAAAAAAAAAACTAAGTTTTTCTTTGTTTCTGTTAATTTTTTTTGTAAATCAGTACCTTTTCTACTTCAATGACGGGCACTGATAAGGCGGCACTGAAGGGCACTGATAAGGCGACACTGATGGGCACCGATGAGGTGGCACTGATGATGGGCACTGATAGGCGGCACTGATGGGCACTCATAGGTGGCACTGATTGGCACTCATAGGCGGCACTGATGGGCACTCATAGGCGGCACTGATGGGCACTCATAGGCGGCACTGATGGGCACTCATAGGCGGCACTGATAGGTGGGCACAGATTGGCACGGATGGGCACTGATGGACACTAGTAGGTGGCATTGGTGGCACTGGTGCCCAGCAATGCCAGCCACCACACATTGTGAAAGTGCCAGTCAGTGCCCATTTGTGGGCACTGATTGGCATATTTCTTTTTATGTTTTTATTTTATTTTTATTTTATTACTACATGTGGATGGCCATGGGGGCCATCCACATGATTGGGGCTTCCCTGGTGGTCCTATGGGGCTTCCCTGGTGGTCTACTGTGGGTATCCGAGGGGGGGCTGCGCTGATAAACAATCAGCGCGAACCCCCCCTGTCAGGAGAGCCGCCGATCGGCTCTCCTCTACTCGCGTCTGTCAGACGCGAGTGAGGAAGAGCCGATCAACGGCTCTTCCTGTTTACATTGTTATCAGCCGTGATTCGACACGGCTGATCACGTGGTAAAAAGCCTCCGACGGAGGCTTTTTACCGAGATCAGTGTAGCGGTGGGTCAGACTGACCCACCGCTCCACCGATCGCCGCGATGCGCGCCCCCCCGGGCGCGCGGCGGCTGTTATCCCGCAGGACGTCATATGACGTCCAGTGTGGATAACTGAACCACTTCCCGGACGTCAATCTGCTATTGACGGGGCGGGAAGTGGTTAAGGGCCAGTTCACACCAGATGCAGTTCTGTTTTTTCTGCACCAATACAGTCAGTTCCGGTCAGTTTCTGCACCAGAAACTGATTGGCACTGACTGCACTGGTGTGAACTAGAGCCATTGGAATACATGGAAAAAACACTGTGCATGCATTTTTAGTGCAGAAAAAAAGCACACGGAACTGCGTCTGGTGTGAACTAGCACTAAATGCACACATTTTTATACTGTGAAGTGAGGATACATCAATAAGTACTGTGTGAATAATGCAACAGTTTGCTGTACCCCATGTAGAAAATGTTTCTACAGAGACCTTTGTGCAGCACAAGCTTTATTTTACCCATGAAAGCTATAAAAATGTGCAAATTGCACAGGAACAATAGATTAGTCTGACCTTCATTAATTTTAATCATATTCTTATTATACACCTATCCAAAACCCTTAGCAACCTATCACAATAGGAACTGTAGAGCAGGAGGATGGTATTACTTAAAGCGGAGGTCCTCCCAGATTTTTTTTTTTTTTTAAGTCAGCAGCTACTAACAGTGTAGCTGCTGACTTTTAATAAGGACACTTACCTGTCCTACTCGCCCACGATGTCGGTCCCCCGACGGCGATCGATTGCTGCTGGCAGGTCCCGGCTCCTCCATCCTGACTAAGGGAAACAGGCAGTGAAGCCTTACGGCTTCACTGCCCGTTTCCTACTGCACATGCGTCACTCGCATGGCGCTTTGTGAATGGGCAGCTTGCCTCCTGGGATACACACAGTTCCCAGAAGGCAGCGCGCCCCATTCACAAGAAGAGGATAAGAAAGAGGCACATTAGAGGCAGATTAGGGGACTTCCGCATAGCAACGGGCATTTCAGGTGAGTATAAAATTATTATTTTTTTCCTATTCATTTTTTTTTTTTTTTTTTTTTTATTTATTTATATCAGAACAGAGACCCACATGGGCCGCAACATCACAAAAACAATACATAGCAGAAAGTATTGGTGCATATACAAAATCTTAACACGTCATATACGTCCATTGCCGCAAAGTCATTACTGTAGGCAATAGAGGATAACCAAGTATGCGCATACAGTGTAATACTTTCACATTGTGAGTCTATGCTTCCTATAGCTCCATAGAGCGGGTAGAATTTCAAGGTGGCTACCCATGCCGGGGTGATCGGGTCGCATTACCAGCGTGGTGTGGTCCGTGGCTGCTGCCCCATGGGCTCTGCCCTGTCTTTTCCGTTTTCTTTGTACATAGAACTTTCCAATACGGGAGTTGGAAAAAACAGCATAGATAAGACCTAATTGGTCAAGAAAATATGAGGAGAGAAGATAAGAATGTAGAAAGTAAAACAGATATGGAGAGGGAGGGGAAAAAAGGAAAGGGGGAACGGATCCATGCTTGTGGGTTACCCACAAGCATGGATTGTCAAGGCTGTGTATTTAGAAGTGCATCCGGGGTTCTATTTATTTATTTTTTTTATGAATTTTAGTGCAAAACATTTTTCAGGGTGGACCTCCGCTTTAAGCATTTTTATGTAAAAGCTTTTAAGTACAAGGCAAGTTCCCATGAAGCAGCACAATGTCTAGGTAACTATCTTTTAATTGTGGCACTCTCTGCCTATATGATGAGCACGTATCGATAAAGCATGCAATATGAACTATAAATAATGCAAAGACATCACAAATTAAGAGTCTTCTAGAATATTTATTTCCAATATACCTGCATTGGAATATTAGACAAAAAAGGCACAAACTCACATAAAAGAAACAACATTAATAATTGAGGCAGATCTACAAACAGTACTCATTTTAAAAAGAAGAATGTTATCAAACAATCAGAATTGGTCTGAATTTCAGCTGAGGTTTGACTTTAGGTACAACCTGACAAGAAAGCAGCACATTGTGTCATACATTTTGTTTGGGCTCTCCTACTTTTGCTGGTAAAGAACATGAAATAAAAACTGTACCTTAAAGAATATGAGCAGTAGGGCCTGACAGAACCAGGACAGAAATGATATAATTATCACAATAAGGGCTAAGTCTATCCAAAACGTATTATCAGTAATAGGTAAATGCTAGTGCATTTTTTTTGCTCCCTCTTCTTGCATCTTACTTGGAAATCCTTATCTACCTACCTGTCAGACTAAAGCTGGCAATGCACCCGTAGAACATTGTTAAAAAGTTCATACAGAAATTCAGAAAAATTGTCTGTCAAGATTATTTGATCTTGCCATTGAGTCTTCTTATTTCATTCAAAAGCCCTGACCTGCTACCCGAATTGAATACCAGATGTATTAAACAGGTTTCAATAAGATTTTTCCCAAACTACATTCACAGAAGTTTGTTTGAGAAAAAAATATCCATTCTGCCATTTCAGTGTTTCTCATTACGGTCATAAATGATCACCGTTTTAACCCCACTAACCACTAGAAAATTGAAACAAATGTTCAGTAAATTTTAATTTTTCAAATTAAGTTCTATTGGTGTAAGGGCAGAAGCACAAAGGCAGCCTCCATATTTCCCTAAAGGCAGACATTTTTTGGCCCCCTGATGATTTTACCTTTTTTTACTAACCTGTAGGTGACAAAAGAAAAAGGTGACAACTTCCCTCGGCCTTAAAGGAGAAGTAGGACCCATAGGTCTTTTGGCCCTACTTCTCCTGTGGATCACTTTAGTGCACTTAGTTCTGCACTCCCATGACCCAGATTTAGCCAACAGAGGGCTAAAGTCTTCTGTCGGCTGATGTCGTTCAGTTGCTCTAGACCCAGGAGGGATCCCTACTTTAATGTCGCTGCTGACTGATAACTGAGACCTGAATGATCAGCGGTCTTTGATAGCTTTGTTCTCGGTCTTAGAGGTGCCGGAGGACAGATGCAGCATTTGTACGTAGGTTTTGATATCCCACACTTCTCTTTTAAGCCAAAGCTGGGCATACTCTGTGCAAGTTTCATCCAGTTTCTGATGAACCGACCAAAATTACCCACGTGGGTGCCCCTATCACTACCCTCCCGCCCGACATCCTTTGACTGAAAAATCAAAGGAGCTGGATGGTTAGCCGAACAGCAGCTGCATCCAATCAGGTGCTGCTGTTGTTATGGTAGTCTGGCAGCCACCGGTGCTGGCTGTGGGTGATTCGTTCATCCATGCTGTATACCCATATACCAACAGCCTGAAGAAAAGAAAAATGTAATGGTATATGGACAGCTTAACCACTTCATTACCCAGCCATAGTCATATGACGTCCACAGATGGGATCTCCCATCCTGGGTGGGCGTCATATGATGTCCTTGACTTTGTGGGGGGATATCTGAATGATGTCTGCAGCTAGAGGCATCTGATCGTTCTTATAGGCGACGGGAGGGGACATCCCCCCCCCTCCCGCCGCCATCCGGTGCTTCTCCGGGCTCTCCCGTGCCATCGGGGGCCTGGAGAAAGAATTGTCCGGCGCCGGATGACGAGCATAGAGATTTCTGGTGACCAGGTGGTCACCAGTCATCTCTAACTGTCCGAGGCCTGGGCGCGACGTTATGACGTCATGCCCGGGTCCCCGGAAGTAAACAAAGCCGCGATTGCGGCTAGTAAGCATGAGATCGGCGATTTATTTTTCCGATCTCATGCTTTCCAGCCTGGAGGAGAGATGGGGGGTCTTATTGACCCCCCATCTCTCCATAAAGAGGACCTGTCACACACCATTCCTATTACAAGGGATGTTTATATTCCTTGTAATAGGAATAAAAGTGATCAAAAAAATTTAAATGTAAAAAAAAGTGTAAAAATAAAAAATATTAAGTAAAATAAAAAAAAATTTTTTTTTTAAAACGCCCCTGTCCGCGGTAGCTCGCTCTCAGAAGTGAACGCACACGCAAGTCCCGCCCACATATGTAAACGCTGTTCAAACCACATATGTGAGGCATTGCCGCGTGCGTTAGAGCGTGTGCAACAATTCTAGCACTAGACCTCCTCTAACTCTAAACTGGTAACCTGTAAACAATTTTCAAAGCGTCGCCTATGGAGATTTTTAAGTACCGAAGTTTGGCGGCATTCCATGAGTGTGCGCAATTTTAAAGTGCGACATGTTAGGTATCTATTTACTCGGTGTAACATCATCTTTCATATTTTACAAAAAAATTGGGCTAACTTTACAGTTTTGTTATTTTTTAATTCATGAAACCATTTTTTTTTTCCCCAAAAAAAAGGCGTTTGAAAAATTACTGCGCAAATACCGTGCAAGAAAAAAAAGTTGCAATGACCGTCATTTTATTCCTTAGGGTGTCTGCTAAAAAAAAATATATATATAATGTTTGGGGGTTCTGAGTAATTTTCTAGCAAAAGAATGATGATTTGTACATGTAGGAGAGAAGTGCCAGAATAGGCCTGGTATTGAGTTGGTATAAAAGCCCTGTATTGAAGTGGTTAATAATAACAGCTGTGATAAAGGGCATAGGACTTCTGAAACAAAACCCCACACAAAGCTGGCAGGCATATCAGTCCTAATATGTTTACTGAAAAACTGAAATAAATGAATTGGGTGGACTTCGTCTCTAAACTACACTTAAATTAAATCATTAGGATCTTGTGAAATCATTGAGAACCAAATACTAGCAATTTAAAAGGGTTTAGTATTATAAAGAACTAGGGTCACAAAATGGCTGCCTTCACTGTGCACAGGAAATGATGTATTTCCTTGCAGATATAGAGCACCTTGTTAGGTTTTTCCTTTGGTTACCCTTCACTACATAAAAAAAAAAACACATCAGTTAGGAGAACAGTAGCTGCTTTCCTGACATCCAGGAATTATAAAATAGCAGATGTTACCTCAGCCACTTTGCTGGGTAATTGGAAATGTAGGCTTATGCAATACATTGTTTTCAATGCATATACCTTGTTCTCCGAGCTACATTAAAAAAAAAAACAGTTGTCCTGTTCTGTCAAACACACCAAATAAAATAACTTTTCAATGTACCATTTCTTCATACATGATTATTTTAACTATCATTCAATAATTAAATCCAGCCAAATGTAAGCTTTGAGTAGAGGATAAGAAGTGAAATAGTAGATCTGCAGCACAGACACTGGAATGCTAATCTCTCTCAGAAAATATCTGTAGTTTAAGGTTTAACATTTAAGCTAGGTTCACATTTGTGCAGGCGCGGGACTGTATGTAAATCGCACACGGTCCCGCACCCACACACGATGCGCTGCTTTTAGGAAAGTTCATGGGGATGCCACGAACGCCTATTGACACCCCCACTTACTGAAAAACCTGCATGTAGAAACCAATGGTGCTTGGTTTTCATGCGTCCGCGTTTTGAAAAAAGTGTAAGGACCCTTTCCCTGCAGGAAGCGCAGGTACCAGGCAAACGCAGAAAACAGAACCGCATAGGTGTAAATCTAGCCTTACAGGTCCTCTCAAATGTATCAGCCTTTGGGATAGATACAATAACCGAAAACCAAAAGGAAAGGTCATCTGTTCTGGAATGTTTTGCTCTCTTTGAACCACAAGGTAGCACTAAGTTGCTGCCCACTCCAGTGGTAAGCTCAGTCACCAATGCTAGGCGCTTCCCCTTCACAATTGTGGCAGTTTTTACTGTAAACAACACTGAGGAATCAGTACACTATTTTTTGTAAAAGTATTAAGCATGAGGCAGCCAATTTGCCAAGAAGCAAGAATTCTAATGCATGTTGTCTCTAAGGCTTCATTCACACTAATCTTCTGTGTTTGGTTTATTTGGGACCCATTCACATGGTGATGCGCTGGGCAGCCTTGCCTAATGCAGCCTACTGAATAGACTAGACAATTTTCCTTTGTGTGTTATATGCCCAGTTCACACCACTACTGTGTTGTGGTGACATATGCGCCATGTTTTTTCACAGGAGCATTTCGTGATGCACTACACTGCATTACAACAAGCTGCATAAAAGGTAAATGAAAGGTCATTGTGAAATTTCAATAAAATAATAAAAAAAAGATACAACGGTGCAATGAGTTGTAATCAGTGTACTGGCACTATTTACGTCACATCAGCGACTGCATTATAACACTGCTGCCAGTGCAAACAGGACAGTAAAACGTAGGAGAAATTACGTGAGAAGCATAAGCAAACTTTATACTTCCATGACCAAGTTCTCCCTTTTGTTTAAATGTATTTGCATTACATGTGTCTAAAGTATCTATTCTGCCCCCATATTCAAAGAATTCTATTTTCTTTAAAAGCAGCTAAACTGAAAGCACCTAAAACGCAGGTAAGCGCACATTATACTATGCATGCACTATACGTGCGTTTATATGCCTTTGGAAATGTCCTGTAAACACATATAAACACATGTATGACATTGCCAGCGTGAATGAGGCCTTAAGGATGCACACAAATTCTGTTTGGGTTATCTAGAATGACAAACTTTTAAGAAAAACAAGAGCAGGAATTTGATTGGATGCTTTGGACAAAACACACACTTCAGATTTTTATAGCGTAGGCCAGTTGTCATCATTAAACAGTCCAGGAACATGTTAGTAAGCATGCACTCATTTTCCTGCATAAATGCAAGCATGTGCTGAAAAGAAACAATGCAGTATTCCTTATGGGTTGTCTTTGTATATAAAATTTTAAAAGCTTACAATATAAACATACTCAACAGAAATGTAACAAATCCTTTTTGTCACTGCAACCCTAAAATGCCCAATTCCTGCCCAAATCTTTCTTTTAGTTTTTGATAAAGTGGGTAAGGAGTTAGCCTTCTGTACTATTATTGCTGGCTGTGCCCTCATTGGAGAGATTTCCGCTCACTTCTTGCCCTGAGAAACCAGGGGAATGGGGGTCACAAGGGCAGGAAGACACAGATACCAATACAAATCTCAGGTTTTAAATGATATATATATATATAAAAAAAAAAAGAAAAAAAAAAAAAAAAAAGAAGTTTAAGGCCTCATGCACACAAGACGACTTTTTTTATTTTATTTTTTTAACTCGCCTGTAAGCCAGCAGCATTTTTGCCGAAAAAATACCTGACGCTTGTAAAAGTGTCTAAGCCCACGTTCACACTGGGGCTGCGGGAGTGAAGCCTGCGAGTTCAGCTGAACTCGCACGATTTCACTCCCGCTGGCAGTCCCGATTTCAGCCGCGATTTCAAAGACATCTGAAATAGATGTCAATGTAAATCGCGGCTGAACTCGCAAAAAGTAGTACAAAAACTACTTTTTGTAATCGGTGCAGCGCCGCAGATGCGGCGTCGCACCGATTAGGACGGTGCCATTGGCAGCAATTTGCGGCAAATTTCGCCGATTTGACATGCGATTTGACATGTCAAATCGCACCAGTGTGAACCAGGGCTAAAGCTTTTACTCAGCTTTTAATTCATTTAATTGGCCAAAATAAATAATTTATTCTGGCCATTGAAATTAAATAATGCTCAAGTGTTCAGGTACGTTTAGCGGCTTCTAGCAGCTTTTAGTACCATTAAGCGTCTTTTCTGTCCTAACTCTGCTTGACGCACTGGCAGTGTTTTTTTTTTTTTCATGCCTCCAAAAGCTCCTGCCACTAAACGCGGCTGAAAGCCTATGTGTACATGGACACATAGGCTAGCATGGAGGGGTGTTTAGAGACAGGTACAAAAAATAAATAAACGGCAGACGCCCCTAGAAGCAGCTGTAAAATGTACAGTGTGCATGAGGCCTAAATGTTGTCTGTCCACTTTGGAGAGATTTCTTTATAGTTCTTGTCCCTCAGAACCCATAGTGAGAAATAATGAAAATCTCCCGAATGGGGATGAAAACCAAAAGAAAAACCTCCCTTCCAGCTAAATCAAAAAGATTTTGCGGGGCTGTAAGTAGTATCCACAATTTTTTTTTCGATCCACAGGATCTATAAGGAATGTATTATAAGCCATACCAATTGCCCTGGCCAATAACACTACTCTTTATCCATGATCCTTTTTCAGCTGCTGCTTGGTAACTAAGAACGGGTGATCATATTGGTTAGAAAGGTTGTCATTGAAAATCTTGCATAATCTACCATTTTTATAATTTACAGTAAAGGAAGATTTAGAAAATGTTTTTTTTTTAACTAACTAGAATTTAAAATGTAAAATTTTACAGTACATGGAAGATAACTGGGCTGTTATAAGCCTATTAATAAAGCTGTATTGCAGTTCTAAAGGTGAGTGGCAGATACTGTATGTTTTGGACTAGCATGACTAGTTTTATTGCAAGCACTGTCATATGGGGAGTGGACCATCTAGCCTTTGCCTAAAGTGGTTGTAAAGGTAAAAGTGTTTTTTTACCATAATGCATTCTTTGCATTAAAGCGGAGTTCCACCCAAAAATGGAACTTCCGCTTTTCGGATTCCTCCCCCCCCTCCTGCGTCACATTTGGCACCTTTCAGGGGGGGAGAAAATACCTGTCCGATACAGGTATTTGCTCCCACTTCCGAGCATAGAGCGCCGCAGTATCCGCAGTGATCTACGCCATGTCCGGCCCCTCCTCCACCCCCCGCTGTCTTCTGGGAGACACACAGGTCCCAGAAGACAGCAGGGACCAGTGAGATCGCGCCGCATGACTCGCGCATGCGCAGCAGGGAACCAGGCTGTGAAGCCGCAAGGCTTCACTTCCTGATTTCCTTACCGAGGATGGTGGCGCCTCCACCCGGGAGCCGAGGCACAGATCGGCTTCAGGGAAGGGCATTGCGGGTGCCCTGGGCAGGTAAGTGTCCTAATATTAAAAGTCAGCAGCTGCAGTATTTGTAGCTGCTGACTTTAAAAAAAAATTTTTTGATGGAACTCCGATTTAAGATAAAAAGCCTTTCACTAGTAGCACCACTGAGCCCGAACTTGATCCAGCACTGTGCATGTTTGCAGCAGCGCTGCTCTTCTGTTTCCTCTCTCACAGGAGGCTTGGCAGCAGAGGGGACCATTGGCTCGTGCTGCTGTCAATCAAAACCTGTGAGCAGACAGGAGGGGCTGGGCTGCACTGTGTGTGTATCAGACGCACACAGCGTGGCTGGAGATTGAGCCCACATGCCCCTTATAGCAAGCAACTTGGAGAAGAGGAGGAGCCAAGACTGCTGGTGAGGTACAGCAGAAGAGGAGGATCGGGGTTGCTCTGTGCAAAACCACTGCACAGAGCAGGTAAGTATAACATGTTTGTTATTTTAGAAAAATAAATAAACCTTTACAATCATTTTAATAATTTCAACAGCTAACACACAATTTAGATTAAAAGTGCAAAATCACAGTTCCAGCATGTTAAGCTGAAAAATATAGAACAAGTATGCTGCTGACTGTGCTAATTTGTCAAACACTTTTAATCACAATTTATAATTGACAAGTTTTCACAAAAAAAAAAAAAAAACACTGACAAAAACTCACTAGTAGATTATGTGGTTGTTAAATTCATCATTTACAAATAACTTTATAGATCTATTAAAATAGGCATATTTTGTCATCTTTTCTTCCATACAATTCTTATTTTTGAATAATTCTGCATTATACACAGTCTAAAACATTTACCTACATGTTAAAGGGTCGAGCCGCACGTAATATTGCAATTATAACATCAAAGTCTTCAATTGTGGCAGATTTAATGAATGGGAAGGATGGACAGACAGATGAGAAAAGTATGAATGGAAATGGAACAGGAATGTGAATTATTGCACAACTTCTGGTTGAGAAACAGCATCCTCCTTTTACATTTAATAACATACTTAATGAACCACAACTGTCAACAACCTGTGACTCTGCAGTGCTGATCTAAATCCCCAGCATGTTCAAGAGTCTTTCATTTTTATTTTAATCATATTCTTTTGTGTTTTATTATATTTCTTTTTTGTTTCATATGTGTTTTATTATATTTCCATCTTAAATATCTGTAGTTCTTAAAAAAAAATCTAGTAATCTTTAAAAATGAATAAATTGTATGAAAGAGAATATAAAATGGTGATACCAACCCCGACCAATTGTGCTAGCTTTCATTTTCTAACAAAGGACTGGCTGCACTGTGAAAAAGTATACTTATATATTTTTTCTGAACCTTTTTATTCTTTCCACTGTGTTTTTGTCAATGTACTAGCAGCCCAGGATGCTAATTTTGGACAATTTACAATGGAACTACAAACAGCAGCAGTGCCAAGCAACATAGGAAAACCAATAGCAATCAGGTTTCAATTACTCAGTATATAGATTAGTCAGATGAATGCTTACTATTGGTGACTGCTCTGTGCTAGGGCAGGCTGAATTCCAAGATCCAAATAGCCAGCATGCCTAATACATTTGCTGCCAAACATTCAAAACTTTTTGGGTAAACTGAAGAGTATGCTCCCTGGCTTATTGAAATTACTGTCTTACCCCCCCCCCCCCCTGTTGACCAGACTGCCTCTAAAATTCTATATATTAATTCATCTGCACTTTGCCTTAATAATATAACCCAATTAATTAACTGCAGATCATGATGGGTAGTTTAGTTAAACAGTTGGAGAGCCTCAGATTGTCAATTACAAAATTACATTATTAAATAATCATATTTGCAATAGTCTTGGAAGTTTTAAAGTAAAGACAATCATTTTCAAAGACAAAAAAAAACAATTGTGCTATGGAGCCCTTTAACTTCATACAGAGCTATCCTGCTTAAATAAAGTGATGCATGTACAATAGGATTGTTGTCTTTTTGTTATTGTACCCCTTTACTTTAACAAAATAAGACCACTGAAAGCAATTCATGTTTCAATAAAGTAAAACATAAATTATGTATTTCACAATTACTGGTACAAGACACTTTTTCCTAAAAGTGACATTTAAATTAGGAACTCAATGGAAAACTCTGGAACAATGAAAATAGAAGGACAGGGGGGCTCTTGTTAATACAATATACACACAATGCACCTGAGGAATGATCTCCTTCATCACACAGGTGTGAGAATCTTAGCATTTGCTTGTTATGGGACTACTAGCTCACAATATTAAGGGGTGCCTAGAGTAAGCTACAAGGTAGTTCAAATTGTCTGCAAAAACAGGTAGTGGAGCTTGATCCAGAAGTGAGCTATCCATCAGGACCGAAGCACTGAGGCCTCCCGTTTATCTCTTAAGTCCAAGACTGAAAGAAAAACGTGTATTAGGTAACAATTGACAAAAATGTCTAAACATATTTATCTTTGAATATTGCAATGCAGAAATATACAGTTGCTAACATTCACTATACAGCATCACACGAAGTGCAAATACACAAATTCTGTAAAGGCAGAGGGGAGGAGATTGAAAGGAGATGCAACAGTTCTCCCAATAATTATTTCAGTTTATTGGGGCTTTTACTCACATTAGATGGAATTTGCATTCCTTTACAAGTCTATGGAAATGCAAAACCTGCTTATAGCAGGTAAAATGCAGGTCAAGTCATCAAATACACCTGTTAATGAATTCTGAATGATCTCAGAAACAAGTCAAACTGATGCCATCAACACAGCTCAAAGCCTGGGCAAACACATGTGTGTAAGGCTGGCCATACATTATACCATTTTCTTGTGCAACTTTCCTTTAGATTTACCAAAACCATATAATAGGAGGTCAAACCTAAACATTTTTAATTTGTATGCAATCAGGCAAGCCCTTCTACTACATAGTTGAAGGTAAATCTAAAGAAAATTGAATAATAGGATTTTTATAACAGCTTACCTGTAAAATCCTTTTCTTGGAGTACATCACGGGACACAGAGCGACATAGTCATTACTAATGGGTTATATAGTTACCGTCAGGTGCTGGCACTGGCAACTTCCAAAACCGGAAGTACCCTCCCCTATATAAGCCCCTCCCATCCGGGAGCACCTCAGTTTTGTAGCAAAGCAATAAGTGTCCCCAAAAGAGGGGTGGGAGCTCTGTGTCCCGTGATGTACTCCAAGAAAAGGATTTTACAGGTAAGCTGTTATAAAAATCCTATTTTCTTTTTCGTACATCACGGGACACAGAGCGACATAGTCATTACTAATGGGATGTCCTAAAGCAATGCCAAATGAGGGGGGGGATACACCATATATAAGCTGAGCGCTATCAGACATGAGGATCTTTTGCGGCCTGCAACACACTGCGCCCAAAGGCGACATCCTCCTGACTTCTAACGTCCACCTGGTAGAACCTAGTAAACGTGTGAACTGAAGACCACGTTGCGGCCTTACAGATTTGAGCCAGGGAGGCCTGGTGATGCACTGCCCATGAAGTTCCAACTGCTCTCGTGGAGTGCGCTCTAACTTTGAACGGAGGCGGTCTCCTTCTCAAGCCATAAGCTTGCATAATGACCTGTCGAATCCACTTGGCTAAAGTAGATTTTGACGCTGCCTGACCCTTTCTGGGGCCTTCCGGCAGAATAAACAAAGTATCCGTTCTGCGAATCTGAGCAGTGGCTTTTAGATAAGCTTTAACTGCTCTTACTACATCCAAAGAATGCAATAACTTTTCCTCCACCGAAGTAGGTTTGGGGAAAAAAGAAGGAAGAACCACATCTTGGTTCAAATGAAACCTCGATACCACCTTAGGAAGAAAGGCTGGATGAGGACGTAACACTACTCTGTCCTTATGGATAACCAGATATGGCTCCCTACAGGACATAGCTGCTAATTCCGATACTCTTTTAGCCGAACAAATGGCTACTAGAAAAATCAATTTCCTGGTGAGAAGCACCAAGGAAATATGCTGTAATGGTTCAAGTGGTTGTTTCTGTAGAACCGACAGAACCAAGTTTAGATCCCATGGACATATGGGAATATTAACCGGAGGACTAATACGCATCACTCCTTGTATAAAGGCTTTGACTAGTGAATGCGAAGCCAAGGGCCTTTGAAAAAATATTGACAAGGCCGAAATCTGACCCTTGATAGTACTCAAGGCAAGCTTCCTATCTACAGCCCACTGTAGGAAGTCCAGAATCCTACCTATTACGTACTTATGTGGATGCCATTTCTTGGCCTCACACCACGCGATGTACGCCTTCCAGATTCTATAGTAGATCTGCCTGGATACCGGCTTCCTGGCATTGATCATGGTAGATACCACAGCATTAGAGAGCCCTCTCTTTTTTAGAATGTGGGCTTCAATAGCCAGGCCGTCAAACCTAGGGCTGGTAAGGAAGGGTGGCACATCGGTCCTTGCGAAAGCCGGACGACGTGGGAGAGTCCAAGGACTCCCCACTGAAATTTTACAATCTCCGCGTACCACGCTCTTCGGGGCCACGCTGGAGCCACCGGAATCACTGGTTTCTTTTCTACCCTGATTCTGCGGAGTAATCGAGGTAACCATTGGCGGTGTGAATGCATATATCAGCTTGAACTGATCCCAAGGGAACACTAGGGCATCCGAGCCGCAAGCTAGGGGATCCCTTGTCCGAGAGACAACCCTGTCCCCCTTTGCGTTGAATCTGGATGCTAGAAGATCTACATCCGATGTTCCCCACCGCTGACATATTGTCCAGAAAACCTCGGGGTGAAGGGACCCTTCCTCTGGGCCTAATTGCTGGCGACTTAGAAAGTCCGCCTTCCAATTCTCCACTCCTGGAATGAATACCGCAGATATGGCTGGGACATATTCTTCTGCCCATTTCAGGATGTAATTTACTTCCCTCTGGGCTGCACGACTCCTGGTGCCCCCCTGATGATTGATATATGCCACTGCTGTGGCATTGTCTGATTGAAATCTGACAGGGGACCCTTGGAGTTTGGATGTCCATGCTACTAGGGCATACCGGGCTGCTCGTATCTCTAAGAGATTGATGGGCAGGGCCTTTTCTGCATCCGACCATCTGCCCTGGAGAGACTATTGCTCCAGTACTGCTCCCCAGCCTATAAGGCTGGCATCTGTAGTGACCACCTTCCAAGAAACCGGACTGAAGGATTTCCTTTTTTCCAGATTCTGGGGAACCAACCACCAACGGAGGCTCTTGCGAACGGAAGGGGACAAGGACATTGTAAGTCTAGGGCCTGAACTTTTTTTGTTCCAGGCTGACAGTATGGCCCCTTGCAAATTCCTTGAATGGAATTGACCGTAGGGTACTGCTTCGAATGATGCCACCATTTTTCCCAGCAGCCTCATATACAGGCGTATGGACGGCTGTCTTTTTTGTACCCACTAAGTGGATCAAATCTTTCAAAGACAACACCTTTCCTCGAGGCAAGAATATTTTTCTCTGGCCTGAATCCAACCTTAGCCCCAAGTATTCCAGACTTTTGACTGGTTTTTAGGGCTGACTTGTCTCGGTTGATAATCCAACCGTGAGATTCCAGATACTTGATCGTCTTGTGAACGACCACGTCTAGTTTTTTCACTGAGTGGTCTATCAGCAACAAGTCATCCAGATATGCCATTATCATTACACCTTGTGTTCTTAGATTGGCCAATAAAGGGCCAGAATTTTTGTGAACACTCTTGGTGCTGTGGCCAAACCGAAGGGTAAGGCTCTGAACTGAAAATGGCGCCCTTCTATTGCAAAGCGTAGAAATTTTTGGTGGACTGGAAAGATGGGAATGTGCAAATAAGCATTTTTGATGTCGATCGTGGCTAACCAATCCTCCCCTTGTAGGGCAGTGGCCACCGATCGGATCGACTCCATCGGAAAGTCCTGATATACAGGAATTTGTATAGCCCTTTTTAGAATTAATATGGGCCTCCCGTCCGCGTTTGCTTCGGGACTGTAAAGAGGTTTGAGTAAAACCCGAACCCTCATTCTTCCAGGGGAACCTCCATAATTACTCCTTGGAGCAATAGTTGTTCTAGTGCCAACAGGAGGGACTCTCTCTTCCGGGGATCCCTTGGCACGTTTGACCTCAAAATGGGAAGGAGGGGAGTCTTTTAACTCCAAACTGTATCCCAAACCTACTGCGGAGAGCACCTATCTGTCTTGATCGTGTCCCGCCAGGTCTCTTGCGAACAACTGGAGTCCTCCCCCCACCCGACTGAGTGGGGGCTTCAATGAATTTAACTTTGGGGGAGGTTTTGTACCTCCCCTGACCCAGGGTTTCTCATTACCCTGCTACTGTCCCTGTTTTTTACCCCCGGGATTTAACCGAGGAGGCCGTCGGAAATGTTACACAGCCGATGCCCCAGGGACTGGAGAAGCAGGCCTCTTAAAGAGGGACCTCTAACTCTGCTTTTAACCGGCAAGAGCGTATTTTTACCGCTGGAAATTTTCTGGATATATTTGTCCAGGTTTTCCCTGAATAAGCGTTCACCATGAAATGGGACGCTAACCAGCCATTCTTTACAGGGAGCTTCAGCAGACCAGTTTTTGAGCCATAGGAGCCTACGCATATGTACTATAGACAGCGTAAGGCGGGAGGCCTGATGGACTGAATCCTCTATGGCGTCAACCGCAAAGCCTAAGGCTCTAGGTAGATCAGCTAGGGCAAAGCCTGCTGATCTGTCAAGTCCCTCAAGACCTGTTTCAACTGATCCTTCACTGCTTAGCAGACCCCAATAGCTGCTACTGCTGGTTGTATCACCAAGCAGATTTTCATAAGGACTCCAATCTTTTATCTATTGGGTTCTTGAACATTTGGACATTATCCACTGGACATGTCAGTGATTTATACATACAAGAGATGGCTGCGTCCACTGTAGGGACCTTCCATTTTTTTTTTTTTTTTTTTTTTTGATGAACTTATCCTCCATGGGATAGACCACCGGAAATCTCTTGGGGGAATAAATATTTTCTCAGGACGTTCCCAATCCTGGTAAATGAGCCCTTTCAGTAAAGGGTGAAGTGGAAAAGAACAAACAGTCTGGGGGCTTCTAGCGACCCCAACGAGGATACAGTAGTGGTTGATGGTTCCGCAAGGTGCATTTTTAAATGCTGATCGGACCATGTTAGTCAGAGACTGAACCCATAATCTTTCAGCTTGAGATGCTGAGAAAAGGTTCCCCCACTGTTGATTCCTCTATAACAGAATCAACCTTATCCTGATCCCCTTCAGGCAGGTCGATCCCTGTATGGGACTGTTGCTCTGCTAACAGGCACTCTGAAGGAGGAGACGGAGATCGGGCGTGCTTTCCCTGACAGGGAGGCAGCGATAAATTTTGACAATCTCTCTCTAATCCTCCCAGAGCTGAGGAAAAAACCTCCTCTGTTACATACACAGGAGCAGGTGACTGAGGACAGCCACAGTACCAAGTACCCCTGCGGGGTCTCTACGGTCACTTACCTCTGAACTTCAGGGGAGACTGGTGCAGCAGGAGTATGCCCAAGATCCTCAGAGCCCGATGAGACCCCCTTCGCTTCCTGGAAGATTCAGTTCCGGAGCTACTGGACGGCATATTCCTAAGCCTAAAGCTGAGGTATTCCAGCCGTAATACACCACTTTTACTGAGAATAGTCTAGCACAATTGCTGCTATATAACAGTTGGTGTCTACTAATGTGCCTTTCTAGGGGATGCCTGTATCAACCGCTTGCTGTATGCCTTTAAATGTTGCCAGCTCTGTCTCTGTACTTCATAGCCAGCTTACTGCAATAATGTGGCTTTTTAAAAACCTGCTGGGACGCCCGCACATGCGCAGAAGCGCTGCGGCGCGCACAGAGCGTCATCCCCCAGGCCCCGCCCCTTTTTCCGGCCACCTCTATATATAGAGGCGCGTGCACGCGCGCGCACGCGCGCGGCCACGTGCGCCTCGGCGCTAATTTTCAAACATGGAAACCAGGGACAGGAGCCAGGGCCCCCTTTGCCGCAGGCCGGGGGATAGACGAACACTGCAACATGGCAGAGGAAACAGTTTCCTGTAGGAAAACTCACCAGCTGCCTGGACTTTGTTCTCTGAGAAGAAACTAGTCCATATGACAAGAAAAACATTCCACAGCGGCCTCTAGTGGACAAACACAGGTACCGCAGTTTAATATACTAAACATATATAAAAAAAAACATTCCTTTTTTTTTTTTTTTCTTGACCACCATTAAAAATTATTACATTTTTTTAGTAGTTACAGGCATGCACAGATATTAGCGGGAATACCGTTAGGTAACAGACAGAAAGACAAATTAGGCTTGGGGGTCCCCCAATAGAACCAAGTTCCTGGGGGCTCCCACTTACCTGTTCCCCGCCGCAGGACTTTGTTTGGTCCACAAAAGCCCAAACTTCACCTATCACGGCAGGCATTGTAATCAAACCTTCAGGGACCGGGTTCCCAAGGATTCCACTCCCCTGGACCTGTATAGCACCCTGCACAGAAAACATCTTGGTCGTGGGTATGACCAGAGCTCTGGATCCCAGGGTCCAGCTCTCCTAAGAGAAGCATTACAGGCAGAACCTTGCTCTTCTCTGCAAGGCCCGGGTACCGACCGTTTAGCTATGAAGCTTTTTTGGTCGGATCCGGAATAGCTTACTGAGGCCCAAAAGAACCTGTACGCAAGCTCAGTGAAAAACACATGTTTCTTCTTGGCCAACACCTTAGACACTGGCAAAAAACTGAGGTGCTCCCGGATGGGAGGGGCTTATATAGGGGAGGGTACTTCCGGTTTTGGAAGTTGCCAGTGCCAGCACCTGACGGTAACTATATAACCCATTAGTAATGACTATGTCGCTCTGTGTCCCGTGATGTACGAAAAAGAAAAGAAAATTGTATGGTGTGTGGCCAGCTAAACACAGGCCTTAAAGGGTCTCTTTCACCTTTCCTGTTCAGGGGTGGTGCACCACTGGACCTACATGTACTCACATTGCCAGTGCTGCTCCATCTGAATATACTTGGGATTTCAGGCTATGGAGAGTTGGTGACCTTCTTTCGTGATGGAGTCACCTGGCACGGTCAAACATGAAGTATGGTGCATGGGGAAAGTGAGTATAGGCAGGTTGGGGGTTAACTAGATAGTGACTGTAACATTTTCTTTCAAGGAGAAGTATAGCCATACTTTGGCTATACTTCTCCTATGGATTACAGGAGTGAAGTTCGTTCTACACTCCTGCGATACATTTTCACAGAACCAGTACAGGCTCAGAAAATATCCTGATCATATGGAAGCCTGGACTGGCACCTGGCTCAGCCTTTCAGCGAGCTGACCGACAGTCACAGCTCTCTACTCAGAGCAGAGGGGGAGAGCTGAGCGATCAGCGGTCTTTGATCGCTCAGTTGCCACTGCACAGCCAGAGTGGGATCAATGCTGCATCTACCTAGGTGAGTATAATTTATTTTTTTCCCGTATTCCATACTACTCTTAAGTGAAACTATGGGCAAAATCATAAATAATAACTATGATGCAGTCTGTTGCTAGCTTTTAAAACGTTTTCTTCTGAACCCGTAAATAAAATAAAAAAATGTACCTGTTGATCCTGTCAATATTTTTTTCCCCCAACTTTTTACAGTCAAAGCTGGCCAGAAAAAGTGTCAGTTACAACTGGGACAAACCAAATAACACTGATGCCAACAGTCAGTTTATATTCCTATGCTATGAACATTGTTTTGGGGACAAAATGTTTACTTGTAACTGCTTAAAATATTGTTAGCTTGAGTTTTGAGTTGGTCATGAATTTGTTGGACTTACTTTAAGTCCATTTAAAAGTACATGTCCATCCAAGACTACCTTATATTCACCTGGTTACAACACTGCTGTGTGTTTCACTGTACAACACAATAACAAATCTACTGGCAGGATCAAAAGGCAATACAACTGTATATTACAGAGAGGACTCAGAAAAAAATAAATTGATTTATTAGAGCAACCGACAGACCCAATCATATATATAGTGTTTTATTTTGCTTATGCAGTGCAACCCAATGGGAGGGATGGGGGGGCAGTGAGCAACAGAGCCCTTATAGAAAGTCTAACCTCTATCCACAAAAAACAAAAAAGTTCCATCTTCAGTTCTATATTAGTTCCCACCTTCAAACATGTTTGTCTTGGAAAGGTTATTAATCCATGGTACGTCAAACTGAATGTGAATTTTCTCAACTATTAAAATGGCGGCCAAGTTTGTACAAGCCACATATACCGTATATACTCGAGTATAAGCCGAGATTTTCAGCCCTTTTTTTGGGGCTGAAAGTCCCTCCCTTGGCTTATACTCGAGTCATATAAATTTTTACATTGTAAATATTACCTGTAAAGAAGTTGCGGCTGCGGCGTCCATCGTTCGAATTCCGCTGCGTCCATCGTTCAAAATTCCGCGGTCTCTTCCTGTTCCTTCCTTGATAGGCGAGTCTCAGCAGACACTCTCCGCCTATCACGAACGTTCTCTCATCCTCAGTTTTCCAGCAGACGTCTGTGATTGGCGGAATACCCAACACAGTGTCTGCTGGGAAAACTAAGGATGAGAGAATGATCGTGATAGGCGGAGAGTGTCTGCTGAGACTCGCCTATCAAGTAAGGAACAGGAAGAGACCGCAAAATTCGAACGATGGACGCCGCGGAATTCGAACGATGGACGCCGCAGCTTCTTTACAGGTAATAATTACAACGTAAACATTTCTATTTACAGGGAACAGCGAGCTAGGGAACAGTGGGGCATCGGCTTATACTCGGGTCAGTGAGGTTTCCCAGTTTTTTTGGGCAACATTAGGTACCTCGGCTTATACTCGAGTCGGCTTATACTCGAGTATATACGGTAAGTTTTAAGATATGTTATGCACAAATAAAATGCCTATTCAGTCAAAAACCTCTAAAAATAGATTGGGACTACTCACTGAACTCAATTCATTGGTGCTAATCATCCGCTGCCACCATTCCTTTCACTGGGTCCTTCTCTCTCATCTAAGGTTAAAACAGACACATATTAGTCCAGTTGCAATTGATCAGAAACAGAATGTTTATCATAATTAGTGTAGATTCATGTCCACAGGTCACAGAATGCTTTCTGTATTTGTGATATCTCTCATAACAGACTTGTCGAGCACTGATGGAAGGAGAAGGTTGCCAGAGTCTAGGTGTAATTTAAGGCGTGTAAGGTTGTTTTTATCTTCAGTCTGTATTTGCAACCTTTCAGTATTTAATGTACAACACAGAGTAATATGTTGGCACTTTTTCAAATGAAGAAAATCACTTACACCAGGGCACTTTCCTATTTGTTTCAACTGACATAAAGCAGCATACATAGTTATATAATAAAATAAGCATTTCTGAAATTCTAAGGGTAATTATACTGCCTGCATCACAGTGAGGCCTCTGCAGTGTAAGAAACGGAAAACACCACCACTGTAATATATTTGCTCTTAAAATAGGCATTTCATCTATTAGGAAACACTGAGTTTGAGCCCTGGTTCACACTGCTGCGTTTTGACAAGCGATTTGACATGTCAAATCGGCGGCATTTGCCGGCAATGAGACCCTCCTAATCGTTGCGACGCCGTATCTGCGGCGATCCACCGATTTCAAAAAGTAGTTTCTGTACTACTTTTTGAGATTTCGGCCCACGATTTACATTGACATCTGTGCAGAAACCTGCACAGATGTCTCTGTAATCGTGGCCGAAATCGGGACTGCCAGCGGGCGTGAAATCGCGCAAGTTCATCTAAACTCACAAGGCTTCATTCCCACAGCCCAGTGTGAACCTGGGCCAAAGGAAAAAAAAACATATTGGTGGCGTAAAGGTATTTCAGCAAGACAAAAATCTAAAACAAAAAAATAAATAAAGAATACAGAGGTGTCTCTACATATCCCTGTTAAAGAGAACCTGAATTGTGGAAGCCGAGTCCAAATACAGGCAATCAGCTGGTAAAAGACTAACAACCAGCATTGCATATAAACTCCCTGCAGGTGATCTTTTTCCCATTAATGACTTACCATGCTATGTTCTGCACTGTGTAGCCATGAGTAGGGGCCATCCTGGTAAAGGAATAGGGCTTTGCTTTCAAATGTCAGGCTGCCCCCCTGATGACTGGTAGGGTAAAATTCAAGAAGCAGCAGGAGAGGAGCCATCAGTGCAGGAAGAAGATTCACAAAATAAAGTAAGTAGGAACAGGTAGATCCCTGCACTGCAGCTTTCTCTCCAGCAAGTAGAGTAGCACAGTAGTAACATTCATAAAACTAACTGCCTTAGATGATATCACACTGTAGATATACAGCTTCAGGGCTGTAGCCAAAGGACAAATTGGGCACAAGAAGGGCACTGTTTGAGGACTATAAAACAAAAAGGTCGATTTTTCAGGGTACTGCTTAAAGAAGAATGGCATCTTTCCACACACTTTACTAAGCTGGCCCAAATGAACTATGTCCCTTACTAACCTGTGAGGTTTCTAGATGTGCAGTATAAACTGTATGCAGCTGCGGCTACATACAGCATACCGCACTGTGTTCCTGGTGAAAGCCAAGACTTCTTGTCTTGTACCCAGAGCACAGAAGTCTACTGCAGCATCGTTCAGAGCAAGCAATGTATTCTATCAAAGAGTACAAAGCGTACTCTGAATGGCTGAGGTTGTGACATCATCATCCCCCCTCTCTGACTCAGCCAATCAGAAGATTGAACACATTGCTTGCTCTGAGCGCTGCTGCGGTAGATGCTTCTGTGTTCCAGGTATGAGACAGGAAGTCTCGCCTCATCAGAAACACAGTGCGGTATGCTGTAAGTAGCCGCAGCTACCTACAGTTTATCCCGCACATCCAGCGGCCTCACAGGTTTGTGAGGGACATAGTTCATTTTGGCCAGAATGGTCCAAACGAAGTATGTAAAGTGTGTGGAAAGATGGAGTTTTTCCTTAAGCATAATTAAAGTTTCTAGATGTTCCTTAAAAAGAAAGGAGGCACTTTTCAAATTACTTAAAGTGTATGCAAACCTTAATTTATCTTATATGATCTATTTTGGTCTGTCCATTGAAGGAACTTTTTTATATCTGCACTCTACAGGAAAAAAGTCTAGGGTGAGGACACGGTTCCCTCAGATATTTGGCTCTGTGGGTGAGTGTGGTCACCCTAGGACAGGATGTATGTTAATAGGAGGATCACTAGCTGAAATAAACAGAAAAAAGAGCCTATAAAAATAAAAGATATGCGAACACCACATTATGGTAAGCTGCAATATATTACATTACGTTCTTTGGTTTAGAGTCACGATAAAATCCTACAATATAAAGTGGTTTTGGAAGGTGCAGGAGGGGGATTATAGAAAAAAAAATAAAGTGGAGCTTTAATTTCAAGGAATGACAAAACACAAGAGAACCAGAGGACAGACTCGATATGCTTTAAATTGTTAGAGAAATAACATCACTGATTAGCTGATACAAACCTCATCAAGTTCTTTCTTTGTTTCCTCCTCCATCCTGCGAATGTCCTCCATTGTTAGTTCCACCCACTTATCCAGCCAGCAGAAAAGCTGCCGATGGAAGTTTGTAAACAGCCGCCTCTCTTGCTGGTAATGATAATGAACATTAGAAAACATCAGCAAAGAAAAATGAGAATTCACAAAATCTAAGCTTAGAGTAAAAACACAAAAATAAACTCTTGCAGCAACAAGCTTTGGTTAAAGCTGCAAAAATAATATTTGTTTTAAAGTGGCTGTAATGACATGGAGGTCAGTAGGAGGAACCAGTGAGAGCTGAGAGAGACCAAGGAGATTGACAATCCCAAAAGCGTTGGTTTGCCTGTGGACTTCAGGGGGTGATTTATGATGAACGGCACAGGAAAAGCGAACACTTTAACAAAAGCCTTTTCTGGGGAACTTTACTATAGTGGAAGGGTTGCTGTTACAGTAAATCCCAAGTTTTGTTGGGTAAAAATACTTTCCCAGCACAGGGCACTTGACAAGAGGACTTTAGGCTCCCATTCCCATTATGTCGTGCAACATCAGGTGTCATGTATATGCATACATTTTTTGTGTATTGTTGAGCTGCACGCATAGCGGAGGCCCTATGATTGAAAAAACATGGCAAAGCAGCTTAAAGTATCTTTTTTTTTGAGCTTTGCAAATTTTTAGCTCCATGGTTTGCTGCATTTGTTGACCATTAATTTGTGTGCAAACCCAGTCAGATTCTGCTCCATGTGCTGACAGTTAACATGCTGAAAAGAAGAGAGCAGAGTGATGACTCAGCACTGTGCTGCTGCTCAATTACTGTCCAATCAGTAGGCTCAAAGTGTGTTCTTGATTAAGCTGTGTTCCTGCAATGGTTGTCAAGATTCCAGGATCACAAACCGGGTTAAACAGAATAAGAAATGCTCTGGCAGGCAGGTTAAACATTTACGACATGTTTTTTCATATTAACCAGACTGCCAAAATAAAGAAAAAATGTTGAGATATAATTTATTGACTCCTAAACTTATTAAAATATATACAAAACCGCTATACATTGCCTTTACTATCTATTCACTCTCTTATATCCCGGGAAGTACATTAATTTTTTCAGGTTTTCTGAACTTAATGTATATGGGTACTTTCTGCTCTTCAATTCCATTCAAAGCATGCAAAGTTGATCTATATAATAGTTATGGAAGTCTAAGTAAAGCACTAGACACTGCCTTCAAATATTTGTAGAGATGTACGGGATGACAGATTAACACAAGACTAGCAATTCAGCTAAATGCCTTATACACTACTCATCCCTTTCCTCATAAGTATCTTTGAAACATACATGCAGCACTTAGCTTTCTTTCAATGTCAGCAAAATTTAGCTCAAGTGGAGCAAGATTGTAGACCAAAGAGACTGTGTATGTGAACCCAAGTTAGACTAATGCATAGACTTTGTTGTGAGACTTTCTTGCTGCCTAAATGCATAGAGTGGTCCAAAATCCATGGAGCATCTTCAGGGTTTGAAGGGGCGTAAATAATGCACCTGATTTCCAATCTATTATTATTATACATGATTTATATAGTGCCAACAGTTTATCACATTTTTTGAGGCCCTGAAGTGCTAGGACAGAAGAAGTACCCACAAAAGGACCACATTTGCAAAGTGGACCCTCGAATGTATTGAATTAGAGCCAAGTCAAGTCTCTAGAACAGGGGAGTCAAACCCAATTTCATTGAGGGCCGCATCAGCAGTGCGGTTGCCCTCAAAAAGCCGGTTGCATCTGGGTCGCACTACATACAGAGTGCAGAGTTCAGGATTACGCTACGTACAGAGAGCAGGGTTGAGACATGTACTACATACAGAGAGCACGGATTCAAGGGTGCGCTGCGTACAGAGTGCAGGGGTGAGTTACGTACAGAGTGCAGGGGTTCAGGGGTGAGTTACGTACAGAGTGCAGGGGTGAGTTTTGTACAGAGTGCAGGGGTTTAGGGGTGTGCTACGTAAGAGAGCACGGATTTAAGTTTAAGGGTACACTACATACAGAGAGCACGGATTCAAGGGTGCACTACTTACAGAGAGCACGGATTCAAGGGTGCACTACGTACAGAGAGCACGGATTCAAGGGTGCACTACGTACAGAGAGCACGGATTCAAGGGTGCACTACGTACAGAGAGCACGGATTCAAGGGTGCACTACGTAGAGAGCACGGATTCAAGGGTGCACTACGTACAGAGAGCACGGATTCAAGGGTGCACTACGTACAGAGAGCACGGATTCAAGGGTGCACTACGTACAGAGAGCACGGATTCAAGGGTGCACTACGTACAGAGAGCACGGATTCAAGGGTGCACTACGTACAGAGAGCACGGATTCAAGGGTGCACTACATACAGAGAGCATGGATTCAAGGGTGCACTACATACAGAGAGCACGGATTCAAGGGTGTGCTACTTACAGAGAGCACGGATTCAAGGGTGCGCTACTTACAGAGAGCACGGATTCAAGGGTGCACTACGTACAGAGAGCACGGATTCAAGGGTGTGCTACTTACAGAGAGCACGGATTCAAGGGTACGCTACTTACAGAGAGCACGGATTCAAGGGCGCGCTACGTACAGAGAGCACGGATTCAAGGGCGCGCTACGTACAGAGAGCACGGATTCAAGGGCGCGCTACGTACAGAGAGCACGGATTCAAGGGCGCGCTACGTACAGAGAGCACGGATTCAAGGGTGCGCTACGTACAGAGTGTAGGGGTTCAGTATTATGCTACATACAGAGTTTAGGGTTCAGCGGTGCGCTACAGAGAGCATGGTTCAGGGGTGCGCTATGTACAGAGCGCAGGGGTGCGCTGTAACATCTCATTTCAACCCCTCCTCCTGGGTTCTGACCTCTGCACCCAGCACTTTGCCCCCATCCCCCCACCTCTAAACAAATCTTCCTACACACCTCCACAGCCCTCCTGCCCCCCTTTCACAGCAAACCTCACATTTGTACTCTCTCCTACCTGATGGCATTTACAAGAAAGCTTTCATGGCCACCAAGTCCTCAAAAGCCCGCCCTCAAGATGCAGCCGCTGGATGTAGATTAGAACACAGACGCCGGAGCCGTCAGGTACCTCTGCCACTGACAGGCTATGCCGGACCAACAGAGCATGCACTCAGCTACACGCGCACACACACAGCGCCGCTGGGGAGACTGAGAAAGAGAGCGCAGGAGAGCATGTTTACTCCTGTTGCTAAGGAGACCTGTTCCATGACAGCGGAAAGCAGCTGGTGAGAACAGGAGGTGGCGTCCGGTGTGCAGGCCACATGACAAGATCTGGCGGGCCGGATTCGGCCCACGAGCCTTGTGTTTGTTACCTGTGCTCTAGAAGATAAAAAATTTTGAAGAAAGATTTTTTTTTTCTTACACTTTTAATTAATAGGATATTCCCCACACTCACCATAGGCATACATAGAATTAGACCCCAAAAAACACACTACTATTCCTTCTGAGTATGGGGATATTAAACGTATGAGACTTTTTCACAGCCTAACTGCATAGAGGGGCCCAAAATCCAAGAAGCACCTTCAGGTTTGCAAGGTGCATCAATTTTGCATCTAATTTCCAGACTACCTATCACATCTTGGAGGACAGTGGAAACATCCACAAAATGACTACAATTTGGAAAGTACGTACCCAAAAGTACCTTTTTTTTTTTTTTTTCAAATAACAATTTTTATTGTGGTTTTCTACAAAGAAGATACAAGAGCTTACAGGTCATCAGAATACTGAACACATTATGTATCCAGTTTGTCAAACAAATACAGTAAGGTTTTGTCAATACACTCTTAAACAGTAGCAGGCACTTAACCAAAATTGGAAGTGATGCCACATGGCGTCATGGAAAAACATCCAGCAAACTATGTGGGACAAAGAGTCACAAGAATACTCTTAGGCCCCTTTCACACGGGGCGGATCCGTGCAGATCCGCCCCGTGAAGCTCCGCTTGCTCAGCGGGGATCGCTCCGTTGATCCCCGCTGAGCCGACGGATGACTGGGCGGTCCCCGCACACTGTGCAGGGACCGCCCTGTCAGAGCGCCGCTCTCCCCTATGGGGAATCGGATGACGACGGACCGTAGAGTCCGTCGTCATCCGATCCGCTGACGGAAGGAAAAATAGGGTTTTCCTCCGTCACACTTTGGCGGAGCGGATGTCAGCGGACATGTCTCCGCTGACATCCGTGCTTCCATAGGGGTGCATGGAGGATCCGTTTCAGGTCCGCCTAAAAAACTGACAGGCGGACCTGAACGGACCTCCGTGTGAAAGAGCCCTTAGAGTAGAGAAAAAGAGAGAGGATAGAGAAAAGAAGAGAGAACATCGTGGTAGCTCATACACCCAGTCATGGTGGGTCCTCCCGAAGATGCCACAGCTCCCAGATTTTGTCATGAGTGTCCAATCTTGTCCTGCATCCTGGCCATCATTTTCTCCATCCAAAAGTACCTTTTAAGGATATGGTTGGTCTTTTGAAGATTTCTTTTTTGCCACAAGTTTTTGGCAAAATGCGGAAATAAAATATATATATATATATAATAGGATTTTTGTACTCACCGTAAAATCCGTTTCTCTGGCATCCATGGACTGACACAGCGTGTCTTATACACCTTTACACGTGGGTTATGTCCCTGCTTGCAGGAGAAGACCTAGGCAGAATGTGAGATGTTATACATACATTCTAAACAGCCAGAGCTGAACAGCCCCGCCCAGGGGGGCGGTCCCTCCGGGCATAACCCTCCCACTGCAGTCAGCAGACCTCAGTTCGTAACAAAGCAGTACAAACTTAAAAAGAAGGGTGGGTGCTGTGTCAGTCCATGGATGCCAGAGAAACGGATTTTACGGTGAGTACAAAAATCCTATTTTCTCTTGTCATCCATGGACTGACACAGCGTGTCTTATACACCTTTACACGTGGGATTTCCCAAAGCAGTGTCAAGAGGGATGGGAGCAGTATAAATGGAAAACCAAAAACTTCACTCCAAACAAGGCAGAGCTCCTCAACGGAGGAGTTGCAACATCAAACAGCGGCCTGCAACACCTTGCGGCCGAAGGAAGCATCCGAAGATGCAGCCACATCAACCTTATAAAACTTAGAAAAGGTATGAACAGACGACCAGGTCGCCGCCTTGCACACTTGTGCAACCGACGCTTGATGTCGGAAAGCCCAGGAAGCACCAATTGCCCTGGTGGAATGTGCCGTAACCGGAAAGGGAGGCGCCCGCCCCTTGAGAGCATAAGCTTGAATGACGGTTTGTCTGATCCACCTAGAAATGGTGGCAGACGAAACCGCTTGGCCCTGTTTTGGCCCAGAGACAGCCACAAATAGTGAGTCAGACTTCCGAATAGAAGCAGTAGCAGACAGGTACACCCGCAAGGCTCGTACCACATCCAAAGTGTGTAGCGCAAACTCTCTGGGATGCGATGGGTGAGGACACAAGGACGGGAGGACAATGTCCTCGTTTAAGTGGAAGGCCGAGACCACCTTTGGCAGAAAGGAAGGTCGCGGACGTAACACCGCCTTATCCTTATGGATGATCAAAAAGGGCGACTTGCAGGACAAGGCCGCCAACTCAGACACTCGTCTAATGGAAGTAATGGCCACCAAGAAGGCCACCTTCTGAGACAAAGTCAAGAGGGGAATATCTCTAATATTTTCAAAGGGAGGTTCCTGGAGGACCGAGAGCACCAAATTCAGATCCCACGGGGGGAGAGGAGGCTTGACAGGGGGGAGCACATGGCGAACCCCCTGCACAAAGGTGCTAACCAAGGGATGACCCGCCAGCGGTCGCTGAAAGAAGATGGCCAAGGCCGAAATCTGACCCTTAATGGTACTCAAAGCAAGCTTTTGGGTCACGCCACGCTGCAGAAAATGCAGGATTCTGGGAACGGAATACGTTCGTGGGTGCCAGTCCAGCTCTTCGCACATGGCGATGTAAGCTCTCCAAGTACGGTGATAGATCCTTCTGGAGGAAGACTTCCGTGCCCTTAACATGGTCGAAATTACCGAATCCGAGAGACCTCGGTCTCTCAGCACCTGGCTTTCAATAACCATGCCGTTAAAACCAGAGACTGTAAAGCAGGATGAAATATAGGACCTTGAGACAGAAGGTCCCCCCGTATCGGTAACCGCCAGGGAACGTCTGCGACGAGACGTACCAGATCGGCGTACCAGTGACGCCGAGGCCAATCCGGAGCAATGAGGATCACCGGAATTCCCTCGGTCGCTACCCTGCGGAGCAGGCGAGGGAGCAACTGCAGCGGAGGATAAACGTATATCAGGCGATACTGACCCCATGGGGCCACCAACGCATCCGAGGCATCCGCCCAGGGATCCCTGGATCTGGCCACAAACCTCGACACCTTGCGATTGAGTCGAGAAGCCATCAGGTCCACATCCGGCGTGCCCCACCGTCTGCAAAGGAGTTGAAAGACCTCCGGGTGCAAGGACCACTCCCCCTGGTCCAGCGTCTGGCGACTTAGATAGTCCGCCTGCCAATTGTCTACGCCCGGAATGTAGACGGCCGACAGAGCCGGCACGCTTCTTTCGGCCCACCTCAGGATGCGGGCGACCTCGGAAGCCGCAGCTGAGCTCCGAGTCCCCCCTTGATGGTTGACATACGCCACTGCTGTGGCGTTGTCCGATTGTATCCTGATGGAGTGACCCTGTAGTTTCTCCGACCATGAGGAGAGGCACAGTCTGATTGCCCGTATCTCCAGCACATTGATCGGTAAGAGGGCTTCGTCCGGAGTCCAAAGCCCTTGGGCCGACAGGACTCCCCAGACTCCCCCCCCAGCCCGTCAGGCTGGCGTCCGTCGTGATCACCGTCCATTGGATGGGGAGGAACGACTTCCCGGACCAAAGAGCCGGGGACCTCAACCACCACGTCAGGGACGCCCTGACCAGGTGACTCACCTGGATCTGAAGATCCAAGGACAACTGGGATTTGTCCCAAGTGGACAAGATCTCTTTCTGTAAGGCCCTGGTGTGCGCTTGGGCATAAGGAACGGCCTCGAAGGAGGCCACCATGAGTCCCAGGACTCTCATGCAAAAGCGGATTGACGACCATTTTCGGGACGTCAGCACCCGTACTGCAGACTGAAGAGTCAGTAGTTTGTCTGGAGGTAGGAAGACTCTTGCTTCCAAGGAGTCCAGAATCAGACCTAGATACTCCAGACGCTGAGTCGGGACTAGAACCGACTTCTGAACGTTCAGGAGCCACCCAAACTCCCTGAGGGTCTGACTGACGATAGTCACACTTTCTTCCAATTCTGAGCCACTGTCTGCTCTTAGAAGGAAATCGTCCAGATAGCCCACGATAGCAATGCCTCGCTGTCTCAGCAAAGCTAGGACCGGAGCAAGCACCTTGGTGAACACCCTCGGTGCCGAGGCCAGGCCGAAGGGAAGAGCCACAAATTGATAGTGGACTTCGCCGACCGCAAAGCGCAGAAACTTCTGGTGGCTTGCGCAGATCGGAACATGCAAGTAGGCGTCCTTGATGTCCAAGGATGCCAGAAAATCCCCTTGACGGAGTGTAGCGACCACCGTGCGAATGGATTCCATGCGGAATTTTTGCACCTTCACGAAGGCATTCAGGGCCTTGAGGTCCAGGATCGGCCGAACCCCGTCCTTTTTTGGAACAACAAACAGATTCGAGTAGAACCCCTGAAACCTCTCCTGGGACGGAACCGGCACAATTACTCCGGACCCAATCAAATCCTGTACAGCCCCCAAGAGGGCTGCCCGACGGGCAGGAAGGAGAGGGAGATTTGAGGGAAAGAATCTGTCTGGGGGCCAGGAGCGGAACTCTATTCTGTATCCTGAGGTGACCACCTCGCACACCCACCGGTCGGAGATCCGGGAGGTCCACCGATCCGTGAACCTGCAAAGTCGTCCCCCCACCCCAGAGACGGGCGGGGGCAAGACTTCACGCGGAGGCGGGCTTGGGAGCCGGCTTGTTCGGCTTACGCACCCAGGGGCGCTTGTGCCCGCCAGCCGCACTGTTGTCAGTCTGGGATGGCTTACCCGTGGACTCTGACGGACGAAAAAACCCCTTTTTTGCTGGAAAGGAAGGACCCGGTTTACGTCGGGCCTCCTTACCCTTGATAGTTTGAGGAAGGAGAGTGCTTTTACCTCCCGTGACATCCTTGATGATGTCATCCAGAGCAGCACCAAAAAGTCTACCACCCTTAAAAGGTAGATCCGTCAGGAGCTTCTTAGAGGCTAGGTCAGCAGACCAGCATTTCAACCAGATAAGACGACGCAATACCACCGCCGAGACAGAGGCCCTGGATATTAAAGGGGCCGCGTCCAACGTGGCGTCGCACACATATATCAGACCCTGCACCATCTGGTGGGCCAGAGCAATAGTGTCTGGAGGAAGGTTATACTCCTGCACAGTTTGGTGCAAAATTTTTGCCCATTCCGTGAGTGTCTGAGACACAAGGGTCGCCGCTACTACGGGCCGTAGGGCGGATCCCAACAAGGCGAACATGGCTCTACTCACCACTTCTGACCTCCTGTCAGTGGGGTCCTTAAACGCAGGAGTCCCCTCCATCGGGAGAGTGGTGGCCTTGTTTAAACGGGCGACTGGAGGGTCGACCACCGGGGGAGAAGCCCACTTTTTAAGCAGGGCGTCTTCAAAGGGGTATCTAATAGACAAACGCCGCGGGACCATAAAAGTCTTCTGCGGCTTTTCCCAGACCTGGTCAATGAGCTGGTCAAAGAAAGGTACATATGGAAAAACCTTTTTAGAAGGCTTGGTCTTAAAAGAACCAAAGGAGACTGTATCCGCCTGAGGTTCTGCAGTCGCAGCATTTAGCTTGAGAGTGTCCCTCACAGCATCAATGAGTTCACTAACAAGCGCCCTGTCATTTACTGACTCAGAACTGGAGTCTTCCTCACAAGGAATGTCCTGTTCAAAACCATCCAAATATTCAGAGCTAGGGTCCTGAGCAGCAATAACTAGGCCCATATCTGAAGCAGAGCACTCCCCTTGTGGAGATAAAGTGGGGAGAGGGCGCTTTTTTGCTCCCTTGTGCTCACACACAGCTTCCATCCTGGTCAGAAATGATTCCAGGACTGCCGACAACTGGTCCATAGGGACCGCAGGTGCTGGAGCACTGGCTGCTGCCTCTGGCATGTTAGGGGAAGCTGGTGACTGACTCCATAATGTCCCTCTCAGACCACCCACAGGCCGTGCAGACTGAAGTAGGGGAATGCCCAGGGAACCCACCAACCTGACCAGGACCGCTCGGTTCCGCCGCTCTGTCTGACTGCGCCGCGCTGCTCAGCGTGAGTGAGCTGAGAGGAGAGAGTGTGAGGAGATTCGCGCCGTTTCCAGCGGCGCTAGAGGCCAAACTAGTGCCAGAAAAGACGTGCGGCTACAAGAAAATGGCCGCCGCAATGTGCTCCGGCGGGCCCCGGCAAGATGGCCGCCGATGTAAAAATCAGCACACACACCAAACATGGCGCCGAACGGCGCCCAGGCCCCTCACCTCCAAAAACAAAACAGCCCCAGCGAGTGCAGAGCAGCATGAGCCCCCCCCCCAGGACAGTATGGCCCCCAGGCACCCCCCATAGTACAGCGCCAGCACTAGTGAACAGAGAGTGACATTAAAAACACAGGGGGAGACAGGGAAATCCCCCCACACAAGAAACACACAGCATGTACTCACCTGCAGCCAGGAGAGACTACTTACCCGTCCCCTGAGGGACCCGCTGGTGTGTTTCTGACAGAACTATCACAGTGCGGTACTGAGTAGCTGTCGGCCCGGTCCACCGCGAAAGATACAGCCGGACTGTTCTATCTTGGGGTTACGCTTTCCCCGACTTGTTCATTCCCCGACTTAGTTGGGGTAGGCGGTACACTTTGGTGGGGGTCAGCCACGCCCACTGACCTTTGACCTCTGGGGACCCGCCCTCTGACCTTTGACCTCTGGGGGAGGTCCCTGTTCAAGAGCCTGGGTCCTAACCCTAAAGCCCTAACCCTAACCCTAAAGCCCTAACCCTAACCCCTAACCCTAACCCTAACCCCCTAACCCTTACCCCCTAACCCTAACCCCTAACCCTAACCCTGTTCTATCTTGAGAGGACCGCGGAGCTGGAAGCCCACCGGCCACCCCTGGAGTCGTGGGGCATGTCGTGAACTGAGTCTCACGCACACAAGGCGAGGATCAGCACGCTCGATGGTCGGACAGGGAAGACTACGAGGATATCTTGTACCCAACCTGTTGCCCAGCCGACAGTTGATAGAAGATCTCAAAAAAAAAAAAAAAAAAATAGGAAAAAAATTCCCAAAAGAATAAAAATAGGTCAGGAGACTGGCTCCTGAGAGAGCCACGTCTTCTCCTTCTGCTAGGCAGAAAAAAACAGGTCTGCTTACTGCAGTGGGAGGGTTATGCCCGGAGGGACCGCCCCCCTGGGCGGGGCTGTTCAGCTCTGGCTGTTTAGAATGTATGTATAACATCTCACATTCTGCCTAGGTCTTCTCCTGCAAGCAGGGACATAACCCACGTGTAAAGGTGTATAAGACACGCTGTGTCAGTCCATGGATGACAAGAGAAATATATTTTTTTTAAACGGGCATTTCACACACACAGCACAGTATCGTGTGTGATATTGATATGGCAGGGAATATCCTTATGAAGAAGAATCTTATGGATTATCATTCTGCTAATTACCACACCCAACAAAGCGGAGGTCGAGGGGATAAACCAGGTCGTATTGATCCTGCTGCGGTCCATTTGAGTGTGGTTTCTATAGAGGGTTTGGCCCCAATATCAGCGTGTTTCCAGAGGATTTCTTGCCTTATACCCTGCAGAAGGATATTCTGCCTCCCTGTTTGACCATCCTAGCAATAGGTGATCCACACCATCTGGTAAGTGTCCCTGCTCACTGGGTGTGAAGTGTTACTTGAAGCTCTGCACGACTATTTGGTGGTGGATTTTTCCAATTGATTTCCCTCTTCTATATGGACTTCATATATGGAATTTTTTATCACAAGGACTTTTTGTGTACACATTGATTGATTTGTATGTTCAATATATTTTGCTATTTAGAGTTTATGCACTGCACTTTGTGTGTTATTAGCGCAATTATTTTTTTATACACACTTGTACTCCTTGATTATGTCACTTGGAAAAATTACTGCTGTTATATAGTATATATACTTAACTTTGCACTTAGCGCTGTATAAAACTATTTATTTTTTATTTTTTAAGGGTCAACAGGTGGGACAGGCCGGAGGCGGTGTCACAGGTGGGGGGCAGCGGGACAGGTGGGAGGCAGCGGGGCAGGTGGGAGGCAGCGGGACAGGTGGGAGGCAGCGGGACAGGTGGGAGGCAGTGTCGCACACACACCTAAGGCAGCACCAGTCCTCCCAGCTCTCACCTGTCCAAGAGGGGTAGATGAGCCTGTGTCCCATCTCCACCAGGGTCTCCAGCAGCAGCTGAAAGAAAGAGCAGGGGGCTTTCTCCACCCTGACCTCCTCCTCCATGGGGCCCTCCGCTGGCACCAACTGGCCTCACCCACCCTGCACAGCCCGGCGCACACTGGTACCTGACCGGAGCTTGCCTGACTGTGACAGCGGCCCCGACCTGCATGCACAAAAGAGCGGGGGGGCTTCATTAATGGCCCAGTTTAATATTGAGGTTGGTTTCCTATGATCGGTTACTGGTGGAGTTTTTCATTTTTCTTTCCAGGACTGCATTCACAAGTTCTAGCAGGGTTTAGGTTTTCTTTCCCTCTTCCAATATGGAGATCTTGGAGTCTGCCCGCCCGAGGCTCAGATCGAGGTGTGGTTCTAGATGTATATTTAAGCTGTGAGTTAGCACGCCGCCCGTGCCCCAGGATGATGTCAGATTGTGCCAAAACGCGTAGGGAGGAGGGACGTGCCGCTTAAATCCGGGAAGGACGGGCGTTCACATTAGCCGGCTGTATTTTTTACACGTTTTATATGCTCTTACAAGTGCAATACTATATTTTTAATAAATGTTACATTGTTTTTTTACACTATAGCCAGTCTTTCTCCTTTTTGGGTAACATTTTGAGCCTACTTCTTG
The DNA here is from genome assembly GCA_029206835.1 of Rana muscosa. Classification (NCBI taxonomy): domain Eukaryota; kingdom Metazoa; phylum Chordata; class Amphibia; order Anura; family Ranidae; genus Rana; species Rana muscosa. Next base: position 192,667,351 of record CM055117.1, read on the forward strand.
ATCGAAATTGGCCACTTTAAATCCGTTATAAAGACTCCACCAGCTTTGCTCCACCTAAGAGCGATTCTCCGGACAAAGAGCTGTCATCTGACTCCCTGGTTGAGGACAAAGACCCGGCTGGGTATTAAGCCACAAGCGATATATCGCTTGCTATCTGGTAAACACGCATTCTATGTGGTGGAGGGATTGCTATGGTATGTCTGTTCACCATTGACACTATTTGCTTTTCAGAGATTTGTTTGTTTAATTTCACTACGGACTATATTATGTATTTTCTGTTTTCACTTTCAAGAGTGATACACAATATTTTTTTATTTAGTTCATTTTACTAGGGACTTTATAAAGTTTTTATCCACTGTGAACAGTCTCTCTGATCCTCTCGGGTTTGTAGCACCTGTCACCATAAAAGCATTTTTGTTTTATCACTGAGGCATTTGGAGAGCTCATTGATGGTATCCGAACCCTCTGGAGCAACTGAAGTGAGGGTAAACTGGAAGACACCGCTGACACATCTTGCTCTGCACTAGTGGAAGCCCATGGATGCTGACCCGGATTATCTCTCTATGCTGCTTACCCCTTTGGGGGTGAAGGGAGCTGGTGAGTGGGGACACATGTGGGGGATAAACTGTCTGCCATAACTGAAGAATTGAATTTAATCTTGCTATTTATATATGAAGAAGGATCTGTTATCCTAGTATCAAGCTCCAATCATCTACCTGCCATTATAGACTTTTATTATAGAAACAAGTGGGCCAGTCACGGAAACTGCTGGTATTTTATTGGTGTTCCTGCCTGGAGGCACTGCATATTGGACTTATCCGTTCATTTCACTTATTTTTATTACTATATTTTTTAATTCATTTTTATTTTATTTTATTTAGCTTGTGTAGGCTATGAGCCACACTTCATTTGTTCTTTTCACTTTAAATATTTATACACTTCTTTGTTGTTATCACTTATGAGACTCACTATATGGGGTATTATTGGTCACTGACACTTTACACCTCACCTTCTAGGTATTTTTGTGTCTTGTTTTCTGTGCTAAAAGACTCTCTAGCACCCCTTACTGAGGGGGTATCACACCATATTTAATTTACATTTTTATTACTGGTCCTAGAGAGGACTAGTGAGCAGCGCCACACCCCATTACATATACTATTTTCATATTGCTAGGACTCTCTTTCTCCTTAGGTGAGGGTCCCATTAGGGGGGGGCTGCAGCTCCTATCATTATCACTTTTGATTTGTACACTCATCCTAAGCGCGGGCACACAGCATTATATACTTTATAAAGTTAATTAGCGAAGCTCCCATTTTTCTTTTTGAGCTGCTGCTGTTTTTTGTTTACTTAGGTATTTAGCTCAATTTGCTCTCTATTTACAAAAATGAGAGCTGGAGGACTGGAAATGCCAGTCCAGTCCTAAGTTAAAAAAGACATGGTGATTGTAACACAAGGTTGTCAGGGTTTCTAAAAAAGACGCCAGGCCACCATTCCCTTAACTAATTAGTGGCTAGTGCTGTAAAATGTGATACTTGAAACAAATGATGAACAATTTCCAGCCGCTACCAGCTACTGTGCACTCACCTTCTGTATAAAGCTCTCCACTTTGTTCTGCAGACCCCACCATTTAAATTTGATAGTCACCAGCTTGTAACAACACATATGAGGAATGTCCATCCGCTGTCCCATTGTTTTCTGCAACAATCAGTAGGAGAAAAAAAGTAAAGGATCAGTTGTGACTTTTACTGGTTGCAAGCCAGTAGCAATAAAGATGAATACTGGTACCAGAGGTGCCAATCATACTCTCTTGTCGCCACGGACATAAAGGTTGCGTTGGGACAGAACTACATGCAGCAGGCCAGCTTGGTAAATCTAAGGGCTGTTGAATTGTCAGAGGCTGTAAAGTTCGCTTCAGTGACCATTAACTCTCACCCAAGTGGTGTCTGACATTTAGCCATTTTGTGTACAAGCTGCCGATAACATCCACTAACATCCACATCCGCTATTGACAGACCATATCATACATGTCATATTTGATTTTGATGATAGTAACACTTTAACCACTTTGCATCCAGGCCAATTCTGACACTTTGCTCCTACATGTAAAAATCATAATTTTTTTGCTAGAAAATTACATAGAACCCCCAAACAGTATATATGTTTTTTTAGCAGAGACCCTAGAGAATACAATGGCAGTTATTGCAGCTTTTTATCTAGCACAGTATTTGCGCAGCAATTTTTCAAATGCGTTTTTTTGGGAAAAAAACTAAACGGTTTCATGCTTTAAAAAAACAAAAAAAAAACAGCACAGTTAGCCCAATTTTTTTTCATAATGTGAAAGATGAAGTTACGCCGAGTAAATAGATACCCAACATGTCACGCTTAAAAATTGCACACGCTCATGGAATGGCGCCAAACTACGGTAGTTTAAAATCCCCATAGGCGAAGATTATTTTTTTTTTTTTACTGGTTACATGTTTTGAGTTACAGAGGAGGTCTAGGGCTAGAATTATTATTGCTCTCACCCCAACGTTCGCGGCGACACCTCACGTGTGGTTTGAACACCGTTTATATATGTGGGCGGGAGTTACGTATGCGTTCGCTTCTGCGTGCGAGCACTAGGGCTGGGCGATTTTCCCCCAAAAAAAAATCTGCAATTTTTTTTATAAAAAACTCGATTTACGATTCGATTTTTTTTTTTAAATTATATTAATTGAAGTGCATCAACAAACAAAATTGCAAAGGCAAACCCTTTCTCTAACTGCAAAGTCAGTGTGCAACAAAGATTGTTAAACATCCAAATTATTAATACTGTATTTGGATTTAGCTAATAAAACAACAAAAAATCTTGAAGTTACTCTTAGTTGAATTGAACTGTGCCCGTGCCTCACTGTGCCCGTGCCTCACTGTGCCCGTGCTTCAATCACTGTGCCCGTACCTGATGCAGATTTTCATGGGATACGGATTTTACTGCTACACCGGCGGCCATTCCAGTATTCAAAAGCCGCTCCTCCTCGTCTGTGATAGGCGGAACACTCAATTTCTCAGCATTCAGTGTTCCGCCTATCATGGTCATCCTCATAACACAGACGAGGACGAGAGGATGTCCGTGATAGGCTGAACACTGCCTGCTGTGAAATTGAGTGTTCCGCCTATCACAGACGACGAGGACTCGGGAGGCGCGGCTTTTGAACACTGCAATGGCCGCCGTCTGTCTGCATGACACGCTGATCAGGTAGGCAGACGGCGGCTTGCGGTTAGTTAGTGTTACATTACATCTACTCGCGGCGGCTGCGGCGAGTAGATGTAATTGGGGCAACGCCGCCCAGTGCCATTCCGGATACGCCCCCTGCAGCCCTGCTACGGAAACTTTGAAGGAAAAAAAAAAAAAAAAAAAATACAAAATTTATTTTATTTTTTTTAAACAAAAAAAAAAAAAAAAATCTAAAAAAATCGATTTTCTTCAAATCTGAATCGATTTGAACTCAAAACTCGATTCAAGATTAAAATCGATTTTTTCCCAGCCCTAGTGAGCATACAGGGACAGGGGTACTTTAAAAAAAAAAAAAAAAATGTTATTATTAATTTTACTTAAAAAAATCTTATTTTAAACACTTAAAAAAAAATAAAAAATTTTGATCACTTTTATTCCTATTACAAGGAATGTAAACATCCCTTGTAATAGGAATATGACACGACAGGACCTCTTTACAGTGAGATATGGGATCAATAAGACCCCACATCTCACCACTAGGCTGGGAAGCCTAAAATAAAAAAAATAAAAAATTAAAAACAAACAATCACGGCTTCCCAGCCGAGGCGGCGAAGTTTTTTTTTAATGCAGAGGCCGGGCATGACGTCATAACATCGCGCCTGCCCTCCGACGATCAGAGAGACTTCGGAGACCATCTGGTCTGCCAGGAATATCAATGATCGGCATCCGGGGCCGGCGGATCCGTTCTCCGACTCACCGATCGCATCGGTGAGTCGGTAGAAGCACCGGAGGGCAGGGGGGGTGTGTGTGTGTGTCTCCTTTCGCCACCCATAAGAACAATCAAGCGGCGGAACAGCCGCTATGATTGTTCTTATGGTGTAGGGAATCGCCGGCTGAAAATTCCGATATCTGAATGATGCCTGTAGCTGCAGGCATCATTCAGATATACCCCCACAATGTCAAGGATGTCATATGACAGCCTGGGGGCACCAAGTGGTTAAATCAAGGTAGCATATATCTCAAACATACAACCATAACAAAACGGCATCCTAATAAACAGCTCGCACTGGCCATATGCACCATGGACCTACGTTTGTGTATGACGTGTTACGACATAACATGCTATAAGTATATAGAATTAAAATTACCTTCCAATCAGGAGTCAGTGGTCCTCGACCAGTTTTGATAGACTTAAATTTTGCTGGGTCCTCTTCTGGTTTATAATCCTGAAATTAATTTCATCACTAAATGCATTAATGAGAACAGGCATGTAATTAGGAATTTATAATAATATTTTCAAAGCAAATGTCATCCATGGAAAAAAAAATTCACCACAGAAATGCTGCCCTTTAAGATTGACCAGACCATAAAGGTGTTGTGTTTTTTTTTACATTTTGACAGGCGTAAAAAAACAATAAAATGCAAAGAAAACAACTTGTTGCTGTGTCACTGTAGACCATGGGGGGTTATTTACTAAAGGCAAATCCACTTTGCACTTAAAGTGCACTTGGAAGTGCAGTCGCTGTAGATCTGAGGGGGACATGCAAGGAAAATAAAAAACAAAATTTTTGCATGCACATGATTGGATGAGATCAGCAGAGCTTCCCCTCATATCTACAGCGACTGCACTTCCAAGTGCACTTTCAGTGCAGAGTGGATTTGCCTTTAGTAAATCAACCCCCATGGGCTGGACATCATGGAAGAGATCAAAGATCCCTGGGGTGCGGAGCCCAATAAAACGATTGCATGTAGAACACAGTGTGTCACAGTAGTAACCTTTGCCTCCCCATGACATCACCCCCTACAGTAGTGTCCTCTGCCCCCCCACAGTAGTGACCCCTACCCCCCTTTCACATTACCCCGAACAGTAGAGTCCTCTGCCCGCCCCCCCCCCCCCACAGTAGTGTCCTAGTGTCCTCTGCCCCCCTTCCACATCACCCTCCAACAGTAGTGTCCTCTGACCCCTCCCTCACAGTAATGACCTCTGCCCCCCTTTCACATCACCCCCCACAGTAGTGTCCTCTTATTAACAAGCTGGTGATTGGTTGCTAGGACCGTCCTGTATCCTGGCAAACAATCACCTGCCGGTAACATAAAAAGTTACCTTGGGCAGCTCTCGTTCCACTGCATTTCAGCCCTGCCACAAAAGGACCAGCTGACATGTCAGTGATTCTCTTGTTAACACAGGTGTCAGTGTTGACGAGGACAAGGCTGGAAATGACTCTGTAATGCGGATTAAAGCGGGCCATACACGGTTCGAATTTCGAAAGAATTTTCTTTAGAAAATTGTATCAAAGAATTTTCGTACGAATTTCGCACCGTTAGTGGGCTGCAGCAACAGCTGATTTTCGTGCGGAAATCAAATTTGAGGAGTCGGACATGTTAGAAATTTTTAGAAAAACTAACGATTTTCTAATCAATGATGGGCGTTTTGTGCGAGAAATGTAATAGAAAAAAAAATGCGCATGTGCAAGAAAAGAAAATTCCCGGAGAGAAAAGAATATTCCTGGAGAGAAAAGAATATTCCCGGATAGAAAAGAATATTCCTGGCCGAATTTCGAAAATCAATAGTGGCATCATCGGATCACAAAAAAAAACAAAAAAACTTACTGATTTTGAAAAGAAAATTTGTTCGAAATTCGACCGTGTATGGCCTGCTTAAGTTAGAATAACAGACTGGAAGCTTTAAAAGTTGGGTGGTGCTTGAATACATTGTTCTTACTCTGTTAATCATGGTAACATGCAAGGGAAAAAACGTGCAGTCATGTGATGACAGAGATCGCACTTGATTTGCATCGAAGTCAAAATCAAATGCGATGTCTGTGCGATGCAAATTCAGCGAAATAGTTTATATGGCTGAAATCGCATTGCATTTGCACAAAAATGGTGTAGGACCCTTTTGTCCACACTGGAATTGTATCGCATGAGTGCGCTTTGGGGGTGTCGTTAACTTTACATTGACACACACAGCGGTTCGCAGAGAGCAGGGCGAACTGCCTGCGAGTCAGATGCGATGCGGGTTCACTGTGGTTCCTGCATCGCCCCAGTGTGAACCCAGGCTTAATGTTAAGGAGAAACATACATAGGAAAAGCACAGGTAGAAAAAGGTAAAAAAGTCTGCACAATATTTAGTAGGAGATTAAGCTAGCCATACATGTTAGATTTCCCTGTTTCAATCCCAGCAGATACAGTAATTTATTTTTAAGGTACAAAGATACCACAAAATATACCAACCTTGGAGAGAACCTGGTTTCGATCTGCAATATCGATTTGTACTACTTCCACATTTTTCCAAACATCTGGCTCTAACTTATGAACCTGCAGAGAAACGGGGAACATTAATACATGTAAAATGCAGAACTACTGAAAGTATGAAGAAAATGCTAAACCATACACCAACTTCAAAATGTAGCTTCCCCATTGCCTAGATACATTTTACCATAAATCGCAATATACCGTATATACTCGAGTAAAAGCCAAGTTTTTCAGCACATTTTTTTTTGCTGAAAATGCCCCCCTCGGCTTATACTCGAGTCACCTTTATGCGCCAGATCTCCCGGATTTTGGGGACCCGGTACTGGCCGGCCGTAGGTTCCCTGGACCCCAACCATGGCACACATATAGCACCACTCTTCCTCTACAAGTGTGCAAAGTTTGTTGTCCAGGGGACCTACGGCCGGGGAGCAACGATTTTTCAAAGCCGGGCACCCCTTCCATAGACTCCCATGTTAAACGGTAATTTCTCTGGTGAATTTGGGGACCCGTTACCAGCCGGTCATAGGTCCCCTGGACCGGGAACTTGGCACACACGTAGCCGCATTTCTCCTCTACAAGTGTGCAAAGTTTGTTGTCTATAGGATCCAAGGCCGGGGAGCACCAATTTTTCAAAGCCAGGCACCCCTTCCATAGGCTCCCATGTTAAACGTCAGTCTAGTCATGGGCACAGTGAGGCATGGGCACAGTGAGGCACAGTGAGGCATGCAGATGGACACCCTAGGCTTATAATCGAGTCAATACATTTTCCCAGTTTTTTGTGGTAAAATTAGGCTTATACGCGAGTATATACAGTAAATACCATTTTTTCCCAATGTTTTTCTATGCAGTCGCCACTGTAAAAACTATGGCTCCTCTGTAAATACGCGAATAATCGGAGTGAACTATTCCTCCTGCCAATACCACCTAGAGCTATGGAAACCAGTGTTGATTCAGCTCAATTGTCGGCCCTTCACATATACACAGAGGAGCCATCGCTTTGGTCACCAGGATGGTCATGAAAGGGAATTTGGACTTCAAAATCTGAAGTACAGTACAGGACAAGTGCTGCATATTCAAAGACCCTGGATCATAAGCTGCTGTCTTCAAGTGATTGGACACTGGCAGTCCTTTGGACACGCCCTCCCTTCCTCTGACTTACCCCTTTAACCTTAACCCATTTCATGAGAACTCAGTATTTTAGAAAGCAATGCAGAATAACACAGGAACCTGGGGGGGGGGGGGGTGGCCTGTGTCCGGTACGTTATTCTAAGACATGGAATTTACTTGGAAGTCAGACATCCTTTTATCCTAAATCGTACAGTAAAGGACACAGGCTGGAAATTTATAGTTTCTATTTATAGTTCATATTCCTTTAGGTTATCTGTTTGAACACCTATGCCATTAAAGCTAATGACTGAGAAGCAGGATTGAGCAGGGGGCCTTGAGAAAGCAGGTCTGGCCTATTCGGAAGAGGTCAGGGTAGTTTCCCAATACTTTGAGCATATCTGTCGACAAGGTTCTTCTGGGCAAGTTTTGTGCAATGATGATCACCAATTTTTTCTCTTCCTCTATCGAGCGGTCAAAGGAGAAAGAGTCCATGTCATACATCCATGGAATTACCAGAACATCAGATGCCAGCGCCAGAGGATCCTTGGTCCCGGTCACAGATAGGGGTACCTTGTTGTTGAAGATGTCCACATCTTCAATCCTTCATTCCTGACATAGAAGGTTGAAGATGTTGGGATGAAGGGACCATTGCCCTTGGCAGTTTTTTTTTTCCTCCCAGGAGATGAGCCTTACTTCTTTTAAGGCTGCCTGATTCCTAGTACCCCTGATGATTGTTCTAGGCCACTAATGTGGCATTGCTTAACTGCACCTTGATTGGGCATCTAAAACAAAGGGGGTCCAGTGGTGCAGAGCCAATTTATTGCTCTGAGTTTTCAGATGTTGATGGGGAGCTTTGCTTCTTTGGGTGACCAGGTTCCCTGAAGGGTGAGAGACTGGAACACTTCTCTTCAGCTTATGAGGCTGGCATCTGTTATCACCTTCCATAGGTGTGGGAGAAATGACATTCCTATTTCCAAGGCTGGATTGGCAATTTTCCAAGTTAGAGAGTTCCTCCCTTAACTGGGGAGAAGCATAGGGAAGTTGAAAGATGGTGTGTGTGTGTTATAGGCTAAGAGAATGCTGTGTGGAAGGGCCTTGACTTTCCAAAACTGAGCAAAGGGAACAGCCTAGCATGAGGCCTCCATGAGGCCCAGGCCTCTCATGGAGAATTTCACAGTTTATTTTTTGCCATCTGTGTCCCATTGGGAAATTTCCCTTCACATACGGTTCAATATTCAAAACAGGAAGTGAGAAAATCCCTGCAAATTAAGGGATTACTTTGGGGACCCCCAGGGCACCAGAACTGGAGAACCCATTGGAAATGTTCATCTCTATTACTTTTCTGGGGACAGCCAATTTTTTTTTATTTTCAATGATAATGGTAAACAGGACATATAGAGAGGGTGAATCTCCCTAATGGGGGCACATACAGCAATAAAAACTGACAGGTTTTCTAATCCATATCCACTCTGTTCAAACAAAAAAAATTGCCTTTAGTTGTACTTTAAAGGACCAAGCATTAGACTTGAGAGAGAAGCTTGTTTGCTGGAAAGAAAACTCTGGTCTTGCACCAAAAGTAAGGGCTGAATATTTGCTTTGAATTTGAAGTCTTAGGAAAGCTGTGGGACGCTCTGCATTTTGGGGCGGTAGAAACCCATGAAGAGGGGGGTTTTGGAGCCTTCTGCTGTTGAAGAAGGACTTTTCCTCCTGTGACATCCTTTATGAACTTGTCAAGTGCCTCACCATAGAGACATTCTCCTTAAAAGGGCATATGAGTAGGGCATCTATTACAGGCAGCTTCAGAATACTAAGTTTGCAGTCATAAGATTGTGTGCATATGGACAGAAATAAGAGCCATTCTAGAAATGTGGGTTTCCACTTGTTCTTGGGCATCAACACAGACGAGTAGGTGTCCTGCCAGAGTTCAGTCCTGAAACACAGTATCCCATTTATTGTTCATTGCTCTAGTCCAATTAGCTTCTGAAAAACAGAAACTGCAGCAATAGCTGGTTTCAAGGTTGGATTTGTAAGAGTAAAGGACAGCCTTTAAGAGTATCTCAAAATTTTTGTCTGCAGAATTCCTAAAGGCTCTGTTCACATTTAAAGCATTTGTTATCCAAACACTTCATATTCCTGATATTTGCCTGCTGTACCATGTACCTGTATGAGACAGTATCCTGTTCTTTTTGTATTGCTTCCTTTATGTGAAATCCCTGGTGTTCCTGCTAGTCCCTCTGCTTTCCTATTAAAAACTGACCACACTATGCAGAAGAATACACAGTGGTCAGTTCTCTAGCTGTGCTGGGAACTGAGTGTACTCTCCTCCAATGATCAGGCTTGTCCTGACACCCCCCCCGCTGCACAGCCATTCACTGGAAAGCTCCGTGTGCTGCTAATCCCCCCTCCCCCTCCAGCTTTTACGTAGCTGAGAACACTGGGAATGTGATCACAATGTTTATGGTTTTTTTTATACAAAGCTGGAGGAAGAGTGAATGGACTGAGCAGTACAGTCATAGTTTACTGAGAACTACAAGTCCATCTGCCATGGTGGCAGATGGGACTTACATTTTTATTAAGCCCTGGTTCGAACTGCTGCGACTTTGAATCTGACATCCCTGCTGTGACTTCATCACGGCTTGCATACGAGTAGCACAGGAAGGAGTAGACTTTGGATTGGAGCGTCTTTCACAGTTCATTGGAAATTGGACTGAAACAGTTTGTGAACAGTTTTCAGTTTATAGACTTTTTAGACCATGTGATTATATTGGTCACTGTGGATGCACTTTGTTGGTTATTTGTATGGAACATTTTATGCATAAGTGCATGTTATATTATTCATTCTGATTTTTTATTTATACACATATATGAATTGCATGTTCACTTTGGAAGCGCTGTACTAATTTTGGGTTTAGTAGTAGTTAGTAAGGTGTGTAAATCACTTTGTAGTGCTGGCTAGCTCCTTTCGCATTATAGACAGTATATTGCTTTGAGCTAGTAATAGGTGGCGCAGAGATATTAGGTTTTATTATGATCCCAGTGAATGAATGATGCGGGTGTAAGGGTGGAGCGTGACGTCACCACCCTGCCCAGTGGCGGCCCGTCCATAGGGGGCGCACGGGCGCCACCCCCCCCCCCTAAGCTATTGTCAAAAGAAAAAAATTTTTTTTTTTTCCTTTTTTTTTTTAAAAGTTCTTTAAATTCAATGGGCTCGGGCGCCGGCCCCAGTGCACTATGGGAGCGTCATCCCAATGCAATCCCGTGATTGCAGGCGAGACGCTACATTTGCGGGGTTTTGTGTTGCTTTGGGGCGTACAGGTAATAGCCCCAGCACTCTCATTGGGTCAATCTTCTGTCCGTCTATCTGACCATTAGCAGCCGCTGTAGGACTTATGAGGTGCTTTCCCGGGCAGCCGTGTCACTTTCACTTTCTGTTCTAGTGGAATGTCGGCTCTATGAGGATCTGATGGGATGTACTGTGATCTGAAAGGGTCTTTCCTCCACATACCAAGGCTTACAGTAAGTGCCGTTATTTCCCCCCATTTACAGGAACAATCTCTCCAGTAAGGACAGTCAGTCACAGAGTATTAGAGTCTGTATCTCACGCTGCTCTTCCCCTCCCCCCATCCCCTTTAGGCAGACTGCTTCGGCTGTCTCTTTTGCACATACAGTAACTCATGGCATTGCAGCTATTGTGTGGGACTCTGTGATAAGAAGATGTGTGTGTTTCACAGCAACAGGTTGTTTTAAAATATGTCAAAAACGGACATTCAGGCAGGGAAGAAGTTACAAAACATTACTGTATGGGAGGAGAGAGAGAGAGAACATGGTCTGTGGGGGAAGGTGAGAACATGCCAACTCCATCACATTACAGGAGAATTCATCCTCACTGACTCAGGTGCCAATATAACTAATGTGCTGCTGGATCCCCTCCACCTCTGTATATAGTGTGCTTTGTTCTCTGTATGTATTGTATGCAATGTGTGTTCTCTGTATGTATTGTATGCAATGTGTGTTCTCTGTATGTATTGTATGCAATGTGTGTTCTCTGTATGTATTGTGTGTTCTCTGTATGTAATGTGTGTTCTCTGTATGTAATGTGTGTTCTCTGTATGTAATGTGTGTTCTCTGTATGTATTGTATGTAATGTGTGTTCTCTGTATGTATTGTATGTTCTGTGTATGCACGGTGTGATCTGTGTGTGTACGGTGTGTGTTCTATGTATGGTGTGTTCTGTGTATGTTTTCTGTATGCACAGTGTGTTCTGTGTATGCACGGTGTGCTCTGTATGTATTGTGTGTGCTCTGTGTATAGTGTGTTCGGGTATTGGGAGCCGTGACAGCAGAGGGTGGGCAGGTAAGGACCTGGAGGGGTTTGCGCCCCCCCAATTTTTTTTAGCACCAGCCGCCACTGACCCTGCCTCTCCACCTCGATCAAGCTAGCCACACTATTTTAAAGTCATAAGATAGTCAAGCAAGCAAACATATATTACAAACTTTATTTAAAAAAAATAACTGAATAAGGATAGCCAAAGAAACAAATGTGATAAGGTTTCCAGATTGAAAATGACACAGTGCTATACAGAAAAAAAAAGAAACATGACAAGAAATCGCAAGTAGGCTCTCTGAAGTTTTTTTTTTTTTATATAGGTGTCCACCTTCTTGTTAGGAGCTCTGCATTGAAACATCTGTACAAATAAGGCCCAATCAATTTAAATGTTCAAACTGTAATCATAATGGGCTATACGTATGGCTGGAGAAAGGTTAGGTCTTGGCTTAGACTTATGATTAGGTTTAGGCTAAAAGTTGGAAGCAGGGTCACAGGAAAACAGCATGGACAGATGGGATATATGGGAGCCGTCATTACTGACCCTAGTTTTATTAAAGGTTCTGGGGCCCGTCATCCTGATTTCACAATGAAACCCAGGAAAAATGTTCTTTACTGGCAGCAAGTTGTTACAAGGACTCGGGTAGCAAAGCTGGAATCAAGTTGACATTCCTAAAGTTGTATATCTAAAACTGAAAACTTTTTTTGGATAGAGTAGGCATTAGTAAAAGTCATGTACCCCCCCCCCCTGTTTTTGTTAACCTTGTCCCTGTGAGGAGACTTTTCCTTTACTTCCTGTCTTTAAAACACAACAGGACATTAGAGGAGACTTCCCCAAAGTGAAGTAAATCCCCTCTTAGTTGTCGCCAGAACAAGCGTACCCATTGAAAGAGTTCCCCTATTTCTTTCCAGTAACAACTCAACCTTTTTCTCAAAATTGTACAACATATTTGGCAACCACAGAGTAGTAGAGCGGTAGTAACAAAATAGGATCGTTAATTTGTTTTACTTCTGGCCTTTCAAGGTACAACAGCACCACCTAGAGCACTTGCAGGTACATACTAATCTTTTATAGAGTTACTGTATATAGATTTAGTTAGTGGTATATATATATATATATATGTATATATATATATATATGTATATGTATATGTATATGTATGTATGTATGTATGTATGTATGTATGTATGTATGTATGTATATATATGTATATATATATATATATATATATATATATATATAGTTGCCTACCAGTCCAAAGATGTGGTGGTTGCATTGGTTTTATTTTTTAAGTGTATTTTTAACCAGGTGATCCAGACCATATGTACTTCATTTTCTAGGGTGACCACTCACTGTATTGTATCTATGGAAGAATGTTGTCACTCTAGGCTAGAACTATGATAAGACAATAGAATACCTTCTGTCTTTACCTCCATAACATAATGAGGAGGTGCTTTGTAGTTCCCAGAGGTGAACTGGGCAGGGCTAATAACACTGCTTGGGATTTCAATGCAGCAAAGACAGAGAGCAAGTGAAGTTACAAATCTGGCAACAGGTATTATGTAATTACAGGATTTTTATAGAGACACAATAAGGCAAAATGTGCACAATTTGGAAAGGTGTACCAAATACTTTTCTTATTTTATTTTGCTCATACATACATAATTACATAAACATATATACCAAAAAAGCCTGCAAAATGAATATACTTTCCATTTAAAATGTACAGACTAACTGGCTGTGTTAAAGATCTTACAACATGCTGAAAATACATCTAACACAAAGTGATTAGAGAAACTCCCAAGGCAGTAGCGATAATAATGAAGAGGCTTTGTGCGTGCCACTTACATTGTCTTGCATGCCAAGATCTGGTTTGTGCCACGTCTCAATCTTAATCAAAAAATCTTCCTTCATGTATTCATTCTGAAATGTAAGCACATGTCATAATGTGGTTATCTCTTATTGAGCCATCTTCACTAATTTTACAGTGAACTTTAATTAGCAATTAAATGTGCCAAGACTGTTAGTTTGTATTAACCACATTGTGAATATATTAAAATATGCAGCACAAGAGCATCAAAAGAATACACTATGAAAGGAAGAGAGAATATGATGCAAAAAATGTATTCTTTTTTTCAGGAGGATCAGTAAATTATTTTCACAAGCATGCACAATTAGGTGAATAATCGTTATCTTTTTTTTTTGCAACTACCTGGAATTACCGTATGCACAAGCCTGAAGTCCAAACCCAATGTGAAATACTTTTAGCAGTGCAGGCACTGATTCATGAGATAAATGCAACTGAGGGAACTACATAGCTATTAATACAAGAACATTCCCCAGTGAGCCATCAACAAATGTTCCCAAGGGAGAGTATTCTGTCTGCAATAAAACCAGCACTAAAATGTAACAGAGAAACGTTTCTGGATCCACTGCATGAATAGCCAACTACACAGTGTGGTGGAACACAAATTAAAAGGTCACACAGTTGGCTGAGACAGCAGTAGCTGCCGTGGAACTTAGAATGTCATCATAAGAATTTCCTACTCTTTTGTTGAGTACTACTTGACTATCAAAAAATAAAGTATATCTTATGTCAGATTTTCCCTCCCCACTTCCACAAGCAGGTTTGTGATTACAGGAACTTTGCATACACCTTGACTTTTGAGCTGCTTTCAGATCACTGCAAAATAAAAAGACCTTGGCTAACATCACATAGAAGGTTCCCCTATCTCTATCTGGTAAGCAGAGGCGGGACAAGGTCAATCAGTGCCCATGGCAAAGATGCCAAACTGCGCCACCAATAACCACGGCGAAGATGCCAAATTGCGCCACCAAAACCCCCCCTGGTGGTGTCCCTGGAACTCAGAAATGCCCCTGCATCAGTGATGTTACCAAAACAGATTCCCCTAGGCCAGTGATGTCCCTGTAAGGAAAAATGTCCCTGCGCTGGTGGTGTCATTGTAAGGAAAAATGGCCCTGTGTCCATGGTGTTGCTAAAAAGAAAAAACGTCCCGGTGTCAGTGGTGTCACTGGTAGGAAAAAAATGCCCTTGCAACTGTGGTGTCAATTGAAAAAGAGAAAAAAAAAAAAGGAAAAAAGGCCCCGTGTCTGTGGGGTCACTGGAAAGAAAAATAGGCCCCCGTGTCTTTGGTGTCACTGGCGTCACAGCTCAGGCTCTGTGCAAGGAGTTTTCAGTGAGCACTCAGCACAGAAACATTGTCCACCCAACAAAGCAATGCAAATGTGTGGCATGTGGGTGTTAAAGCCCACCCTTTTTCTGCCACACGCGTGTTACACGGGTAGCAAAAGGTTAAAAGGGAGAGAAGTAAAAATGCTGCTCAACCACGTGTTTTTTTTATTGTGCCCCCCCCCCCCAACTGCAAGCGTTAACAAGCATTGTATGTAGTTATACATATGTGCCGCTCAGTTCCCGCAGCATCACTCCTGTCATTTAGGTAGATGGAGAATGGAGCACTGACATTCTCCCAGCGCCCCTTCCTCTGTAGGATGACACCATGCCCAGGGCAGGTGCCCCTCCCCAAGGAATGCGACCAAATATGCAAGATCCAACTGAAAATTATAAAAAAACAAAACTAAAAAGACTAAGGCCCCCCTACACATAGGGTGGGCTCCGTTGGAGTCTGCCTGCTCAGCTGGGAATCTGTCCACTGAGCAGGCAGATGGCTGGTCTGCGTCCGCACCTCTTATGTAGAGCATACACAGACTTCGCCAGGTCTCCTCTATGGGTGGTCGGATTTAAACCGACAAGCTGTATGTTTACACCTGACTGATATCTGATCCGGCCTGCCAGAAGGATGGGGAATGGATCCCCCATCAGTTTTTAGCTGATAGGATCTGATCGGATGTCGGCAGGCGTCAATAGACACGCCTGTTGACTCCCGCCGATCCGTAAAGGGGAGTGGAGGGCCTGTTCGAGTCCACCTGAAAAACTGACAGGTGGATCTGATCGGTCCACTAGTATGAAAGGGTCATAAAATTTTACTTTAATGAGCTGAGAGCTGTAAATCACTATATAACCCCCCCCCCCCCCCTTCAACTAGAAACATTTCAGCCCTTTCTGAAGAATGTCTTTAAGCATAACCCAGGACTTTGGAACTGGAAATTAAGTCAGTGTTTATATTTAAACTTTAGATCTGCTTTGGTTATATTTTATTAAGAAATAAAAAAAACAGTACTTACTGTAATTACTGATCGATGCAACATGGAAAAAAAAAAGAAAAATGTTACTAATTAATGTGACACTGAATACATTCAATATTTCACATCCTTGTTTTTTACTTGCCATATTACACTGTTCTATATACTTTGTGTTTTATTGCTGCTTCGCAGCAGGACACCAATTATATCTAATGTGATGTTCAGCATGTACAACAAAGCAAAGTACTCATCGCTGATTCTCTAGAAGGTCAAGGCCCTGGGTTTAAATCCAGATATCAAGAAAAGTCACACTGAAAACTGTTCCATTTTAAACAGAGTAGGTCAAGGGATGCCACAATGCAAGGAGATATCCTCAGGGAGACAAATACAGCATATTGGTGCCAAGTTAGCATCTTTTTTAGCCCTCCTTCCTCTCCCAACTTTGGTAACAAGATGCCTGTCAAAATGGTCTGAATTATTCATTAAAAAAGAGCAGTGCAAGTGAGAAGCACATGCAGATTAGGTAACAAAGTCACAAGTAGAGCAAAGAGGCTGCACAGTCAGATTGTGCTGCTGCAGACCATATTGTTAGTAAGAGACAGGAGAGCTATTCATCCGATTATCGCCTCTCTACTCACCGGTTCTGCAGTAAGGGTAAGCATTCCAGGCCTTTTCGTGCATGTTTAGTGCTCCTTCAGGCGCCAACATCCGTACAAATGTCGGGACTTTGCTGTACACAAAACAAAGAATGAATAGGTT
Organism: Rana muscosa; assembly: GCA_029206835.1. Taxonomy (NCBI): domain Eukaryota; kingdom Metazoa; phylum Chordata; class Amphibia; order Anura; family Ranidae; genus Rana; species Rana muscosa. The sequence continues at coordinate 192,684,171 of CM055117.1, forward strand.
TCATTTCATTTAACAATACAAAGCACTTTTTATGTGACGTAAAACTTTCGTAAGTAAGCAAAGTTGGAATAAAACAAACAATTTGCTAGGATCATGTCGAACTGTCCTAACATTTAAACTATAGAAAGGATGCACAATATCTACAATAAATTGTCTAATAAACAGTGAAATCATGTAAATATATGATCATACATTGGGTATACTAACAGTTCCAATAAAAGCTGAAAAAAAACCCCTGCAACTAGGATTAAACCCATCATCTTCATTTTCAAACTGTTTAAAACCAACGGTTTAGCAGACCAGCATTTTAACCAGAGAGAATCCAAGGCTATGCCAAGCAATCTGGGAAATATCAGCTCAGGGTATGTTCTAGTTTTGCCCTGTGACTGCTTCTATTTAAAAAAATAAAATAAAATATTGATCACAGGTACAGTAGGTAATATATTGGAATAAAAACTCTCCTCCCAATATTATGAACTCATCACACATTAAATCCTTATAATCTGGAGATTAGCCATTTCCACCCAAGATGTCAAGGTGGTCCACCCAATGCCACGATAAGGCAGGAGTCTTTTACCCACTGTGGAAACACAAGTATGAACGCCTTCTCTTCCAAGGTCATGAATGTTGCATGAATGATGACAAAAAACCCAAGGGGGATGGGGGGAGAGTGCTAGATTGCCTGCAGGTTTGTTATTGGCAAGAAAATCCTTAGCATCACTCTGCTTGATCCTTGCTTATCCCATGCTGGAGACTGGAAGCTCAGAGCTTTGCACATCTAGATGAATGCTCAAGATGCAGAACTGTGAACCCCATTAGAACTTATGAGCAAGAACAGACAAAAAGATGAAACATTATATTCGCTAACTCGCTGAAAGCACTATGCAAAGTACATACACTACTGACAAACTGCAAACTCACCGAGTGGTACAATATGAAGAAAATTAAGACATGAACATTACCCCTATAAAGTGCTGGGGTACTGCTCACTGTCTGGGAAAAACTACAGGCGAATGAAGGAATTATGATCTTCAAGAGAGGCAATAGTTCTTGGGTAAATTAACTCACCACTGCAAACCTGAAATTTTAGATTGTGCTTTAACCTTCTTGGCACTTTGTTATATATTGGCAATATGAGATCGATCTATCCATTTTCTTTTAACCACTGTCCGCAATGTACTTCGGATCGACGGACATTATAGGGAAAGTGTAAAAGGGAAACCCGTACGCTGCAGCCCACTTCCATGTTTAGGGCACACGCATGCGTGCCCCCCAGCTCCCGCTGTGATTGTACACACTGGGTGCCTGTCAGCGAGTCCCGGCCAACCTGCTGATCGGCTGTGTTCAATCACAGCCCAGAACTCTGTGTTGACAATTAATACAGGACTCTGTACAGAGAACAATTTCTCTGTTTCTCACCCCTGCTTTGCAAACTTAGAGATCTATAGGTAAAAGCAGCACACTTTAGACTGCATTCACACCTGGGCGTTCCGGAATCGCAGGCGATTCTGCACGTGGATCCAGAATCATGGCAAAACGTGGGACGCGTTTGCGATGCCATTACTTCTAATGGCACCCCAATCGCGATGTGATTTTGCCTCGATAACTCACGCATGAAGCCCGTCACTCAAAAAAAAAAGAAAAAAAGAAGAAGAGCAGGAGCCTCTTTTGGGCGACATCGTTTCAAGTTGCGATTTGCCGGGATTTATTGCACGACAATCGTGGCAAAATCGCACTGCGATTGGGGTGCCATTAGAAACAAGGGCATCGCAAACGCGTCCCGCAGTTTGCCACAATTCTGGATCCATGGGCAGAATCGCCTGCGATTCTGGAACGCCCAGGTGTGAATGGAGCCTATACACATAGCTAGGCACACCTTCAACCCCTAGATGTTAAGCCCTTCCCAGCCAGTGTCATTGGTACAGTGTATAATATTAGCACTGATCACTGTATTAACGTCACAGGTGATGTCAGTAGCAGTCAGTTCCCCCAACGTCAGTATCAGATTTCCCACCGCACTATCGCAGTCCCATTGTAAGTCGCTGATCATCACCATTAGTAGTATATAAAAAAAAATTAAAAGTCCAGTACATATTCCACAGTTTGTAGGTGCTCTAACTTTCACGCAAACTCATCAATGTACACTTATTGGGATTTTATTTTTATTTATTTTTTATCAAAGACGTGTAGCAAAATACATTCTGGCTAAAATTTATGAAGAAATCATTTTTTTTTTTATTGGATAAGTTATATAGCAGAAAGTAAAAAAATTGTTTTCAATTTTTTTCCGTTAATATCGCAATGATCAAAATTCCACCAAAAGAAAGCTGTATTTGTGTGAAAAATAGGATATCAATTTCGTTTTGGGTGAAGCGTTGCACAATAACCAGTTAAATGTAGTGCAGGGCTAAATAGCAAAAAATGGACTGGTCATGAAGAGGGTAAAATCTTCTGGAGGTCAAGTGGTTAAACCAGTAAGCAGACACTGCTTTGACCCTAAATACTTTTTTCCCTCACTGTATGTATTAAAATACCCTTATGCCCCGTACACACGATCCGAAAATTGGGCGAAAGATCGTCCGACTTTTTTCGTTTACTAGTCGCAAGTAGAAATTGAATATTTTACTAAAGTCACGAAAATTCTCGTACAACAGAAAAAAATAAAAATAAATTGGAAGTGATGTCATGTGTTGTAATGTATTTGTGTTGTATTTTCGGACGACAACTATACTGACTAAACAAAAAATCCTACGATTAGGTATTTTCGTGCATGTCCGATAAAATAATATTGGATGAACTGTCATGATCGGCTCACAGAAGCCCTGTACTAACGATCCGATTATCGTACGATTCTTCATCGGACGTCATTGTTCGTACGATATTCGGATCCTGTGTACGGGCCATTAGAATGGCACATTTCATAGGCCCCACAGCAGTGACACCAAACACTGAATTCTACAACCAAGATATATACCATGTTCCATTTCTAGAAAAGGGAAACAAACTACAAAACACAGTAGGTAATGGCATTTGTAACTGCATTGTATGGTGTCCTCTAGAAGAATTCAAATGAAGATCTAAATTACCTCTGTAGATGATAGATCTTGTGTGTATACTGCCCTTTCTCCCCATCCTTCTCGTAAGGCTCATTTACAAGTACTTCAACACCTTCCCCTCCTCCTGTTTCATTTTTACTGGCTTCTGCTACGGAGTACAGCTGGCCCACCTGATACTGGAAGAACAGACAAAACATTTCTCAGAAAACACTATAGTACAAAAGTACAGTTAATGAAGTTAATGTCAATGGAGTGAAGCACATTTAGCATAGATGTGCCAAATAAACCAAAAAGCATGGTTACTCAAACAGTTCATTTCAGACTTCTGCACAAACATCTTTCCATAAAAGTAGAACGATACGAATGGCAAAAAAAAAATAAAAAATGAAAATACACATACAAATAGTCACAGATAATGTTTTTAGGTACAGTAAATGTGCATATATATTGTGTTATATTGTGTATAATCTTTCAATTATCTTATTATGCAAAATTGAAGAATTGAAAAAAAGGAGCAGTTTGTCCAGTGGAATACTGCTGAAATATTCCAGCTCTGCACATTTTCTGCCAACGTTGGTTTTTCATACAAGCCATCTTTCATCACTAAAAGACCACTTGAAATGTTCTCTCTTTCTTCTGAATACAATATATGTTCAAAAGTGAAATTATTCATAAAAAGTGGAAATGATAAAACATTTTTATATTATTGCAAACCTGCATTCAGTTGATCTCGGCAGGGTTACTGAACACCCTGTAGACATTTGACTCTCTTACTCTTCCTACTGACTACACATATGAGGCCTTGGGCCCCTTTCACACTGAGGCGTTGAAAAAAAACGCTAAAAAAAATATTAGTTTTTCCCCCGCGGTAAAAATAGCGCTAACGCCTATGCGTTTTTACCGTGTTCGTACCGCGTTCGCGGTAAAAATAGCACTAACGCCTATGTGTTTTACCGTGTTTCTCATTCATTTAAATGGAGATAGCGCTGTAAAAACGCCTATTTTTAGCGCCCTAAAGATGCTCCAAAAAATCTGTTTTCAGGATTTTTTCCAACGCACAGCCAGCAAAACGCCTCAGTGTGAAAGCCCTCAGGGCTTTCACATTGAGAATAAGGCAGGATTATTTCAGGCATTTTTACAGCGCTATTTTTACCGTGAAAACGTGGTAAAAACGCCTCAGTGTGAAAAAGGGCCTTACAGAAGTGATTACCGTATATACTCGAGTATAAGCTGACCCGAATATAAGCCGAGGCACCTAATTTTACCACAAAAAACTGGGAAAACGTATTGACTCGAGTATAAGCCTAGGGTGTCCATCTGCATGCCTCACTGTGCCTCACTTTGCCTCACTGTGCCTCACGTTTATGCCCCACTGTGCCCATGCCTCACTGTGCCCATGACTAAACTGACGTTTAACATGGGAGTCTATGGAAGTGGTGCATGGCTTTAAAAAAAAAAAAAAAAAAAAAAAAAAATCGGTGCTCCCCGGCTGTAGGTCTCCCAGACAAAAAACTTTGCACACTTGTAGAGGAAGAGTGGGGCTATATGTGTGCCAAGTTTTGGGTCCAGGGGACCTACGACCGGCCGATACCGGGTCCCAAAAGTCACCAGAGAAATTACCGTTTAACATGGGAGTCTATGGAAGGGGTGCCCGGCTTTGAAAAATCGGTGCTCCCCGGCCATAGGTCCCCCGGACAACAAACTTTGCACACTTGTAGAGGAAGAGTGGGGCTACATGTGTGCCAAGTTTGGGGTCCAGGGGACCTACGGACGGTCGGTACCGGGTCCCCAAAAATCCGAAAAAATAGGCGCAAAAAGGTGACTCGAGCATAAGCCGAGTGGGGCATTTTCAGCACAAAAAAAATGTGCTGAAAAACTCGGCTTATACTCGAGTATATACGGTATCCGTCGGGCTGCAAATCTACGTACATGTGTGTGTGCCAAGAGTGACCTGCACAGCACGCTCCCAGCAAGGAGACCGTTTCTCACCGAGAACCCGGGTACCGTACTAATGATCTAGAACAGGAGTCTCCAAAACTATGGCCCGAGGGCCAGATTTGGCACTTTACTAGCCTTTATCCGGCCCTTGGGGAATTATTTCTCCCACTGATATGAGGAACTATTCCTCCCACTGACACCAACAATGGGGCACGATTACTTCCACAATACCAATGATAGGATAATATTCCTCTTACTAATAGTGACACTACTCCTACTCCTATTGACAACCAACCCTAAGGCCATATTTATTCTCATTCATGCCGGGCCCGTGACATTTTCTGCCTCTGCTACATTCTGGCCCTCCTCAAGTCTAAAGGACAATAAACTGGCCATTTGTTTGAAAAGTTTGGAGACCCCTGATGTAGAACCAGGAGGCACGGTTCCTGATCACCTGATCACTGGGATAGCTTCAGATTGGCTTTCACAGTGATCAGTCCCTGTACTGTCCTTTCCTGTGTTTCTCCTTGTTAAATGGAGAAAATAAAAAGCATTTTTTCAATTAGTGTGATTTAGGTGCAAAATGTGCACTATTTTTTGTGGCCTACTACATGTACAAACAACAAATAACATACAAAAATGTTGTATCGCTGCAATCATCAGGACCAAGATCATTTATTTTGGGTTTTGTTCTTGGGAGGTTATAAATGGCAAAAAATATACAGCTTCATTGAAAAAATAATTTATTTTTTGCAGTTTCCCTTTTATAATACAAAAAACAAAACAAAAACAAAAACAAAAAACAACAACAGGAGATATCCATTTACCACCAAATGAAAACCCAATCTGTCCTGATAAAAATAAGGTATATATTAAGTTGTTGCAATTATATGTACAGTTTTACGAACACCTGTCAAAATTGAAAAAACTGCGTTGAGGCACTAAGATTCGTTTTTTTCAGGAAGGGTTTTTTTTTTGTGTGTGAAAGGTGTTAAAAGTTTTTTTCTTTGGCTTAATGGTTAAATAGTACTGAACAGGGATGCCGAGATGTACCCTGCATGTTTTCTTTCTTAATAAACCCAGAATATACCAGTGAGAGAGGCATATGTAAATCCTCAACTGCAGCCCAAACCAAGACCTGCCAATACAACTGTGCATAATTTACCTTATCTCGCATTATAAATACCCAGTGACCCCACTAGTCCAAAAGCCTTCTTTTCTCAGGGAGACAACAAAGGGCTTGCAGCGAATTCATTACAGCAATGCCACCATGATCAGCTTCTGTATCTATTTGCACTACACGGCTGTGCTGCTCCATACACTGAGGAGGAGGGATATAAAGCGCTGTCGCCACAGATGACCCTCCCTCTCACTACCAATTTGCGCAGAACACATAGACCAACATGGAACCCTCCCTCTGTCTAGAGGAAATGACGAAGGGCCCTCCTGAATCCCAACTCTGGTGTCGTGAAGATCTCTGCAGCACCTATGATCGGAGCGAAGATGAGAAAAGAGGATGTGGCCGCTCTAGGTAGGAACCTTGATGAAAATCCACCATGCAGATATCACAGGTGCAGGCAATGCATTCAGCAAGGCAGGAACAAAGGATGTTTCTGGACAGCCACACTCTGAACAATGGTTGCCTTTATTGAATAAAAAGCAGCACTACAAGTCACAGCAAACAAAAGGACCTGGGCAGCTGACGCGTTTTGAACTAAATCTAGTGCTTAGTCATAGCTATGACTAAGCACTAGATAACCCTCCCTCTCACTACCAATTTGCGCAGAACACATAGACCAACATGGAACCCTCCCTCTGTCTAGAGGAAGTGACGAAGGGCTTTCCTGAATCCCAACTCTGGTGTCATGAATATCTCTGCAGCACCTCAGATAGGAGCAAAGATGGATTCTTCGCTCCTAACAGAAGGTAAGATAAAAAAAATAAAAAATAAAAGGGATATTTAAGGGAGATTGTTAAGAAAAAAATTATGTTGACCAAAGTGCGAAAGGGGATCTGCACCCAAACAAACACTTTATGTAAACCACAATATAAAATACTAAACATAATTAAATATTAGTTAAAACAGACCACAGAACATTTAGCTAAATTTTATTTACTTAGGAGAATTATGAAAAATTATGAAACATGAAAATTAAGTGATTTCAATCAGAAGAATAACAACAAACTTATAAAAACATCTGATCAGATTTAGCACATCCCGAAATGCCGGTGGTACATTCTGGTTTCATTCACCCAATTGTTTTCTGCAAGGACTGATCCCTGCTGTACAGGTCACAGAACACATTTTAAGAGGATCAGCTGACCAAGCAACATTAACATCGCCTATTTAATCCTTCCTGTTATTTCTGATCCTTTAATATCATTTGGATTTCTCAAAGAATTGAATCAGATGAGAAATAACTAAGATGATCCCATAGGATACCCCCCCCCCCCCCCCACTGGAATAGACCTTGGGAAAACACTCTCCCCAAGCTGATTAGTCGGTCCGGTCAGCGAGAGCGGCTTTCCAGAAGCACAAGGAGTTAAAGGATTACCTAATTTAAAGAATATGTGTAATACTGAAACATGCTATGGGACGTCTAATCGACTGATAAAGCCATCAAACGTAATGCTGATGAAAAGGTTAGAAAGATGTTCTTTTCCTCCATCCACTTAAAACCTGGGGCAATAGTAACACAATGATTTTACTGAAAGCATTATATAAGCGGCGGTCTGCCGGAAAGCAATATAATAAATAGGGTAAGCTCATTTAAAACCAACAGGTGAAATGGAAGGCGATTATGTATTCTCCATGTTTACATAAATACCGACTTCCTTCAGTACCCACCATAACAATCTAAGATCACTACAATGGCGAGAGTTCATCATGCGTTTAATGAAAGGGTTACCTGGTTGTAAACCTCAGACATGAAATATGAAGCATATCCCTCTATAGTGTATATAGTGTGTACTTGTCTCAGTCCAAAGCACCAAGTGTCATTTTCCTGACATCAAGAGAAAAAAAAGGTGACAGGGGAGGGAGCTCCAGCTAATTGACAGTCTCAGCTCTGTTCCTGTGTGAAGGAGGGTGTGTCCCTTCCCTCCAATCAGCTCTCAGAGCTCTCCTCACTGAGCTCCGCAGAGTGTGACTTCAGCACTGTATAAATTCTGTAGGAGGATTTGTTTCATCTCTCCTCTTTAAGTCAGCTATAGACGGTTCGAATCTCAGCTGGTTCAGCAGGAACCAGCTGAGATTCAAACCAATGTATAGGCAGGCTGAATGTACCCAAGTTGATTGATCGTTCAACTTTGATACAACCAGCCTGCCGGATTTTACATTATTGCTAGCAGCCATTATATCACAGTGTTCTCCTGCTGGGGATGGCTTCCAGTTGGGAAGATTTCTCTTGTTGTCAAAGTGGTAGTGCAATAAAATATAAACAGAAGAAAACCCCATTCACCATCCAATAGCATTTAACACATTTTGCACAAATATATGGCTATAGGAACGATCATGGTGACAATTAAGCTGGCCATAATACATGGATCAATATTCAGCTGGTTCAGCAGGGACCGACAGCGCTGATCAGTGTATTCTGATGGTGGGGAAGGCAGAACTATTGTATTCTGCAAGCAGGGAGGATTCCCCCCATGCACAATCGAGTGTATGGGCTGTATTAGGGATAGCATAAGACATAATGTGGGTATGGGCGTTACTCTGGTCAAGGTTAGAAAGGAGTTTTTTTTTTTTTTAATTACCATATACCTTGTTTATTTTATCTGCAGTTTCCCATCTCTCTCAGAGGAAACAGACTTTCTAGTCCTGTAAAAATAAGTAAAGGAAGAGGAAGGACACATACTAATTTGGAAGGAAGTAAACAAGATGTCTGCCAGGTGACACACCAAACACATTACCAAGTAAATAAAGTCATTCTGAGATTTTTGTCTTGTGTATCACTCTTGGAGTAGTTTTCCATAGCTTCAAATTACACATTTGCAAGATGTCAACACTTTGACTATGATGAGTTACCAATTGTTTTTAATGAAATTCTCACTTTTGTTTTTTATCATTTTTGTTTCACAACCTTCCCAGAAATCTGCCATGGATTCTGATCAATCTACCTTCAGGATACAGCTTCTCTTTTTTTCCCTTGTCAGTTTTTAGCCAAAGAAACATTGCTGCGAGTCACTCAGGCTGGGTTCACATATGAGAACGCAGCGGCTCACAGCAGGAGTCCGGCGCGTCTTCGTTCACCATTTCAGGTCCGATTTCAACAACATTTTTGGCTGATTTCGGACCTGAAAAAAGGACCAAAAGACACACAGGGCTCCTGTGCAAATCGCACCGGAGCCGCTGCAGAGAACTGGCTCCATAGAGGGCAGGTCACAATCTCCTGCTGTGCGAATTGGATGCGGAGAAACCCACATCCATTTCGCACTAGTGTGAACCCAGTCTCAAAGAGGCATCGATGGGTAGGAATTATACTACCAGTCTGATGAGTGAACACTTTCTGATTATGACTGGGTGCAATTAAATCTGAACTACAGAAAATCAGCTAAACACAGACAATATACATATAAAAAGGGAAATCGTTTAGCTGCCAAATGATTTTTATTTTTGTCCATTTGGACCGGAGATTCACACAGCACCATCCTGTCTGGAAAGGAGGGGACTGGATTTTTATTTTCAGGTCTCCTCCTCACCCCTCTACTATGTCAAACAGCATAAAAAAACATTAGTTTGGCAGACATATTTTGGGAAAGAGTCTCATGCATTCTAAAAGTGGTGCAGCATGCGTCAAAAATTAATGTACCTATCTAGAACTTGCATTTGAAATTGGCGCATGCTGTGCCACTTTTAGAATGCACGCAAGACACTTTTTGCAAAATTTGTTTATGCCAGCTTCTTTCTGGACGCAATTCATAAAAGATATTCGCATGAGATAATTGGATCACGTGACACGTTTGCCATTTACAATTGACAAATGCACGGAAAATACAGCATAAACTGACTCTAAAGTCATTTCACAAAGCTAAAAAAAAACATTCATCAAATAAGTCATGGTTTAGCCACGTTTTACTCAAGGAATTAAATAGTGCTGCTTGTTAAGGAGCCGCCAGCGTCCTTACATTACAATGTACACCATTACTTATTCACATGGGGTGGACGGCGGGATTCTGGGCGCCCCCTTGTCAAAGGGGGGTTCCAGATTCCGATAAGTCCCCTTTCCACAGATCCCCTTGTCCCCATCAACATGGGCAAGCCATCACAACCCCCCCCCCATGTTGAGGGCATGTGGCCTGGTATGGTTCAGTAGGGGGGGGGGGGGCTTGCTCGCTTCCTCTCTTTCCTGAACTGCTGGGCTGCATGCTCGGATAAGGGTCTGGTATGGATTTTGGGGGGACCCCACATTTTTTTTATTTTGACATGGGGTTCCCCTTAAAATCCATACCTGACCCGAATGGGGGACCCCACGTTATTTTTTTTTCATAATGTTTAATTGCCGGCATGTTTTCTTTACATTCATGATGAATCATCTGTTGTCAAGGATGCCGTGGTCGACTTCCCGGCCCGCACCTTAGCAACCAGATCAATGCATTAAAGTACTGCATGAAAATATGAAATAGATACCGCATTATCGAAACTTTACCACAGTAGTTATTTCCTGCACAATTCTTAGTGAATTGAACATTTGCAGTTATTTCCGCATGCGTTATTTTACCACATTTTTTTCAGCGTTATTTAACGCTTAGCGAATTGACCCCTCTGAATGTCAAAAGAGAGTTGATCTTAATTAACACCACTTTCATAAGACATGAACTGTTGATATGTTATTTTGAATTTGCGCCACAATGTAAAATAGTTTTGTGTCAGTGGCAACAACATGTGAGGGGCAGCTCAATGTGCATAATTTTTAGCCTATGTTTACCTTGTTGATAAACCTAGAAGCAGAGCCTTTGAAGTTAGGAGGCCAGTAAGTGCCGGTTCACACAGGGGCACCCCGACTTACAGCGCGACTTTGCAAGGTGACTTCAGCGCGACTTGGAGCAACTTACAATGCGACTAAGTCGCCTCCTGGACAGGCGACTTTGGCTGTGGCCAATCACAGAACAATCAGCTCTGTAGGAGGGAGGGGTTTGCCTTTGTTAACTATTTTCTCTTCCTGTAAAGTTGCTTGCACTAAGACGGCCATCCGACTTTGGAGGCGACTTCCATTGAAATCTATGGGTACAAGTCGCCTAGAAGTAGTACAGGAACCTTTTCTGAAGTCAGAGCAACTTCAGTAGTGTACATTAAGACAGCTCTCATTCACTTCAATGGAATTTCTCATGTAGTGCGACTTGGGGCATGTGAACGGGCACTAACGGACTCCTGAGGGGAGTCACAAGCACCTCTGTGGTAACATGCAAACTTTTCCTGAACAGCACCTAGCGATCAAGTAATATTTGTGTTTTCGGTCCCCTTTGCTCTAGAATAGCAAACCTGAGAGTGGGATCCGCCTACATGGAAGTACCTGAAATGTACAATTCAGTTATTGACTAATGTAGAAAATAATATATTTGAGTTCTCTATTCAAGGTCCCACTCAACGTGCTCTCCAGTATACATGTACCAGTTACCAAATCTGCTATTGGCTTTGGGGGGATCTATACAGGTCTCTAGTATTTGATAAAGGAATATGAGGAGGACCTCCAAATAAAAACACTTTCTCATCCTGTCCCTTTTCAAGGTAGACAGATGTCTTTAGAGAATATGTGGGAATTGACAATTGGTAAAAGTAATTGTGGTTTTCCTTGCTAATAATCTGGTTTTGGTGGAGCTCTAAGAAATGCGATGTTCATTATCATATGCTTAGGGCAGCCTAATTTTTAAAAAGCAATTTTATTATATTGCAGCTTACCTATTCTTAGATGTGATGACTGTATTAGTTTCCTTTTTTAGGCTTTATTTCTTTTATTTTCATCTGGCCAGCAAGTCTGCTGTTTTTCACAAGGACAAGCTTCCTATCAGAATGCATCAGTTTACATGGATGAGACAAAAACACATAAGCCGTGTACACACGATCGGTTTGACTGATGAAAACCGTCCGATGGACTGTTTTCATCGGACGAACCGATCGTGTATGGGCCCCATCGGTCTTTTTTCCATCGGTATAAAAAAATAGAACATGTTTTAAATTTATCCGATGGGAAAAAAAACGATAGCAAAATCCGATCGTCTGTGTGGAAATCCATCGGATAAAAAAGCCCACGCATGCTCAGAATCAAGTCGACGCATGCTCAGAAGCATTGAACTTAATTTTTCTCAGCTCATCGGAGTGTTTTACGTCACGGCGTTTGGGACGGTCAGGTTTTTTTACTGATGGTGTGTGGGCAAGACTGATGGAAAACAGTTTCATCGGATTTCCGATGGAAAAAACCATCGGATTAGAATCCATAGGATATACGATCGTGTGTACAGGGCTTTAAAGTGATTGTAAATGATCACTTTGTAAAACAACCCATTCAGTGTAAAATAGAAATGAGGGGCAAAACATTTTTCTATAGATATAAAAAAAAAAAACATAAAATACCTTTTTTTTTTTTCTTTAGAAGTTATCACATTCCCTGTGTTCTCAGCTTCCTTAAAACTTTCGGGGGGGGGGGGGGCTCATTAGTTCATCTAAATCTGCTAATACATTTAACATTCCCCTCCCCCAAGACTGACAATGCTTCTGCCTGGTTTCGATAATGTGGTATCTACTGCATATTTTCATGCAGTAATTTAATGTGGCTCCTGTGCTCATTCCTCCAGAGTTGTGCCTCACTAATACAGGTGGTGTGTTACTGGCCAGATCACCAGGTTGAAACAGAGGGGAAAAAAGCCAAAAAAGGAAAAAATTAAGCAGCCACGACATCTAATGAGCTGCACTAATAATTTTTTTTGTTTTTAGAGTTGAATACCGCTTTAAACACATTTAATCAGACGACAATGTGAATTTGCAATCGCAGGTCTAGAACTGTTAATAACTTGTACACTGCCAAGAAATGAACACGGCTCTAATTCCCCAGACATTTCGCCTTGGCTCACTTTGCTTTGTTCAAGCAAGAAAAAAAATAAAAAAATAAAAAAAATAAAAAAGCAGCTTCAAACTAGTACAGCAGCCGCTTCACACCAGCTGAAATGTAAGATTACGGATGTTCATTAGCAAATGATCAGAAAAAAAAAAATTCCTACTATGCCCAATTTGCACATGCCAGTTTATAGTCAAACCCACAATGTTGTTCAGTAACCATAGCGACAAGTCAGAAGGATTTTGAAAAGGCAGAGCCATTAAAGCTGGAAACAGACAGAATCGTTTTGTTAATCACACATACTATTCTTTGCAGTATTTTTTTTTATTTATTTTTTAAAAAGCCTGACAAGTTAATTAGCACAAAACATGTGTACCTCATTGGCTTTGGAGATAGGTGTTCCTTGTCATGGGATCAGTGCTAATCATGCATAAGGCAATTTCTGAGTTAAAACAAAAAGAAGCCCTTATTTTAAGGCATCTGAAAAAAAAAAAAAAAAAAAAAAGATTTTTATTGTCCACAACAAATGGACCCTTCCTTGTGCACCAGTGCAGTATGGGAGAAGAGCGTGCAATGCCAACAAGGTGCTATGGGCAACAGGAACTTCATAATATAGCTAGCAAAAGAGTAGTTTGTCACATTCAGCTGGACGTGTTCTATAATGTAGGAGATGTTTTGTAGCTTCTTCCAGCCAGTTTTTCACTGCCAACGAGTGTCAGGAACATGCCCTAGCATTAACCACTTCAATACCGGGCACTTTCACCCACTTCCTGCCCAGGACAATTTTCAGCGCAGTCACAATTTGAATGACAATTGCGCGGTCATACAACGCTGTGCCCAAACTACATTTTTTTGCATTTTCTTCCAACAAATAGAGCTTTCTTTGGGTGGCATTTGATCACCACTGGGTTTTAGATTTTTTTTTTTTTATAAATCTTTTTATTGAATTTTTATAAAACATACACACATTTTGCCTACACCTAGGCATAACAGCTGCCCACGCAGGGGCCATTACCCTGTTTCGGCATCAGACCGTCACAGGGCGACAAATAACAAAAAACTTAACTTAGTCTATACTACAATCCCAAGCTTGGGGAGAGGGTTCAGTCAATATACGTCATGCTTCAAAGTGGTATTGATAGAGGAAGGTAGCCTGGAAACATTATTTGGGTTAATAGATCGATATTTCAATGATACAATAGAAGTCTAGACCGTGGTCACTGTATCACTTGCCGTGCTTCTGTCATCTAACCAACAGTTCCATACCTTTTCAAATTTGTGCGGACAACCTCTAGACAAGTACGTGGCTCTATATAGGGGCAAACTGGCATTAATTAAGTTTTTCCAAAATTTAACAGAGGGGGGAGACGATTGTTTCCAATTCATTGTAATGGCTTTGCGTGCATAATACAACAACAGGGATATGAGTGTTTTTCTGGCTCTGAGTATTGGCAGTTGGTCAACCAGTCCTAGCAAACAGTTTATGGGCTCGCATGGGACGCAAGTCCCGGTGGCCTTATTGATCACCCGTAGCACTTCACTCCAATACTGTACAATTGCTGGGCAAGCCCAGAAAATATGGAAGAAACCCCCTGGCCGGTAGGAGCAGCGCCAGCACTCCGGAGAATGCTCCGGTGACATCTGGTGCAGCCTGTGAGGCGTGTAGTGAGCCCTGTGGACAATTTTATATTGGACTAATTTGTCCCTTGCTGAGATCAGAGGGGAGAAGGGATAATCCCAAACCTCCCTCCAGTCGTCCGCGTCCAGCCCCGGTATGTCCTCCACCCATTTCCTGCGGAGGGAAGACAGCTCGGGGATAGCAGCAACCAGCAGGGATCCATAAATCTGAGACGCGGGCTTCTCCAGGTCTTTCACCCGGATAGTAGATTCCAACTCTGAGTATGCCAATTCGACTGGCCTGCCCAAAAATTGGCACCTGAAGGCATGTGCAATTTGGAGATATCTAAAGTGGGCTCGGTCAGGTACGTTGAATTTAGCACATAAAGTGTGAAAGGGAGTGAGATCTCCGTTGGTGATGATATGTTTGAGGGTCAGTATTTTATACTTGGCCCAGGCCTGCGGATCGGAGATAGTGTGGAATTGTGATAGGTTGGGATTCAGCCACAGGGGGGTGTGAGGAGACCAAGAGTTCGGCTGGGGTGCCCTTAGTGCCTCACCCGCCTTCCATGCCCGCATAGTGGTACGCATGGAAGGGGTGAGATTGTGAGGCGTTTTTGGCCCCCTGAATAGCAGTCCCTCCAGTGCCTCCAGGGACCCCACTATGGCTGCCTCCAGTACCGTCACGGAGTTGGTCAGGTCCGGTCTCAGCCACCAGTGGGTGGTCACAAGCTGAGTAGCCAAATAATACTTGTAACAATCAGGGAGAGCCAAGCCGCCACTGTCCACAGGCCTGGTCAAGGTGGAATATTTGAATCTAGGTGGCCTGCCCCCCCAAATAAAGGAGAGGAAGAGTTGCCTGAGGGAATTAAAGAAGACTTTAGTCAGCCAGTGAGGGGAGTTCCGAAAAATATACGTGAGTTTAGGAAGGACTTTCATTTTAATCAGGTTAATACGCCCGATGAGAGAAAGGGGGAGGTTACTCCACGCCTTAAGTTTGGCTTTAATGGTCACCAGGACAGGGTCGAGATTGAGCCGCACAAAATCCCCAGTCTTCCTTGAGATAACAATTCCCAAGTAGGTGAACTGCTCAACCCACTGAAGCGGGAGAGAGGAGGGCGAGGAGGACCGGGCCCCCGCATCCACTGGGAACAATTGCGACTTGTGCCAGTTCACCTTCAGCCCCGTGAAGGCGGCAAAGGCATCCATGATACCAAGTGCGCCCCGCAGAGAGTCACCAGCGTCATTCAGGAACAGGAGCATATCGTCCGCGTATAAAGCCACTCTCTCCTCCAGCCAGCCCACCCGAAGACCAGGGACCTCGGCCGAGCTCCTAAGGGCCTCAGCAATAGGCTCCACGGCCAAGGCGAACAGAGCCAGGGAGAGAGGGCATCCCTGTCTGGTGCCCCTCTGCAGGGAGAACGGAGGAGACAAGGAGCCATTCAGCTTAATGCGTGCCGTAGGACCAGTGTAAAGTGTGCGTATCCAGCCTATAAATTTTAAACGGGAACCCCATTCGTCTAAGCACCTCCCACAGATAGACCCATTCCACTGTGTTGAATGCCTTCTCTATATCCAAGGTGGCAATGGTTCTAGTACCCTGGTTAGTATGGGGGGCATGAATATTAGTGAATAATCTGCGTATATTAATGTCTGTAGATCTACCGGGCATGAAGCCTGTTTGACTCCGACCAATCAGGGACTTTATCACTACATTGAGTCTAGTGGCCAGTAACTTGGTCAATATTTTAAGGTCACAGTTGAGAAGTGCAATTGGCCTGTATGAGGCGCAGAACTTAGGGTCTCTATTAGGCTTAGGAATTAGAACCACATGGGCTTCTCTCATAGAGGGTGGCAAGGAGTCTTGATTCAAGCAAGCTTGAAACATCTGAGCTAGTTTAGGGGCGAGCAATTCTGCGTGGGCCCTATAGTACTCAATGGGCAGGCCGTCCGGCCCTGGGGTTTTTCCTGCCGGAAAAGATTTAATGGCCAGTGTGACTTCTTCTGGGGTGATCTCCGAGACAAGGAGTTGCCTCTCCGTGTCAGAGAGCCACCCCAGGGCCAATGTGTCCAGCAGGGAGATCATAGGCGCAGGATCAAACCCGTCAGGAAGTGAAGAGACATAAAGAGAAGTGTAGAAAGTGTTGAATGCAGACAGAATATCCTCCTGAGAGGTGGCTAAAGTGCCATCTGCCGTGAGGATCTCCGATATAACCGCTGAGGGCCTGTCCTGCTGCGCTAGCATCGCCAGCAGTTTGCTATTTTTATCTCCATGTTCAAAGTATGCCTGTCTGCTACCCTGTATACCAAGACTAGTGGCATCTGTAACATAGAGATGTAGTTCTCGCCTAAGCGATGACAGGTGTTCAAAATTGGAAACCGTCGGCGAGGCTGAATACTGATTCATCGCCTCACCCACCCTACGCTGCAGGTCAGATACCCCGTCTCCCAGTTCCGCCTTTACCGCCGCCACAGCCGAGATATACTGACCCCTGCTGTGAGCCTTGGAGGCGTCCCAGGACATCTCCAGAGAAGCCGACCCCGCATTGTGCGCCCAATACCCCCCCAGGGGGGAAAGAACTCTGTCGTGGACAGCCTCGTTGTTGATCCAATGGGGTTGCAACCTCCAAAGGGCATTGTTCCGCGACCTGGTGGTCCTAATGGTCAATTTAAGGGGGTGATGATCAGAGAGACCAGAGGGGAGATAATAGGATTTTTATAACAGCTTACCTGTAAAATCCTTTTCTTGGAGTACATCACGGGACACAGAGCGACATAGTCATTACTAATGGGTTATATAGATACCGTCAGGTGCTGGCACTGGCAACTTCCAAAACCGGAAGTACCCTCCCCTATATAAGCCCCTCCCATCCGGGAGCACCTCAGTTTTGTAGCAAAGCAATAAGTGTCCCCAAAGAGGGGTGGGAGCTCTGTGTCCCGTGATGTACTCCAAGAAAAGGATTTTACAGGTAAGCTGTTATAAAAATCCTATTTTCTTTTTCGTACATCACGGGACACAGAGCGACATAGTCATTACTAATGGGATGTCCTAAAGCAATGCCAAATGAGGGGGGGGATACACCATATATAAGCTGAGCGCTATCAGACATGAGGATCTTTTGCGGCCTGCAACACACTGCGCCCAAAGGCGACATCCTCCTGACTTCTAACGTCCACCTGGTAGAACCTAGTAAACGTGTGAACTGAAGACCACGTTGCGGCCTTACAGATTTGAGCCAGGGAGGCCTGGTGATGCACTGCCCATGAAGTTCCAACTGCTCTCGTGGAGTGCGCTCTAACTTTGAACGGAGGCGGTCTCCTTCTCAAGCCATAAGCTTGCATAATGACCTGTCGAATCCACTTGGCTAAAGTAGATTTTGACGCTGCCTGACCCCTTCTGGGGCCTTCCGGCAGAATAAACAAAGTATCCGTTCTGCGAATCTGAGCAGTGGCTTTTAGATAAGCTTTAACTGCTCTTACTACATCCAAAGAATGCAATAACTTTTCCTCTACCGAAGTAGGTTTGGGGAAAAAAGAAGGAAGAACCACATCTTGGTTCAAATGAAACCTCGATACCACCTTAGGAAGAAAGGCTGGATGAGGACGTAACACTACTCTGTCCTTATGGATAACCAGATATGGCTCCTTACAGGACATAGCTGCTAATTCCGATACTCTTTTAGCCAAACAAATGGCTACTAGAAAAATCAATTTCCTGGTGAGAAGCACCAAGGAAATATGCTGTAATGGTTCAAATGGTTGTTTCTGTAGAACCGACAGAACCAAGTTTAGATCCCATGGACATATGGGAATATTAATCGGAGGACTAATACGCATCACTCCTTGTATAAAGGCTTTGACTAGTGAATGCGAAGCCAAGGGCCTTTGAAAAAATATTGACAAGGCCGAAATCTGACCCTTGATAGTACTCAAGGCAAGCTTCCTATCTACAGCCCATTGTAGGGAGTCCAGACTCCTACCTATTACGTACTTACGTGGATGCCATTTCTTGGCTTCACACCAGGCGATGTACGCCTTCCAGATTCTATAGTAGATCTGCCTGGATACCGGCTTCCTGGCATTGATCATGGTAGATACCACAGAATTAGAGAGCCCTCTCTTTTTTAGAATGTGGGCTTCAATAGCCAGGCCGTCAAACCTAGGGCTGGTAAGGAAGGGTGGTATATCGGTCCTTGCGAAAGCAGGTCCGGACGATGTGGGAGAGTCCAAGGACTCCCCACTGACATTTTACAATCTCCACGTACCACGCTCTTCGGGGCCACGCTGGAGCCACCAGAATCATTGGTTTCTTTTCTACCCTGATTCTGCGGAGTAATCGAGGTAACCATTGTGGCGGTGTGAATGCATATATCAGCTTGAACTGATCCCAAGGGAACACTAGGGCATCCGAGCCGCAAGCTAGGGGATCCCTTGTCCGAGAGACAAACCTGTCCCCCTTTGCGTTGAATCTGGATGCTAGAAGATCTACATCCGATGTTCCCCACCGCTGACATATTGTCCAGAAAACCTCGGGGTGAAGGGACCCTTCCTCTGGGCCTAATTGCTGGCGACTTAGAAAGTCCGCCTTCCACTTCTCCACTCCTGGAATGAATACCGCAGATATGGCTGGGACATATTTTTTCTGCCCATTTCAGGATGTAATTTACTTCCCTCTGGGCTGCACGACTCCTGGTGCCCCCCTGATGATTGATATATGCCACTGCTGTGGCATTGTCTGACAGGGGACCCTTGGAGTTTGGATGTCCATGCTACTAGGGCATACCGGGCTGCTCGTATCTCTAAGAGATTGATGGGCAGGGCCTTTTCTGCATCCGACCATCTGCCCTGGAGAGACTATTGCTCCAGTACTGCTCCCCAGCCTATAAGGCTGGCATCTGTAGTGACCACCTCCCAAGAAATCGGACTGAAGGATTTCCTTTTTTCCAGATTCTGGGAAACCAACCACCAACGGAGGCTCTTGCGAACGGAAGGGGACAAGGACATTGTAAGTCTAGGCCTGAATTTTTTTGTTCCAGGCTGACAGTATGGCCCCTTGCAAATTCCTTGAATGGAATTGACCGTAGGGTACTGCTTCGAATGATGCCACCATTTTTCCCAGCAGCCTCATATACAGGCGTATGGACGGCTGTCTTTTTTGTACCCACTAAGTGGATCAAATCTTTCAAAGACAACACCTTTCCTCGAGGCAAGAATATTTTTCTCTGGCCTGAATCCAACCTTAGCCCCAAGTATTCCAGACTTTTGAATTTTTAGGGCTGACTTGTCTCGGTTGATAATCCAACCGTGAGATTCCAGATACCTGATTGTCTTGTGAACGACCACGTCTAGTTTTTTCACTGAGTGGTCTATCAGCAACAAGTCATCCAGATATGCCATTATCATTACACCTTGTGTTCTTAGATTGGCCAATAAAGGGCCAGAATTTTTGTAAACACTCGTGGTGCTGTGGCCAAACCGAAGGGTAAGGCTCTGAACTGAAAATGGCGCCCTTCTACTGCAAAGCGTAGAAATTTTTGGTGGACTGGAAAGATGGGAATGTGCAAATAAGCATCTTTGATGTCGATCGTGGCTAACCAATCCTCCACTTGTAGGGCAGTGGCCACCGATCGGATCGACTCCATCGGAAAGACCTGATATACAGGAATTTGTATGGCCCTTTTAGAATTAATATGGACCTCCCGTCCGCGTTTGCTTCGGGACTGTAAAGAGGTTTGAGTAAAACCCGAACCCTCATTCTTCCAGGGGAACCTCCATAATTACTCCTTGGAGCAATAGTTGTTCTAGTGCCAACAGGAGGGACTCTCTCTTCCGGGGATCCCTTGGCACGTTTGACCTCAAAAATGGGAAGGAGGAGAGTCTTTTAACTCCAAACTGTATCCCAAACCTACTGCGGAGAGCACCTATCTGTCTTGATCGTGTCCCGCCAGGTCTCTTGCGAACAACTGGAGTCCTCCCCCCACCCGACTGAGTGGGGGCTTCAATGAATTTAACTTTGGGGGAGGTTTTGTACCTCCCCTGACCCAGGGTTTCTCATTACCCTGCTACTGTCCCTGTTTTTTACCCCCGGGATTTGACCGAGGAGGCCGTCGGAACTGTTACACAGCCGATGCCCCAGGGACTGGAGAAGCAGGCCTCTTAAAGAGGGACCTCTAACTCTGCTTTTAACCGGCAAGAGCGTATTTTTACCGCTGGAAATTTTCTGGATATATTTGTCCAGGTTTTCCCTGAATAAGCGTTCACCATGAAATGGGACGCTAACCAGCCATTCTTTACAGGGAGCTTCAGCAGACCAGTTTTTGAGCCATAGGAGCCTACGCGTATGTACTATAGACAGCGTAAGGCGGGAGGCCTGATGGACTGAATCCTCTATGGCGTCAACCGCAAAGCCTAAGGCTCTAGGTAGATCAGCTAGGGCAAAGCCTGCTGATCTGTCAAGTCCCTCAAGACCTGTTTCAACTGATCCTTCACTGCTTAGCAGACCCCAATAGCTGCTACTGCTGGTTGTATCACCAAGCAGATTTTCATAAGGACTCCAATCTTTTATTTATTGGGTTCTTGAACATTTGGACATTATCCACTGGACATGTCAGTGATTTATACATACAAGAGATGGCTGCGTCCACTGTAGGGACCTTCCATTTTTTTTTTTTTTTTTGATGAACTTATCCTCCATGGGATAGACCACCGGAAATCTCTTGGGGGAATAAATATTTTCTCAGGACATTCCCAATCCTGGTAAATGAGCCCTTTCAGTAAAGGGTGAAGTGGAAAAGAACAGACAGTCTGGGGGCTTCTAGCGACCCCAACGAGGATACAGTAGTGGTTGATGGTTCCGCAAGGTGCATTTTTAAATGCTGATCGGACCATGTTAGTCAGAGACTGAACCCATAATCTTTCAGCTTGAGATGCTGAGAAAAGGTTCCCCCACTGTTGATTCCTCTATAACAGAATCAACCTCATCCTGATCCCCTTCAGGCAGGTCGATCCCTGTATGGGACTGTTGCTCTGCTAACAGGCACTCTGAAGGAGGAGACGGAGATCGGGCGTGCTTTCCCTGACAGGGAGGCAGCGATAAATGTTGACAATCTCTCTCTAATCCTCCCAGAGCTGAGGAAAAAAACCTCCTCTGTTACATACACAGGAGCAGGTGACTGAGGACAGCCGCAGTACCAAGTACCCCTGCGGGGTCTCTACGGTCACTTACCTCTGAACTTCAGGGGAGACTGGTGCAGCAGAAGTATGCCCAAGATCCTCAGAGCCCGATGAGACCCCCTTCGCTTCCTAGAAGATTCAGTTCCGGAGCTTCTGGACGGCATATTCCTAAGCCTAAAGCTGAGGTATTCCAGCCGTAATACACCACTTTTACTGAGAATAGTCTAGCACAATTGCTGCTATATCACAGTTGGTGTCTACTAATGTGCCTTTCTAGGGGATGCCTGTATCAACCGCTTGCTGTATGCCTTTAAATGTTGCCAGCTCTGTCTCTGTACTTCATAGCCAGCTCACTACAATATTGTGGTTTTTTTAAAACTGCTGGGACGCCCGCACATGCGCAGAAGCGCTGCGGCGCGCACAGAGCGTCATCCCCCAGGCTCCGCCCCCTTTCCCGGCTCACCTCTATATATAGAGGCGCGTGCACGCGCACGCGCGCGGGCACGTGCGCCCTCGGCGCTAATTTCAAATATGGTAACAAGGGACAGGAGCCAGGGCCCCTCTTTGCCGCAGGCCGGGGGATGGACAAACACTGCAACATGGCAGAGGAAGCAGTTTCCTATAAGAGAACTCACCATCTGCCTGGACTTTGCTCTGCTGAGAAGAAGCTAGTCCACATGACAAGAAAACATTCCACAGCGGCCTCTAGTGGACAAACACAGGTACCGCAGTCTAATATATTAAATATATATAAAAACATTTTTATTTTTTTTTTTCTTGACCACCATTAAAAATTATTACATTTTTTTAGTAGTTACAGGCATGCACAGAATTTTGCGGGAATACCATTAGGTAACAGACAGAAAGACAAATTAGGCTTGGGGGTCCCCCAATAGAACCAAGTTCCTGGGGGCCCCCACTTACCTGTTCCCCGCCGCAGGACTTTGTTTGGTCCACAAAAGCCCAAACTTCACCTATCACGGCAGGCATTGTAATCAAACCTTCAGGGACCGGGTTCCCAAGGATTCCACTCCCCTGGACCTGTATAGCACCCTGCACAGAAAACATCTTGGTCGTGGGTATGACCAGAGCTCTGGATCCCAGGGTCCAGCTCTCCTAAGAGAAGCATTACAGGCAAAACCTTGCTCTTCTCTGCAAGGCCCGGGTACCGACCGTTTAGCTATGAAGCTTTTTTGGTCGGATCCGGAATAGCTTACTGAGGCCCAAAAGAACCTGTACGCAAGCTCAGTGAAAAACACATGTTTCTTCTTGGCCAACACCTTAGACACTGGCAAAAAACTGAGGTGCTCCCGGATGGGAGGGGCTTATATAGGGGAGGGTACTTCCGGTTTTGGAAGTTGCCAGTGCCAGCACCTGACGGTATCTATATAACCCATTAGTAATGACTAAGTCGCTCTGTGTCCCGTGATGTACGAAAAAGAAAACATGCCTCCTGAACGTTAGCTAGCATGGTGGAATTAGCAAAAGCTAGATCAATGCGGGAGGTTCTAAATGTGGCCGAAAAACAAGAGTACGTTCTATCTTGGGGATGAAGCCACCTCCATGCCTCCTGGAACCCCGTGGCCTGAGCCCACGTTCCGAGATCAGAGTTAAAATTGGATTGGGGGGAAGGCCTGTCCAGGTCACGGGACAGCGTAGCATTAAAGTCTCCCATGAACAGAACCTGCGCTGGGCAATGCGGAGCCAGCCTCTCATAGAGAGTGTACAGAGCCTGCACCTGACCAGGGGGAGGCAAATAAACATTCACTATGACATACTTTTGGGTATATACACTCAAAACAACCATAACGAACTTTCCCTGGGGGTCCAGATGAACATCGTGTATCACACACGGTACACGTTTGCTAATCAGGATAGACACCCCACGAGAATATGAAGAGTAGGTCGCATGAAACGCCCTCTGTACCCAGGGCTTCTTCAGAGCCATAACCTTGCTGCCGGTTAAATGTGTCTCCTGCAGTAGCACTATGTGGGGATTATGTATTTTCAAATATTGGAATAAGAGTGACCTCTTAAACTTCGAGTTAAGCCCCCGAACATTCCACGACAGAACGGTCAGGAGCTCAGCATCCGGAGGAGCCATCAAGGAACACCAGGGGGAAATAGAAGCAGGATGAGACCATCAACCCAACACATATAAGTAAACACAGTAGTGGCACACCTATTCAATAGGGTCAGAGACCCATAAGGTAATTGAGCAATACAGTAAATATCTGGACCTTCATAACAATTGAACCCTTCTCCCCATAACATAAAACACCCTACCCAAACACCATACAAACCTAGCGTCAAGGGCCAAAAAAAAAGGGACCCAAGAGCCATAAAAACTGATGCAGGGTTTTGTCCCTTAACTGAGAGAAACATGTAATCCTTAGGTCACTGCGACCCTAAGAAGTCGGCCCGTAGGACCGCAGGTGAGGGAGAAGTTTCCGGGGAAGTCCGCCTCAACTCTGGGTGGAAGTCCAAGGTATGGAAAGGGGGGGAACAACTTGAGTCACCTTGGTTCATGAGCGAGGCAGTTCGTTAGTTGCCATTGGAGCTCCGTAGACAGGAGTGAGTGGAAGTTCAATCAGCCGAAGTGAACATTTGTGTAGAAGGAACAAAGGTGAAAGCCAGCAGGGATAAGCAGGATTAGGGGCATAGAAGGGGGCAGTGCTGGGATTCATCAGAAGACAGGAAAGATGTTCATTGATGGGATAGTAGAAACATATCTGTTCCCTGCCGGGTGAACTCCACCGTTGGTCCTCGGCTGTCTAAGGTTAACGGGCGTCTAGCCACGCCGCTGCCGCCTCCGGGGTATCAAAGAAATGAGTGTCGCTACCGTCAGTGACTCGCAGTCTGCTGGGATACAACAGGCCAAAGCGTAGTCCCTTCTCCCGGAGCCGGCGTCTCACATCAGTGAAGGACTTGCGACGTTGTTGCACCTCCTGGGAGAAGTCTGGGAAGAAAAGTAGTCTGGTGTTTTCATACTTAATGTCAGGCATGGCTCGTGCCGCCGCAAGAATGCGGTCCCGGTAGTTCAGCATTCGCAGCAGGAAGGGGCGTGGAGGGGCCCCAGGTCTCGGAGGGAGCGGTGGAACCCTGTGGGCTCTTTCAACCACAAAGGTAGATGCCGGGGCACCCAGGTCAAACAGGGTGGTCAGTAATTGCTCAGTAAATTCAGCAGGCCTAGGGCCCTCGGCCCTCTCGGGCAGTCCAATTATACGGATGTTGTTCCGCCTGAGGCGGTTCTCGGTGTCTACCGCGCGCTCCTGCAGCGCTTTCACTTGAATTTGGAGGGCCCGTATCTCCCTGGAGTCTGACCGGACCGTATCCTCCACCACAGAGACCCTGTCCTCCACCTCTGCGATGCGAGAGCGAAATTTATCCATATCTTGACGGAGAAGACCGACATCCACTGTCAAAAAGTCAATTTTAGATGTCAGAGTTTCTTTACAGGATGTGATGGCTGCCAGGATCTCCACTCCCGTGGGTGGCGCCGCCACACCCCCGACTCCGCAGCCATCTGCGTATTGGCTGCTATCCCAGCCGAGGATCTCCGTGGGGACGAAACAACTGCTGACGGGGGTATGTGAGGAGCCTTTGGGCCCTTATTTGTGGAGTAGCGGGTCCTAGGGCGGCCCATCCAAGCCTTACCCCAAAATTAGGGAAAGTTCAGGGGGGGGGGGAGGGGGGGTTCGCGGGCAGAGGGGCCCAGTCCAAAAAAAAAAAAAGGAGGACGGGGGGGCACAGCAGAGACAGGATGGAGAGGTGCAGGAGTGAGGGAGCCCCCCCCCGCAGTATTGTGAGGCAGTCAATCACCCAAAGGATCCCAGGAGGAGGGGAGGCGTACCTGCGTCCGATGGATGGGGCCGCTCAGGAGGCCGAAAGATGGCTGCGGGCTGCAGACGTGGATGCGTAGGAGCAGCTCTCCAAAAGTCGTCAGACGCGGTGCCGATCCCCCCCCCGGCACGGATGGTGGCTCCGGAGGACATGCCCGTCCGCCGCGTGTCCCGCGGCACTCAGAAATTGAGGACGGAGGCTTCCGAAATCGCGTAAGGCCGCAAGATGTGCGTAGGCCGCAGGTCCGGGCAATCAACCTCCCGAGGTCCCCAGGCGGCCGCAGCGCCAGTCCGGATCACCTTCCCCACCACTGGTGCCCTCGGTGTGCGTGGATGAGGCACCTCCAGCCCCGCGAACCACGGCAATCGAGCCCAGAGGCTCCGAGAAGGACAGCAGGCCGCAAGATGGCGGCGGGACCCGGGAGCACAGAGCCAGTCGCAAGTCCCGGTAACGGCTCGATCGGGCGACCAGGGCCAAAAATACAGGATGTGTCCGAGGCAGAGGACCTTCAGGGACCCGCCAGGTAAGTTTGAGGGCTCACCCGGGCGGTGGGAAGGCAGGATGGCAGCAGATTTTGTCAGGATGTATGGAGCTCCTCAGCAACACGTCTTCCCTGCTCTACATCCGGACACGCCCCCACTGGGTTTTAGATTTTTTTGCTAAAACAAAAAAAAATAAAAAAAAGACGAAATAAAATAAAAAAAATGTTTTTTCATTGTTCATTTTCAAATTTTGTTTTCTCCTACACTGACCGGCAATTGATGAGGCTGCACTAATAGGCACTGATGAGGTGGCACTGATGGGCACTAATATGTAGAATTGATGGGCACTGATATGCAGCACTGTTGGGCATTGATAGGCTACACTGATATGCAGCACTGTTGGGCACTGATGAGGTACTTGAGAGGCATTACTGATGGGCACTGATTGGCAATTTGGGTGGGCGCTGACTGGCAGCTGATTGGCATTGTGATGGGCGCATCTGATAATCAATGTGATGATCATCAGTGCACACCCCCCCCCCCCTATTACAGGAGAGCTGCCGACCGACTCTCCCTGTCAGAGCGAACCGAGGAAAGCCGATTACCGGCACTTCCTGGTTCACGCTATGATGAGCCGTGATTGGTCACAACTGATCACGTGGTAAAGAGCCTCCATCAGAGGCTCTTTACCACGATCGGAAATGCGGTGTGCCAGACTGACATATCACCGATCGCTGCGCGGCCCCACACTGGCTTGTTATCCTGCTGGACGTCATATGGCGCCCAGTCAGGATAACTGAACCACTTCCCGGCCGTCATTTGCTACAGGCCGGGCGGGAAGTAGTTAAACATCTCCTCCCCGGAAATTTTTCAATAATTCCTACCTCGAGCCATATAAATCTAGACATTAAGGGCCAGTTCACACCAGATGCAGTTCTGTACAGTTTTGTTTGCATTTTTTTCTGCACTAAAAATGCATGCACAGTATTTTCCATGTATTCCAATGGCTCTTGTTGGATCTAGTTCACACCATGCAGTCAGTTTCTGGTGCAGAAACTGTCCGGAAACTGACTGCATGGTGTGAACTAGAGCCATTGGAACATAGAAAACACACTGCATGCATTTTGTGCAGAAAAAATGCGCACGGAACTGCGTCTGGTGTGAACTGGCCCTAAAGGAGGTAGTAAAGTCTTGTTTGACATTTTTACCTACAGGTAAGCTTATAATAAAGTTTACCTGTAGGTGAAATGAATATCTCCTAAACATGCACCATTTAGGAGATATTCCACGGAGCAGCAGCCGGTGACATCACTGACACATATGCTCTGAAGGAATGGCATACCGTGCCTCTCCTTCAGAGTTCCATGCCGTAAACCATGACTCCTCTGCTCATTCACAGGAGTGACGTCATTCCAGCTCGACCAGACAGACAGAGCCCACGAACCCCGAAGGAAGACCGCTTGAAGATGGAAGCCCTGTCAGCGGTGACAGTGCACCGCTAGAGGGCTTCATTTTAAGGTAAAGCCTAGTACACACGGGCCGAATGTCAGCCGGTTCAACAGAAACCGGTTGACATTAGGCCAGTGTAACTGTGTATGGCATCCGGTCCGACAGAAGTCGGTCGTTCAGCCTGTCAGAACACAATAGCACAACAGGGGAGATTGCTGTACTAACATCGGATTGTTAGTACAGCAGCTCCGACCTCAGCTGTACTTTTTTTGGGTTGAACGGAAAAAAAAGAAACTAGTTGTGTGTACGAGGCTCAAGTCTCTCATAATGTG
Source organism: Rana muscosa (assembly GCA_029206835.1). Taxonomy (NCBI): domain Eukaryota; kingdom Metazoa; phylum Chordata; class Amphibia; order Anura; family Ranidae; genus Rana; species Rana muscosa. The sequence goes on from CM055117.1 coordinate 192,712,115, forward strand.
CTAGTATGTAATGCAAACTAGCACATTATGACATTGCCTTGCAGGGTGACATTTTTTTCTCTCTTTTTTGTACAAACTTTACTACTGCTTTAAGAACTATGCAGACTTCCTGACACTAAGGATGGGATTATGTAACTAGAACAAGGTGGTCCCACAACTGTCACACCTCCAATCCTTTTTCCTAATCGATATACAGCTGTCACACGACCCAGCTCTTTCCCAGTCTGTCTGCGGGGAAACATAGGCAGGAGAAGCTTCTAGTCCCCTGCTGCTCGTCACATGTTAAAAAAAAAAAAAAAAAAAAAAAAAAAAAACAGCATTTGGAATACAGAGTAATCAAATATCAACAAACTGTTTGGATTTATCATACAAATATATATATTTGAAATCAAAATCTTTATTATTTTTTTGGCAATAACATGGTGGGGGTGGAGGTCTGCCAGTCACGCCCCTCAAGCATGTGTCTTAGAACAAGGAGGTGAAGCCTGCATCAATCTACATGTAAATATCCCACCCCCATTGTTTTAGCTTGTTAGTGGGCATGGAGGAGGAGGAGGGAGGGAGCTGGCTATCATTTACCACTGTGGGAGAAAATGCTCAGGATAAAAACTCACTGAAAACTGAGCATGGCAACACTGCTCTGCAAAATCCCTAGCTGAATTGGGGACATGAACAAAAAGGTGGAGATGTAGAGCACTAGGGTCAACCAGGTTTTTCTAGAATACAGAAAATGAATCTCATAGTGACTGAGTGAGTATGAACAGCATGTAATACACCATTTGATAGTTTTTTTTTGTTTTTTTTTATGATGTAGGTTTAGTCACACTTTAACGATCACTGATATAGAGAATGTGCCCGAGTAATGAAACTTTATTTTTAAAAAATATTTTTATATTAAAAAGTAAAAGGAGGGCAACATAAAACGAGTGCGATATTTGGTAAATTAACGCATCAATATCTGGTTCGATGAATGTAATAGCAGTTCTCAATGAATTCTCAAGGTTCTCATCAGATATTTTGGATCCAATTTTTCCCTTTGTGTGCTTCATCCTTGAAAATAGTTGCTTACAGATATAGGTTCTGTAGAAAACTGATGACATGAATAAGGAGCAATTGTTAAGAGTGGGATATTTTTCTTAACCACTTGCCGACAGCTCACTGTGTATATACACGTCGGCAGAATGGCTCGTACAGGCACAATCACGTACCTGTACGTCCCCTTTAACTGACCGACGTCAGGGTCAGGCTCGCGACCCCCCTGCCGTCCCCGTGAGTCGGACCACGGGTCCCGCGGACTCGATCGCCGCGGGGATCGCCGCGATCGTCTCCCGGAGGCATGTGGGGGTGAGATGTTAGTGTAAACACATCTCCCCGCTCCCCTACTGACAATGTCAGCGATCTCCGCTCTGTGTAATCAGAGGGGAGATCAATGACGTGTCAGTCGTAGCCACGCCCCCACACAGTAGTAATCACTCCCCTAGGCACACTTAACCCCTCCAGCGCCCTTAGTGGTTAACCCCTTCACTGCCAGTGTCATTTTCACAGTAACCAGTGCATTTTTATAGCACTGTTCGCTGTGAAAATGACAATGGTCCCAAAAATGTGTCAAAAGTGTCCGATATGTCCGCCATAATGTCGCAGTCACAAAAAAAAACCGCTGATCGCCGCCATTACTAGTAAAAAAAAAAATTATTAATAATTCCATAAAACTACCCCCTATTTTGTAAACGCTATAATTTTTGCGCAAACCAATCAATAAACGCTGCTTGTGACTTTTTTTACCAAAAATATGTAGAAGAATACGTATCGGCCTAAACTGAGGGAAAAAAAATAATGTGTTTTTTATATATTTTTGGGGATATTTATTATAGCAAAAAGTAAAAAAATATTGTTTTTTTTTTCAAAATTGTCGCTCTATTTTTGTTTATAGCGCAAAAAGATAAAAAAACGCAGAGGTGATCAAATACCACCAAAAGAAAGCTCTATTTGTGGGGAAAAAAAAGACGTAAATTTTGTTTGGGAGCCACGTCGCACAACCGCGCAATTGTCAGTTAAAGCGACGCAGTGCCGAATCGCAAAAAGGGGCCTGGTCTTTATGCTGCGTATTGGTCCGGGGCTTAAGTGGTTAAGGAAGATAAAACTTGACTATACAAGTCCAGTAAAAAGATGTGTCTGCTCAGTATAAACGCATTTTTACAAAAAATTCCCCCTAAATAAAATTTTAAAAAAATGTCCAAGCGTAGAAGTTCTATCCACCAAACAAATGTACATATGGCCAAGTATGCATCACATGTCTGGGAAACATAAAACAGGTCACCAATTTATAAACCAATTTCAACCATTTTTATTAGCTTGAGAGTCAGCCAATCAGTGCAGCCCCACCAGTGCAGGAAAAACACTCACTACTTTACAGTAGCAAAGTGGAATTTCTTCAGTGTTGTCACATAAGATATAATAAAATATTTACAAAACCGTGAGGGGTGTACTCACTTTTGTTTGTAATACATATAGATGTCTAATCCTATAGTTAGCTAGTCTATCAAAGCTCCGATAAGGTTAATGGTGATGGAACAACGACATTCGCTATAAAAATAAAACACACTGCTTAAATCTTAAAAGGATCCAAATTTAATTTTCCAAGAAAGTAGGAATGCTAACATAAAACACTAGAAGAATATTACAGAGCATATAAAACAAAAGAGCAGGGGTAATACAACACCGTAAGTCCTTCCTTTCAGGTTCCGTATGCTGGCTGGGCTGGGCTCCAGGACAAAGAGGAATAACTCTAGCTGGCCATTACTTTTTAAGCTCACGCAGACACCACCCACTGCCAGCCTGTCAAATGAAAATCCATAAGAGGCCATCCTTCCTAATCACCAGGAAGTATATTCTTCTCTTGCCCATCTTCCAGGAAGCATGCTGTAGTCTCCACTAGGGGCACCATTAGTCCATGAATCACTGTTTTTTTACACAGGTCATCTTTTAGTAACAGCTGGCCTTTGATGTTGTGTAACCTTCCCAGGAGGTCTTATCTGGTGCTCCTCTACCCCCATACATCACATCAGGAGGCCCATGCAAGAACATCCTGTCAGGATATGAATTCCCATTTATAACTCCTTGTCACAAACACCCTGCTGGGTAAACTTTCTGTACTGGCATTCCAGAGCGGCAATTTCCAACATAGGCCAAATGGCTGTATCAAGATATGTTGTGCTTCCCAACATGTGCCGCTTTGCCCCTGAGTGACACACCCCCACCATTCTTCTGCGACACCTTCCCTGGCACCATTCCGGGTTTTCTCTTTTTTTTTATATCTTCATGATGGGGTGTACTACAGGCAAGGGGTGTCTATTCACTCACCAACACACATTTAAGAGCCACAAATCAACCAGTGTTCAGATACAGAACCTTGAGGAGGGCATTACGCAACCACATTACTAACCTAAATAAAAAGGTACGTCAAAGTATAATAGCACACAAACCAACACCTTACCATAATATATACATATATATGCGACCCACCAAATTAAAGGATAAGTTCACCATAGTTCACTTTTTTTTTTTCTAAAATTCCCGCTCCCCTATGTACCAATAGAGCATTCAAGTACCTTTTTTGCAAAAATATCAAAGCTTTCCATAAAATCCACAGACACGTACCTTACTGTCCTCCATCCATGTTTCCAAACGCATCTACAGGCATACCCCACTTTAAGTACACTCACTTTACATACACTCGCGAGTAAGGACATACCCGCGAGTGTATGTAAAGTGCCTCACAAGTACTGTACAGACATTTTGCAGCCGCAGTAGAAGGAGCTGAAGCTCCGGGAGCATAGCCTGCCCTGTTCCAGTGTGCCCCTGACACCCCCACTACAGCCCCTGAGACCTCAACTACAGCCACTAAGACCCCCACTACAGCCCCTGACCCCCCACTACACCCTAGAAGTGAAAAAGGGTATTTTCACTTTAAGTACATTTTCGTTTTACATACATGCTCTGGTCCCACTGTGTACTTAAAAGTGGGGTATGCCTGTATTGCTTCTGTCTTACTTCCTTACAGACTTTAGGTCATGACACATGAAGGAGTTGACCAGCTGATCTCATTAGCACACACCCTGCCTCATCTACCCACCCATTCCCAGCTGCATGTTTTTTAAATGATATGCAATCAATCAGTGATCACCCTTCTCACTAAATACACAATATGCAATCAGATTGCATAGTGTATGGCCATCTTTATACAAGTACATAGGAGGGAGTGGACAGAAACCCTCAGCTGTCAAGCTCTGTTCACATCTCTGCATAGCGGGAACTCTCATTCCCATATGCGTCTTTTTTTTTTTTAGCGAGGGGGGCGTTTGAGCATTTTTCATTCATCACACATAGGGCAGCCCATCCACCTGAATGGGCTTCTTTACAACACAAGGCAACCACCCCAAAGAAGCTTAAGAACTTTTTAGAGTGGAGCTTGGTGGGTTTTTAACTGTGATTTTTGGTGCCGCCCATTTTTTTAAATGCAAGGAAACGCACAGATGTGAATGGAGCCTCATAGTTCTTGTGTTACTGCACCTATTTCACTTTAAGGCCCCATTCACATCTAGCATAGTAGGAGCAAACGTTTTGTGTCTTGTTTTTTCTGTGACACGCATAAGGCAGCCCGCTGACTTAAATAGGCTGTGCTATATGTGGCTTATGGGACATGTTGGCATTTTGTGGGTTGCATGTTTTTCACTGTGCGTTTTGCAGCATTTGCCACTCGTTTTTTCACACGGAAAAATGTGTTTGCTTCTGTGTTTGGTGTGTTGTGTTAACAATTAATGGCATTAAAAGCACAACTAGTATTTTTAGGTGTATAGGAGGTGGCAATACACTATACAATCTGATTGTACAATTTACTCTCATCTGTGCGTTTCCTTGCATTTCAGAAAGTTTTGCTCTGAAAAAAAGTTCTGAAGCTTCTTTGGGGCGCTTGCTGTGTGTAGGGCAGCCCATTTAGGTGGGTTGGCTGCCCTATGTGTGATGAGTGAAAATGCTCCAAAACACCCCCCCCACGCAAAAAAAAAAAAACGTATGCAGAGATGTGAACGAGGCTTGACAGCTGAGTGTTTGTCCACTCCCCCCTATGTTCTTGTATAAAGATGGCCATACACTATGCAATCTGATTGTATATTGTGTATTTAGTGAGAAGGGTGATCACTGATTGATTGCATTTCATTTAAAAAACACGCAGCTGGGAGTGGGTGGGTAGGTAGGAGGGTGGATTATGCAAGGTGTGTGTGCTGATGAGATCAGCTGGTCAACTCCTTCCTGTGTCATGACCTAAAGTCTGTAAGGAAGTAAGACAGAAGCAATAGATAAGTTTGGAAACATGGATGGAGGACAGTACGGTATGTGTCTGTAGATTTTATGAAACGCTTTGCTAAAAAAAAAAAGTACATGAATGCTCTATTGGTACATAGGGGAGCTGGAATTTTGAAGAAAAAAAAAAGTGCACAAAAAAGGTGAACTTCGCCTTTAAGCATCCCACACCCCAACCCCCTATAAAAACTTTTTCTGTGTATACGGGTCGGGATTAGGCAAGCTTGCTCAATATGGCCTTTTGTGCCGCAATTTTGGCATGTCGGGGGTGCTTCAGGACTCCATATTGGCAGCAAAGCCTCTACTTTGTATGAAAAAAAATGTACCGTCAATTCATCCCTCAACTCGCATAGACAGATGCAAGATTTTCTTTATATAAATGTTGGGTCAAACACATGTAAACCTGAAACAATGACAAAACCTCAAAATTCCATCCCTGTGCCTAAATTTCAAAGACCATGCCCAGGGTGGGTATACCATGCACCCTAGCTTTTGTTAGGTTCAAGGAGCACCCTAGTTCCATGACCAACAATACATTGGTATCCTTTAGGACAAAGAAACAAACTCATCTATGTCCCAAATAATACTCAGGTGCTTCCTTCCCAGAAATGATCTCCCCATCCAGAACACTCTATCAAAAGTTTGAGTTTCTGCACGATTTTATTTCAAAATCTGTGCATCTGGCATTTGCTGATTTTCCTGCTATGGCAGACCAGAAATGACATATGCATTGGCTAAACATACCAAAGAGGCTACAAAAGATGTATAAATTCTGTTATTCAATGGACACAAGACACAAAGCTTACATAACAGAAGTAAATTGCAATAGTGTGTTGTATAATAGTACTTTGTTGTTGTCTGTGCATCAAGGAGGATTTCCATAATTAAACTGTCACTAAAGTTATAGAGACTCGTCCATCTAGTCAGCCTCCTCATGCCAGAGAGGGAGGGGAGAGGTGGAAGGGCAGTATGAAACCGTTTAGGATGAGGGTCTGCGTTCAGAACTGTACAGAGAGATGCCACAATCATTTTAACGGGTTGTTAAATGGTTAAAAGAGAAATATTCTGGCTTATTTATTCAGCTTCTTATGTCTCCACCTCCTCATTGGGAACTGGATCAGCATTGTCACTATTGCCCAGTGAGCAGGGAACTGACCCAGAAAACGGTAAAGCGATCCCAGGAAGCAGCAATGCTAAACTGGGATTGTAGCAGAGTAATCTTAATAACTAGCAGAGGTGCAACAAAAGAATGGCTGTCCAAAATAACAGATCCTTTGGTAGGTAAACCACTAAACATATACTGTATATTTAAACCATAGATTAAAGTGGAGCTCCAGGCAAACCATGTAAAGTGATATTAAAAGGTTAAAATATCAAATAATAAAAAAAAAAAAAAAAAAAAACACAAACAAACAAAAAACACACATACTTGCCTGCTCTGTGTAATTGTTTTGCACAGAACCGCTCCGTTCCGCCTCGTCTCGGGTCCCCCAGTGGCGCTCCTCCTTTCCTCCAAGTGCCTCCATAGCAACCTGCTTGCTATAGGGGCACTCGTGCGCTCTCGCTCCCGAGCCACGCTCTGTCTGTCCCATAAGATACATAGGAACAGGGCTCAGCCCCTCCCCTGCTCCCTCCCTCACTGGCTGTCATTGATAGCAGCAGGATCCATAGTGCTCTCAGGCATTGACCTGGGCGAGCAGCAGCTTTCGTCCACATCACTGAATCGCGATCGGGCTCAGATAAGCATTAGAGGGGGCTTCATGCTGAAGGTTTTTTACCTTCATGCATGAAAGTAAAAAACCTTCAATCTTTAGAACACTGTAAGGCCCCATTGTATTATAAACATATTTAATGGCTCCCTGCTTTTTCTTGGAACTTAGAGACAGCATTCTAAACATTTCTATCCACATTCCTTTGTTGTAAAGCTTTAAAATTGACCTTTAGGGCACTTCCACACTGGTTCGCTTCAAAACTGCCAGTAAAACGCCTATGCGTTAATGGAGCGTTTTTGATGCGCTTTTGCAGTGCGGTTTTTAAAAAGGATATGCGACTCAAAACCTGCACCAAAAACACATGGGAGGAGCATTTTTGGTGCAGATTATTTTTAAGCTCCAAACATGCTCCAAAAGATGCTGCAAGCAGGATTTTTTTTTTCACTGCCCCAGTGTGAACATATTCATTGATTTTAAAAGTGAAGCATTTTTCTTGAGCTTTTTTTTTTTTAGCAAAAGCGCTTGAAAATCTCCTCAGTGTGAAAGGGCCCTTAAAGTACCTGAGCCCAATCTTCCTTCAGCGATGTGCACAAGAGACTGGGCTCTCCGGGGACTTTCCCTCCCCGTTGGCTGAGACAGGAGTGAGTGCCATTGGCTCCTGTCCATCACATCCAGTGAGCCAATGAGGAGAGAGAGGACAGGGCCGAGCCACGGCTCCGTGTCTGAATGGACACACAGAGCCGCAGCTGATGAATGAGCCTACTTGGGTGCCCCCACTGTAAGACGCTTGCACTGGGGGCACTCGGCAGGGGGAAAGAGACAGAAGCACCGGCAAGGGACCCAAGAAGAGGAGGATCAGGGCTGCTCTATGCAAAACTACTGCACAGTGCAGGTAAGTATAACATGTTTTTTTTTTTGTTTTTTTTTAAAGAGAGCCTTTAATATCAATTTAAGGCATTACCAGCAGGTTCTGAGACACCCCTAGTGCAGTCTCAACTTTCAGATAACTTTTCAAATGGGGAAAACTTGGCAAGATGAACAAACCACCTTAATCAGTTCCTATCAAGGAGTAGCAGCTCTATTCCAATGAAACACTAAATCTAGAACTCTCTTACCCCCATGTAATAAAAAGGCACCCTGGCAAAAACAGCTTATTTCACTTAACAAATAGAGACTGACCTAGACATTTCAGACTTTGCCCTTTCCTCCATGATGAAGCAAAGTAAAGAATGGGAAGGTGTGGACCAGAAAGGAGGAGTAAGCCTGTACAGCTGCATACGGACAATTCTGGAGATTCAATCACACTGTGAAAGAGTAGAAGGGTGAGGGATGCAGGTTAGTAAGAGGAAAGCAGGATTGCCAATCAATGAATAGATATAGCACAGCAAGGGTGGGAATGTGTACAGTAAGGGTGTTCAACCTTTTGACCTTCCTGGGCCACATTGGAAGAAGGGTAATTGTCTTGGGACACACAGAATATACACTAACAATAAGGATAACTGATGAGCAGAAAAAGTCAGGCAAATCACAAGTTAACAATCACCGATATAAATAATATACCCATCTAAGCAACAAAACTTTATTTTTTTAACCACTTCCGGACCACCCCCAGTCGCTATAATTTGACGTTGAGCACCGTTGTTATGGCAGCAGATAGCTGCCATAACCCCTGTATATTCTTAAACGGCGGGCGGTCCGCTTTCAGAAAAAGTGGTCTCCGCGGCGGATTCGCCGCAAGATCACTTTTATCGGCGGCGGGAGATGCGCTCTCCCGCCATGTTCCGGTCGACTCTCCCGCTTACCGGAGCCGTCGGTAGCGGCGAAGACAATCCGATCCTTTGCCCTCTGAGGCACTATGTCGAGTGAGGGAATGATGGCCTCACTTCCCGATTCCCTTACCGAAGATGGCGGCAGCAGCACCCGAGAGCCGTGGGACAGATCAGCTTCAGGTGTCGACATTGCGGGCGCCCAGGACAGGTAAGTGTCCATATATTAAAAGTCAGCAGCTGCAGTATTTGTAGCTGCTGATTTAATTTTTTTTCAGCAGGACTCCGCTTTAAGTGTAGATGTGAGATATGAGGTCTTTTTGACCCCAGATCCCACATTAAAGAGGTCCTGTCATGCTTTTTTCTATTACAAGGGATGTTTACATTCCTTGTAATAGGAATAAAAGTGATACAAATTTTAATTAAATTTTTTTAAAGGCACTCCTTCCCTCCGTGCAGAAGCGAACGCATACGCAAGATGCTCTTGCATATGTAAACAGTAGGGATGCACCGATACTATTTTTTTTTTACGACTAGGCACTTTTTTCTGTACTCGCCGATACCAATTACCGATGCCTACCGCAACCGTTTTGTTTTCACTTCAGCAATTGTACAAAGCATTAAAAAGTTATTTACAAATAAAATAAAAAAATTATTTTGCGCTTTTTCAATGTGAAATGTGTAAATATATCTTAATATGTGTATAAATATTCACTAACAAAGCAAACAAAAAAAAGTTTTAATTCTTTATCGTTTATAAAATAGACGTGAAAAAAAAAAAAAAAAGCAGGAAAATAATTAAATGGAAGAGAATAGGGAGTTAATTAAGGCTGATTAGAGAAAATTAAGGGTTAATAAGGGGTTAAATAGAGGAATATTTTTTCATTCTTTTGATTTGCAGATGAAGAAACAAAGATACAAAAAGAAACAATGTTTCTTTTTATTTTAGTGTTTCAGGCTCCATGTAAACAGAAGCTCAAAAACGGTTGTTTTGAACGCCAGATTTCTGGCAGAAAAAGCTGCTTTAAAATATAGCTTTTATCAGCGTTTTTTTACTAGCGTTTTTCATTGTAGCGTATAGCTTTTTTTTTTTTAATGGATCAAAAAACGCTAAAAAACGCTGACGACCAGCGGTTTTGAGCGTTTCGCATTTTTTCCTGCCGAAAAACGGCACTTTGAACGCGAATTTCTTGCGTTCAGAAAAAAGCCCATTAACGCTAAAAAACGCTATGTGTACATGAACACATAGGCTAACAGAGTGCAGTTAATGGGCTTTTTAAAAAAGAAACTCCAATAAACTGCAGTTTATCAGCTTCAGTGTACATGGAGCCTAAGACCCCATTCACACAGGGGCGACTCGTCAGGCGTCTCAGCCGCCTGACGAGTCGCGTCCCATTCTGTACAATGGAACCGTTCTAAGCGGAGCGACTGAAGTCGCTTCGACTTAGAAAAAGGTTCCTGTACTACTTCAAGACGACTTCAAGGCGACTTCCATTGACTTCTATACAGAAATCATTTTGGAAGTCTGCTTTGAAGTCGTCTTGAGATCGCCCAGCACAGTCGCGGCACAAGTCGTGCCGCCCCTGTGTGAATGGGCTCTTAGGGCTGAGCAATGTTGTTAATAAACATTGCCGGCTTTATTTTGTGACAGCTCCAATAACCGGACTTATTTTTCTTCTTTAACACTTCAGTTGTCAACAGGGGAGACCCACTGACAACTCAAAAAGCCGAGCCTCAAAGTATCGGTGCATTTGCACGAGTACCGATACTTGTGCAAATACTCTATATCGGCACCAATACTGATACGATTATCGGTGCAACCCTAGTAAAACGGTGTTCAAACCACACATTTGAGGTATCGCCGTGATTGTTAGAGCGAGAACAATAATTCTAGCAAGAGACCTCCTCTAACTCAAAACTGGTAACCTGCAGAAATTTTTAAACTTCGCCTATGGAGATTTTTTTAAGGGTCAATGTTTACCGCCATTGCATGAATGGGCGCAATTTTGAAGCATGACATGTTGGGTATTTAATCTGCGTAACATTAGCTTTCACAATATAAAAGAAATTGGGCTAACTTTACGGTTTTCTTATTTTTTTAATTTAAAAAAGTGTATTTTTTCCCAAAAAAATGCGTTTGTAAGACCGCTGCGCAAATAGGGTGTGACAAAGTATTGCAACGACTGCCATGTTATGCTCTAGGGCAGGGGTAGGCAACCTTGGCCCTCCAGCTGGAACTACAAGTCCCATGAGACACTGCAAGACCCAGACAATCACAGGCATTAAATCCTAGAGACAGAGGCATGATGGGATTTGTAGTTTCACCACAGCTGGAGTGCCGGGGTTGCCTAGCCTTGCTCTAGGGTGTCTGAAAAAAAAATCTATATACTGTTTGGGGGTTCCAAGTAATTTTCTAGCAAAAAAAAAGGAAGAAGAAGTTAACTTGTAAACAACAAGTTTGAAAAATAGGCCCGGTCCTTAAGTGGTTAATCATAGAAGGTAACATAAAACTAGTGAGATATTTGACATCAATAGTTTCAATGGATGTAATAGCAATTCTCAATGAATTCTCAAGGTGCTCATCATATATTTTGGTTCTAATTTTGCGCTTCATCCGTGAAAAAAGTTGCGTACAAATATAGGTGCCGCCGAAAACTGATGACATGAATAAGGCATGGATTGTGAAAAGTGGGAGATTTTTTTGGGGAAGATAAAAAAAAATTAAAAAAAGGTCCACCAAAGGGACACTGTCAAATTTTTCTTTGGCTGCATGTGTTCGCCAAGTGTAAATGCATTTTTACAAGTAAAAGTAAAGTTTTAAAAGTAAAAAAAACAAACATGTTTAAACACATTTTTGTGACCATGGGCATCTATACAGCGATCAGAGCTATAAAAATGCACCGATTACTTTAAAAATGTCACTGGCAGGGAAGGGGTTAACACTAGGGGGCAATCGAGGGGTTAATTGTGTTCCCTAGTGTGTATCTAACTGTAGGGGGAGGGGACTGACCTAGAGAAAATGACAGATCGTGGTTCCTAGCTATTAGGAACTCACGATCTGTCTTTCCTCACAGAACGGAACAGGGATGTGTGTATTTACACACACGCACACGCACACACACGCGTCCCCGTTCTGCCTCTCGTGCCTGCGATTGCTCGCAGCCGGCGGTCATCCCGACTGCCAGTCACGAGCATCGGCACCCCCCGCGATGCAGCGGGCTCGCGCGCACCTGCTATCCCGCTTAAAAGGGACAGACGTACTGCTACGACGGTTTGCGTAATCGTGCCGACCTGCCGCAGTATAATGACGGCGGCTGGTCAGAAAGCGGTTAAAGTAAGTTTACGATTTTGTGTTGGGCTGCACTCATAACGGTCTTGGACCGCACGCAGCCCATGGGACGCAGTTTCGACACCCCTGGTGTACATCTTGTGGAAGCAGGAGGGCACATGATGATTAAGGGTGAGCTCAGGCATGTTCGCACGTCCACGTGCCCATGCCCGCCAGGAAGCTGACACTCCAAAACGCTAATCACAGGTTAGTGAGACATTTCGCAATATGTGCAGCCGCTGATCGGAAAATGTCTCACTGCCTGTGATTAGCGCTGCGAAGTGTCAGCTTCCTGGTGGGCGCGGGCATGTGGACTTGCGAACACGCCTGAGCTCATCCTCAATGGTGATTACCCAAGGAAACATAGCAGTAAAATCACATCTCTCTGCATTTATATATTTACAGTTATTTTATATTGCTGCAACTTTATACCAGTCATCAATATTTGTTCATCTTTTAGGCTGGTCATACACTGGTTTTAATAGGAATGTTTGTATGAAATACGTTCATTAATCCCATCAAGGTTTAAAATAGCCATTCATGGATTGAAATTTGGGCCAGTTTGGCAGGGACCAGTTGAACTTCAATCCATGTATGGGCAGGAAGGTTGTACAGAAGTCATCTACCAATTCACGACTGTACAACCACCCTGTCGGATATTCCCTGCTTAATCAGCGCTGCAGGCTATAGCCTGAAATGCAGATTAGTACATTCTGACAGCGGGGAGGTCTCCCCACTGTCATAATACAATAGCTCAGTGGGACACCGAGTTTGTGGATGGGAAAATCAAGTCAGATTTCAAATAAAAGAAAAAAAAAAAAGGGACTAATTTATGGCATAAACATAAATATGACAAGCATCATTTAAAAGGAACTTCAAAACTTTGTATGCTTTTAACATTCAATTCTGAAAAGAATGGCATTTCCTAATCAACAACTAGGAATGGGCTCGGGCGTGTTCAGGATCCCGCCAGGAAACCAACACTGCACACCGCAGCTGCACAGACCGGGAAATGTCTCAGTGCCTGTGATTAGCGGTGTGCAGTGTCGGCTTCCTGGCGGGATCGGGCAGGGAGGATCCCGAACACGCCGGAGCCCAAACTCTATCAACAACATTCATGGTTTAAATTTTATTTGTTGGAAAACAAATGTTCCATCTTGCTCCTTTGATTTTTGTTTTGTCACTACAGAAAAAAACAAACAATTGATTTGACCCCATTAACCATTTGAAAAATGCCATCCTGTTACACCTGAACCCCCCCCCCCGAGCCTCACTAAATATAAATTTAAACTGGCCACCTATGTACTATTGACAGCAAAACAAACAGTAGCAAAAGCTTTAAAACATACTCTTTACAGAAATTTGCTGCCGCCTAGACTTCTTCATTAATGAGAAGCTTTCCAGTATCCTTTTAGATACACAGAAAATGTCTTAAAATATGGACCTCATGGATCCAAAAACACCCACCCTTCCATATCAACAGCTATGTCGCTATGAGCGCTGAGACCCTGGGGTTCCGGCTTGGGCACTCGAGATGTCCTATTTCACTTCTCTTTTCTCTCTTCCCAGTTCCTCTTTTGCTCTTCCTTCCCTAGGCCCTTCTGTTGGGAAGACTTTCTTCTTATGCACTGCTTTGTTTGTTTTTGTAGAATTTTCTACACTGACATCTCATCCACCTGTTCCCCGTTTTCCTGGTATAGGCGAATGGATTTCCGCCTTTGTTACCTACAATGTTTCTCTGTTGCAATATGATCAATATACTTTTCAACATTCTTAATGTTCAGTTATTTGCGATAACTTCTCCATTTGATGTATGGCCTCTTTTGACTTGCAAGTCACCGACCTTATGCTTTTATCTGTGTATCTGACAGGGGTCACGAGCTGCATTCTTTAAAACATTTTAATAAAAATTTATAGAAAGTGAAAATCAGACAAATGCTCCAAAAACTAAAATTTTCAAATGCAATTCTACTGGTGTATGATCAGCTTAGCATAAAACCTTTGCAACCTTATATAAAGTAAACCTTTATTGTGATTAAGAAAAAGCCCCTGGAATCTCTGAAAATACCCAAAGATTTGGGTACCGGTATATTGTGAGATGCAGAATGACACATGGCCCGAGACCTTTATAATGCTTTACTGCCAATACAAACTTTATAATTAGCACAAATGAGATTTAAATTATTTCTCCTACACACAAACCTATATAATAATCTCTCCCATAGGCTGCCTGATGTTTTCCACCCTGTATGCTAAAACATACATTACCTTGCCAGTTCTATTCTCTCTTTGCAGTGAACTAGCCTGGATAATCTCACATTGTTTCCCAGAGCCAAGTGGAAGCACATGCTGTAAAATGTTTAGCTTTCTTTGCTCTTACTGCCCAAGAGCAATGACAGCTATTTATAACAAAGCAAAAAGCACTACACGCATGGAATATATGTTTCTTCCCTGGAGCGAGCATGCAAAAAAGATCCTCTATGACATAAACAGTCACAACCCCTACATAAAGTGCGTGCGCGCGCACGTGTACAATTTTTGGAATTGGTGTTAAAATTCACTGTTACTGCTGAAATTAATGAAGGTCTGTCAAACAATGATCATTATAATTTAGTTAACAGAGCCTATTGTTAACTATCATATTTCAAGAGGTTGTAAAGGATAATCATTTTTTATTTTTTTTTTAAATAAACATGTTATACTTACCTCCACTGTGCAGCTCGTTTTGCACAGCGTGACCCCGAACCTGGTCTTCTGGGGTCCCTCGGCGGCTGTCTTAGCTCCTCCCCACAAGAACTAACCCCCTTCATGCGAGCCCTCTTCCATGGGGGCTAGTTCTTGCGGGCGTGCTCCCGTTATACAGCCGCTCACTGTATCACTGGGCCCCGCCCCCCGGCGTGCCGCGTCATTTGATGTGATTGACAGTAGCGCGAGCCAATGACTGCGCTGCTATCAATCCATCCACTCTAGCCAATCAACGTCCAGACTGAGCGGAGAAGAGGACGTCAGGGGCGAGCGCAGCAGGTGAACGGGCTCAGGTAAGTAAAACGGGGGGCTGGGGAGGCCGTAACTGTCAGATGTTTTTTCACCTTAATGCATAGGATGCATTAAGGTGAAAAAACCATGAGGGTTTACAACCCCTTTAAATCCATATTAAACCTATACCAGCAAGAAGGATTTTTTTTTCTCTAATAGTTGTCTAAAAGTGTAAATATTACATTTACTATATTTATAATGCTCCATGCACACAGGACGCTCAAAAAAGTTGTTCTGGACGTCGAATATCTGGCAGGAAAATGCGGTTTTAAAAGGGGGATTTTATCAGCGTTTTGCATTGGCATCAATGCGCTATTAGCCACGCTGGCTTTTAGCCACATTTCTCTGCCTCTATTCAAAATCAATGTTTCCCTACGGGAGTCTATTGATTTAAATAGAAGTCGCACCAGAAGTCGGATCATGATGATGTGACTTGTGTGCCGAGGATGAAGGAGAACCCCTGCAAAAATGAAAAGAAAAAAAAAGAAAAAATTGGCGTGCCTCTCCCCTCGGTCTGGTATGGATTTTAAGGGGAACCCCCACGCCATTGGCGTGGGGTCCCCCCAAATTCCATACCAAACCCTTATCCGAACATGCAGCGCAGCAGGTCAGGATATAAGCAATGGCACACGCCGGAGCTAACAGCGTGAGCTAGCGTCGGGAAAAGAAAACAGGAGGGAGAAGAACCAGAGGAAGAAGACAGCGGAGGGAGAAGAACTGGAGGAAGAAGACTTGTTGGTGCTGCAGCGGGGGACATTCTTAATTTTTAATAGAGGACTTTGTCAAAAACCTGTGTACTGGTTTTATTTATTTTTACTCATACTCATCACACACAGGGTGGAGGGCCGGGATCTGGGGGCCCCCCCTTGTTAAAGGGGGATTCCAGATTACGATAAACCTCCTGTCTGCAGACCCCCACAACCACCACCCACGGTTGTCGGGAAGATATCTCTGGATAAGGGTCTGATATATGGCTCTGGTATGGTTTTTGGGGTGGACCCCATGCCGTTTTGCTTGGTGTGGGGTTTCCCCCTCAAAATCCATACCAGACCCTTCGGTATGTTTTTGGGGGGAACCCCACGTGTTTTTTTTTTTCGTTTTAATCTTGGCGTGGGGTTCCCCCCTCAAGATCCTCAGAGTGCAAGTCGCATACCACAAGGTGGATCAGTTAAGATGATGATCCGACTCTTACAATCTAATCGATTTACAATCAAATCAACAGGCGGAAATCGTGCCCAATTTGGACCAAAGTAGTGCAGGAACCTTTTTCAAAGTCAGACCAGTTAGGACGGCTCTCATAGGGAACCATTGATTTATACAGGTCATGCTAAATGTGCTCCCAAGGTTGGAGCGTATGCTGCACCAGTGTGAACCGGACCCTATGGCTGATTAAGCACTAAAAGGTTTTCCTTTTTTTTTTTCCTTTAGAGAATCTAAGGAGACATAAAGAATGGCTTATAACCTCAGTAGATCACAGTTCAACATAGGATTTCAAGTGTTGGTTACACGTGGCATAAAATAGTGCAGTGCAACATGTAATACGAAGAGCTGTCCACTGGGTGGAGGAACACTGGTTGATAACAGCAAGAAGAAGAAAAAAAAGAGAACTTTGGGGAAAAGAAGGAAAAATCTATCACAAGTGTCAAATATTCACACTTTACTGTTTATAAATGTGATCAATATAAATTGAGTAATCAGGTAAGATGGGTTATGACTGCACCAGCAAAATATAAAAAGAATTCTGAGTTGGATCAAAAGGATAAATCAAGGTTTACCTTAATAAGCGACCCTTAGGAGTGTATACACTTGGAGGGGGAATTTAAGAACAATGTCAATACCCAAAATCATTACTCATGTGATCTGCTGAAACTATACACCGGTAGTTCCCGTCCAAGACCCCCACATTTTTTCGAACCTCTTCGGACAACCCCTTTCTTTGGTAGGTCAGTTTCTCCAATCGAAGTGTGGCGTTAACATGCATGATCCATTGGGCAACAAGGGTAGCTGAAAGCCATTTCATGGCTATTAGCTTCCTAGCTAGATATAGTGATACCTAGCTAGATAATAGGTTTACCTAAAGCCGAAGTCAGGAATCGGTTGAAAATGTTTATACTACTGCATATCTCGAAGCCCCCCCCCCCCCCTACTGACTCAGCATCAGGCGAATATGGGAGAAGGTTTCAAAAGGACAGATGCATCTATTCAACGAGCAGATGCCAGGCGCAAAAATCTCTCAGTGGCATCCAGCCAGTCGGCGGCCGCCTTGGCAGAATCGAAAACGTGGACGCTGCCCTGTGCCACTAGCCTTAAAGGAACACTAAAGATAAAAAAAAAAAATTCAAATAATATACTTACCTCCGCTGTGCAGCTTGTTTTGCACAGAGTGGCCCCAAACCTGGTCTTCTGGGGTCCCTTGGCGGCTGGGGTCCCTCGCATGGTGGTGAGCGATTGCGGGCGCACTCCAGTGATACAGCCGGCGGCCATAGCCGCTCACTGTATTACTCGGCCCCGCCCCCCGGCGCGCTGTGTCATTGGATGTGATTGACAGCAGCGCAAGCCAATGGCTGCGCTGCTTTCAATCAACCAATTAATGAGCTGAGAAGCCAGCCGAGATGCCTGCGCGTTCACGGCGAGGGACTTTTGAGGGGTCAGGTAAGTAAATGGGGGGGCTCAGGGAGCCGCTAATCCATAGATGTTTTTTCACCTTAAAGTGGATTTAAACCCACCTCTCATCCTTTCTAAACTACTGCCATAGTGCTGATTTATAAGGATATAGATGCCTCCTGCATGTATCCTTACCTGTCAAATGTCTCCCCTCTGTCTGTTATAAGAACTGAAAAACTGCAGATTCTGTGGGTGGATCTGTTGTCTGGAGCTCATGGATGGAGTCGTGATGTCAGTAGACTCCCCGCCCACCTCTACACTCCCCTTGTCAACATGCATTTTCTCCTGTGTATTCCTTCTGCTATGATCACCAACATCCAGTCAAGATCCAGAAAAGTAACCACATGACTTCAGAAAAGGAGTGGGGGTGGGAATTAAAAAAATAATGCCTGTCTAAAGCTAGTGCACGAGATACGTAAATAACCTGTCACTCACAGCAAGGGGGCGGAACAGACAAAGGTTTTTCTCTGTTTGTCCGTTTTATCTCACTGAACAATAAAAGAGGATTTCTCAGAGCTGGATTAACTCTTTGTGGCAAGACCTGACACAAATGATAGGAAATCTTATACTCTACATTGTGACAGAAAAAAAAAAAAAAAATACAAAAAAATATTCGGGTTTACATCCACTTTAATGCACAGAATGCATTAAGGTGAAAAAAACTTTTGCCTTTAAAACCCCTTTAATTTGGCCAGGATAAGCATGAAATATGGTAGTTGCAAATCTGAGACGTTTCTTAATATCTTGGTATTTCATCCGCTGTTTTTGGACATCGGTTAAAAAAGTCAGGGAATACATACAGACACTCTAGATCCATTAATGAGGCTCTCGCTTTTTTTTTTTTTTACGTGTCTGTCGTAGAATACTGGCCCGGTCTTTGTAGTTTAGAAGTTTGATCAAAGAATGCTCTAGGAAGGTTAGAACCACTTTAAAAGCAGTGCTTTACAATCCTTAATATCAAGTAGTAATGTTGGCTTCTCCTATTATTCTGCTCTACCCAGTAGGAGGTTGTCATAAGTTCTAGGCAGCTACATTGCAGGACCTTAACAGAACTTGGTACCAACAGCAAATCATTTTTTTTTTCAAATTGCATATTAAAAAACGGCACAGCACACACACACACACACACACACACACACACACACATATATGTTAGAAGGCCAGTATGCTGGCCTGAATTTATGGGAGGAGCCCGGGGGGCTATTTAACCAGCCCACTCACCTGCAGTCTTCGTTGGTTTCCTGTGAGTGATACTGGATCTCACTGGGCCGACTCTTACCAGCTCACCTCATGTTTGTGAGTCCTGGCGTTTCGATCGCAGGGCATTTCGGCGTCTTCGTTCGTGGTCTTCGTCTGTGGTTCCCGCTCACTATCGCAGGTACTTTTCGAATCTTTTGTGTCAGGTACAATCTTGCAATTAGTAATGCTTCCTGTCCTGCATTCCTTTCTTTAAAAGTCTGCTTCTGAGTTATTGTCTGTCCCATACATACGATTCATTTATAAATCCAAACCTCCGAGTCGCTTTCGGTCATTGTCCGATATCACTCGCCATAGGTTTCACTGGACGTAAAGATTCACTGTCCATAAGGTTGCCGTCTCTTCCATTTGGGAAAAAGAAAAAAAGAAGGGAGACTCTAATTAGTCCCACCTGCTGCCTCTCTGCACTGGTTAGCCTGGGGGGAGGGGTGATTGATTGGTGTTCAGTTTTAGAGTAAAGGGTGGCATACACTATACAACCAATTCGTATTACATTAATTCTATACTCCTCACTACCGATTCGTATCGGATTCCTTTTGTATATTTACAAACTGATTCGGGTCACGTACATTGCATACTTTCCATCGTTGCCATTTGTTTGCCTTCATGCCGTGTGTTTTAGTTCCCGCAGCGGAACTTGCGTATCGTTTGTACACGTCTTTTCCTCTCACTCGTTTACCAAACCAAAGTAATTTTTTGTGTGTCATGCATGGCGTAACACCACACTTTTTGGATGTCTTTGGACACCCACCATGCTTTTCGTACATCAAGTTTTCAAAATGTCGCAGGTAGGATTCGTGCAATTTCTTTGCTTCACGCACTGTTTGTCAGGTAAACCATGTCATCAAAACCCCGCTGTGGAACTTGCGAGTCATTAGTCAAGTCTCCATATGCGGCCTTATTTCAGCCTCGTGCAAGACCACAGTCTTGTCGTGCAATTCGTGAACACAAACGCAGAGCTGTTTATCAGTTTAGTTTTGTGCTTTTTTTTTTTTTTTCTCTTTCTTGTCGTTTCACGCCAAGTAGTAGGCCCATGTCACTTAGAATGCACTGTCTATCATTACAGTTATTTTACTTTGCATTACTCTCCGGTCTAATCTAGTCGCATCAGCGACTCACTGGTTCGTCCCCGCTAGTTTGTCATCTCATTCCACTGATAGTAATATCACTGGTCTCATCTCGCACACCCTTCTCTCTCTGATTTGTCTTGCATCGATAGTGATTTCCTCTGCATCATTCTGATATGAATCCAAGTCGCATCCACAATGCACAGATTCGTCCCGGCGGGCCCTAGTTGCTGGCCTCATTTTAGTACATGTTCCAGAGTCCGCTCGTTGTCGGCCGCACATGCGGGTCACCGTCTCATGCCAAGATCATGAGAGAATTCTGTCATTCACGTCACCATCACGCATCTGAGTTGAATCCACGCGCATTCTTATGTGCAGGTTCGTCCCATACGTGTCCCAGTTACTGGCCTCATTTCAGTACATGCTCCAGAGTTTGCTTGCTGATAGTCGCACAGCGCAGCACGATTCATGCCTCTGTCATGGAAAATTTCTGTCACTCATGTCACAGCCACGTGCATTTTCGTGTGCAGGTTCGCCAAGCGTGCCCCAATTGCTGGCCTCATCTCAGAACATGCTCCAGAGCCTGGTCGTTGTCAGTCGTATCTGTGGCGCACCGATTCATGCCTCTGTCATGGGACATTTTTGTCACTCGTTCCACATCTGATTTGAATCCACGCGCGTTCTTTGGTGCAGCTTCGTCTCAAGCGTGCCCCAGTCGTTGTTGGCCCCATTTCAGTACATGCTCCAGAGTTCGCTTGCTGTTAAACGCACAGCGCCGCACCGTTTCGAGTCTGTCATGGGAAGTTTCTGTCACTCATTTCACTATCATGCATCTGATTTGAATCCACGTGCATTTTCGTGTGCAGACTTGTCTTAAGCGTGCCCCAGTTGTTGTTGGCCTCATTTCAGTACATGCTCCAGAGCCCGGTCATTGTCAGTCGCACCTGCTGCGCACCGATTCATGCCTCTGTCATGGGACATTTTTGTCACTCATTCCACTGTAACACATCTGATTCGAATCCACGCCCATCGTTAGGTGCAGCTTCGTCTCAAGCGTGCCCCAGTCGCTGTTGGCCCCATTTCAGTACATGCTCCAGAGTTCGCTTGCTGTTCCTCGCACAGCGCAGCACCGATTCGTGTCTGTCATGGGAAATTTCTGTCACTCGTTTTACTGTCACGCATCTGATTCGAACCCACTTGCA
This sequence comes from Rana muscosa, assembly GCA_029206835.1. NCBI lineage: Eukaryota > Metazoa > Chordata > Amphibia > Anura > Ranidae > Rana > Rana muscosa. The sequence goes on from CM055117.1 coordinate 192,733,505, forward strand.
TTCTCGTGTGCAGGCTCGTCTTAAGCGTGCCCCAGTTGTAGTTGGCCTCAATTCAGTACATGCTTCAGAGCCCGGTCGTTGTCAGTCGCACCTGCGGCGCACCGATTCATGCCTCTGTCATGGGACATTTTTGTCACTAATTTCTCCGACACGCTCCACCATCCGATCCGCTCACTTATATAAAAAGGCAGTGCAGCACTGAACAAGTCCATAGATCAAAAGACAGTCCCAGTGATCTTCTAGAGTGATTTATAGAATCGGAAACATGCAGATGATGTGAACACAGTGAGAGACCTCCACCAGTAATAAGAATGGCCGCTCACCTCCCAAAGTGGACCCTTTGGTTATTGAGGGTCACAGATACCTTCCCATATGGGTATATACGTCTCAGGCATGTATTGCAGCTCCGGGATGGTTGGATGACAACAGCAGATGGACCGGATCACAAATGACTCCAATGAGGTGTGTATATAAATATATATATATATATATATATATATATATATATATATATATATATATATATATATATATATATATATATATATATATATAACAGGCAGACCATAGTGTTCTCCGCATATAAAAGGATATTTAATAAAAAGAAATGCACTTGCATGTAAAAGGCACTAAACCAGTGCCGAGTGTAACAGCGTGTATGAAACAACAGATGCAGTCTGTCGTGTTCAAATCAGCTAGTCAAACCCCTCACCACTCATCACCTGTCATTTCTCCTCCAGGTCAGTCAAGTAGGTCCACCCTGCACCAGGTTGGACGTAATTTTCCCTAAAAAAAATAAGTATGTATGTGTACCAAGCACTTACCAACAGCCGATCTTAATCTAGTCGCAACGTCTGCCCTATGATTCGGATCCTCAGCAATCACAAACCCCTTCAACCACTAACACCTTCAGCCGATCTGAGTCCAGTCATATCATCAGTGCAACGACGCGGATCCGGAACATGAGCTCCCTCATCACCTTACATCTACAGCCGTTCCAAATCTAGTCGCATCATCGGCGCAACGATTCGGATCCTCGGCAATACAAACTTCACCGATCCGAGTCCAGTCGCAGCACCGGCTCAACGTTTAAGATCCTTTACAAACCAAACCCCACCTCAGCCCGATTCGAACTATTCGCATCAGTGATACCAATAAAGTGGTACTTACAATTCAGATCCCTGGCCTTATGTCCGTTATCAAACATAACCTTTACATCTCACTCCATCTGCATATACAATGTTGCGCACGGTCGTTCCTACATACTCAAAATTTCCGCTAACTTTGTTTTCATTTTTCCAATAAAGCGGCTTAATTGCAGTCGCTGCGAGCATTCCGACTCAAATCGGTCACTCATCATCTCCAGTAGCAACTTGGCTGCTCACCAATTCTCTGTCGTGCTAAACACGCAAACTAGCTTTCACTACGTTTGTCGTTCCTTAAAGCCGACCCGCATCAGGTCAGTTCTCCAAGACTTCACCCGTACACGGGGGTGTACTAAGGAGCAGCTTCAGTCTCTCCTGGGAATGCTCAATTTGCAGCAAGGATCATTCCCGAGGGTCGATCTTTTTGTATCACGCCTCCTGGTCTTCCTCTCCCAGACACAGGACCCTGATCAGATCCTTAACTTCAGATCCTTAACTTAGACACCGCGGCAGTAGCGGACCTGTCATTATGGGAGGAGTTCCTTACTACGTGAAACAGTATCAAAGTTATACCATCAATATCGCCCCCATCACCGCTGGTAGTGACAGATGCCGCAGCCTCCACAGGCTTCGCTGCAATTTTTGGCCATGGCCTCCAGAGACACTCCTAATCCCAGGGTTTACCCGGACTTCCTCCCTTTTCGAACAATACCAGATCGTGGCAGCCGCTCAGCTCTGGGGGTCATATCTGGACAGGACAAACCGTGGCCTTCACCACCGACAACCAGGCCACGGCTGATATTATTAGTAAAGGCAAGTCCAAGTCATGTCCTTCCTACGCAGGCCCGTACAACTATGCCCTCAGCACCAGTTAATGTCCACTACCCTAGCTAGTTCCCCATTTGGCCTTCTCCCCAGCCTGGTCATTCAAGCAGCCTTCGACTCTGCCTACCACGGCTTCTTGCGGCCTAGCGAGTTCACCCGCAGCTACCCCGCCGGCCAAGTTCTACGTAGACCTCACTTGGCTCGCTACCAAGATCGTTTCATCCTCCACCTGGCACTATCCAAAACCCAGCGATCAGGCACCGGGTTAGACATTTAACTCTAAAAACAAACAATCTCTGGTGTGCAGTAACCTTACTCGATCGCCTTCTGTCACTCCTACCTGAACAGTCAAACTCTTGTCCCATACTACCTTTCCCGATCAAACCCTTGAGTGCCTGCCAGTTCATCAAACACATGAGAATTCATCGGGGCACAACCAACCATAGGAAGTTGATCCAGGGTTCACCCGGTCGCCTCTCGGGGGATCAGGAAGGAATTTTCTCCCCTGCTGTAGCAATTGGCCTAGGCTCGGCTGGGGTTTTCGCCTTCCTCTGGATCAACGGTGGGGCGGTTAGATCAATTTGGGTCCTGTCACCTTCACACTCACTCACTCTTCCACGATACCACACCTCAACCCCAGTCAGTGCTCCAGTCGCTCTTATCGTATTGGAGCGGCCTCGGCCACATCCCGGTGTGGGGTCCCAGATCACGACTATTAAGAGACTTGACAGGTGGAGGTCTGCCTGCTTCGTCCAGCACATCCTCCAATCCTCAGGTGGAAATAGCACAAGCATTCACCAAACTTGCTCAATGAACAAAGCTAAAACCAATAAAACTACATCCCTACCTGAATGTTTTTGCCCCCTTATTTTGGCATACCGTCCATCAGATCAGGGCACACTTCAGGTCCATTTCATGTTGTAAGTCTTATGTTAAGTCTATCTATCTTATTCATATCCGTATCGGATATAGGGCTTCAACCATAAGTTAGAAGGCCAGTATGCTGGCCTGAATTTATGGGAGGAGCCCGGGGGGCTATTTAACCAGCCCACTCACCTGCAGTCTTCGTTGGTTTCCTGTGAGTGATACCCACCCTCCCATTCCCTTTTTTAGGGCATTTCTCAAAATTAATTTCTCTCCACAAAATATTCATTCTAATCTTGGGTATGCCCCCTTATTTTGGCATACCGTCCATCAGATCAGGGCACACTTCAGGTCCATTTCATGTTGTAAGTCTTATGTTAAGTCTATCTATCTTATTCATATCCGAATCGGATATAGGGCTTCAACTATATTATATATATATATATATATATATATATATATATATATATATATATATATATATATATATATATATATATCTCATACTGTATATGCTGCCCTATGTTAACCTTAACATATTCACATGTCTATGTATTTTAAAAGCCTAATAACCTGCATCTGTGACTTCTCTTAGTGCAGTTTCACTTCTCTAAAAAAAATTAAGGATATAAGATAATGCTTTAATGGTTCTGAAAACACACACACACACACACACACACACACACACACACACACACACACACACACACACACACACCTTGCACCTGGAGGAAGGAGTAATAATGCACTTTTATTTGAATACAAATCCAACCTATGAGCAGATATTAAGAAATACTCCAATCCAATCAAGCCTTTTAAAGGAGTATTGTTCAAATTTGTCGAAGTGTAACCACTTTTATGATGACAAATCACAAAACAACTTCCCCAAATTACAAACAATCCTCCCAAAATCCACTACTACATTTGCAGCAATCATAAGTATTTAACTGTATAGCATGCCCACAGCTGCTGCAATATCAGTTCTATTTAAAAACCAAAGATAAAAGACTGATCCATGGGCAAGGGTGATGACATGTACCGGTACTGCTAAAAGACAGAAAAGCGGGTCTGTCCACAATTTGGCTTCAAGGGACTACCATTATACTCTATGCAACTTTTCACTTTTCCAACTTTTTGTGCATGTGCTGACCCCACTCTGATAGGGGTTTTACATACAATGAAGCAGATGTTGGAGTCACTGCAGCTTAGAGAGACCCTTTTGTCAGACCATTCATGTGTAATGCATGTTATTTAACTGTAAAAACCTCCCTGTGTAAACCTCCAAAAGCCCAAGGAACTGCTTCTGGATTGCCATCATTTCAGATGTGATGTCAGCAGCCCAAGCAGATTGAGAGCTGTTACTTGAGTGACACACTATAGTATTCCCCATTCATTCCTCCCCCAGCAGCTACAAAAATGATTACATAGGAAGAGCAGAGATTTTGGCCCTGCACACACTGATCCATCTGCATGGTGTAATTTGCACTCCCTGTGCTTGATGTACCCCAACTCATCTCATAGAAGAGGATCTTTGTTTCACCAAACTGATCAAGCTGCCTGTAAAAAGATGGGACAGTAAAGTCCCTTTCACATGGGGCGTACTCTGCCTGCTAAGTGGGGGATCTGTCCATTGATCCCCGCTAAGCAGGTGGTTTAAAGGTCCGTGTCCACTCCGCTATGCAGAGGGGACAGGGACATAGCCCGCAGGTTTTCTACGGGGCTGTCGGATGGAAACAGACTGCCTGACCGTTTCTGTCCGACCCGTAAGACGGATGGGGAACAGATCCCTATCCGTCTGTTTTTAGCACACAGGTTCAGATCGGATGCCGGCGGGTGTCAGTGGACACATGTCCGCTGACATCCGCCGCTCCGTCAGTGTGAAAATGTTTGGCGACAGTATACCTTTTCAGCATAACTGGTACAGACAAAATGTCTGGAAACACCGGAATAAGTCATATTTGACAAAACGCATAGGGCAGAGCTACAAACTAACGTCATCACACAACTGGAAGCAACAGTTTTCATTCTATATGTCTGCCGGACAGTGTTATTTAATGCGCAACTAAATATCTTACATGTAAGTGCAACATACTAATAATAAACTTTATTTTATATAGCATCTTTAACCACTTAAGGACCGGAAGGATTTGCCCCCTTAATGACCAGGCCATTTTTTGAGATACGGCACTGCGTCACTTTAATTGACAATTGCGCGTCGTGCGACGCTGTACCCAAACAAAATTTATGCCCTTTTTTTTCCCACAAATAGAGCTTTTTGGGGGTATTTGATCACCTCTGCGGTTTTTATTTTTGGTGCTATAAAACAAAAAAAAGGAGCGACAATTAAAAAAATTATATATATATATACATACATATACACATACACACTATATATATATATACATATACATATACACATACACATACACATACACATACACATACATATATATGTATGTATATATTTACTTTTTGCTATAATAAATATCGCAAAAAAATAAAATAAAAAAAGTCTTCATCAGTTAAGGGGAATATGTATTCTACATATTTTTGGTAAAAAAAATTTGCAATAAGCGTATATTTATTGGTTTGCGCAAAAGTTATAGCGTCTACAAAATAGGGGATAGATTTATGGCATTTTCATTATTTATTTTTTTACTAGTAATGGCGGCAATCTGCAATTTTTAGCAGGACTGCGACATAACGGCAGACAGATCGGACACTTTTGACACATTTTTGGGACCAGTGACAATTTTTACCGCGATCAGTTAAAAATAGCCACGGATTACTGTATAATTCTCACTGGCAGGGAAGGGGTTAACACTAGGGGACGATAAAGGGGTTAAGTGTTCTCTAGGGAGGTGTTTCTAACTGTGGGGGGAGTGTACTGACTGGAGGAGGCGAGAGATCGCTGTTTCTGATCACTAGGAACAGAAGATCTCCCTCTACTTCCCTGTCAAAATAGGGATTTGTTTACATACAGATCCCCGTTCTGGCTCTTTGTGGAGCGATCGCGAGTGGCCAGCGGACACAGGCGTCGCACGTGCCCCCTATCGCTCTTAAAGCGGCCGACGTACACCTACGGCAATTCATGCAGCCGTGCCAACCTGCCACAGTATAATGACGGCAGCTGGTCGGCAAGCGGTTAAAGGTGCATTCTTAAACGCTTTACAAGGAAAACACAAGAAATACACAGGATAACATAACAAAAGAAAAAAGGGACAATTAAATGAAAGCTTGTCCTAAGAAAAACATTTTTAGATTTGATTTTAAAGACTCTGATGTTCTTAGGAAGTGAATTCCAGAGAGTTTTGGAGCATAGCAGGAGAAGGTTCCGTCACCCATTGAGTGTAGGCGAGTAGCGGGGACACACAGCAAACCAGAATTTTAGGAGCAGAGGTTACGGGGGGGGGGGGGTATATATGTTGAAAAAAGTTCAGAGATAATGGAGTGCCAATACATGAAGAGCCTTATAGGTGAGCAAGAGGATAGATCTATATGAATCTATAGATCCTACGAATCCTGACGGGTAGCTAGTGCAAGTACTCCAGGATAGGGGTAATATGATCACTTGTACCAGACCTAGTCGGAATTCTGGCTGTAGAGATTTGAACATATTGAAGTCGATTAATAGTGGATTTAGGTACACCAGCGAGTAGAGCATTTGCAGTAGTCAAGTCGGGAGAACACAAATGTATGGATCAGCTTTTCAGCTACAGTGTATGATAGCATAGGACGCAGCCGAGTAAAGTTTCTCAAGTAGAAAAAAAATGTTCTGACAGCGTTTTGTACATGTGGATCAAAGATTAAACTAGCATCAAATATTACCCCTAGATTTTTTTCATTTTAGACTGAAGCTCAAGTACAGTGCCCTCTTGTATCGCATTAATAAAGTGGACTTCAACCCCTTCGTGCCCGCGCTATAACCGAAAGACAGCTACAGCGCATGCCTGAATTGCTGGGAGAGCCTCCATGTACGTCCTCCAGTGCATGAGCAACCTGCGCACTCTGATCAGCAAGTCCATGACACTCGGCTGATCATAGATCGGAGTAAGGGGCTGATCACGACCCCTTACCACATGATCAGCTGATCACGTGATGTAAACAGACCCGGTAATCGGCTATTTTTTTCCTCAGGCTGACAGCGGGAGGAGAAAATAAAAACCCGATCACCGGCTTCTGTCAGAGGGACATTGGTCCCAAACACAGAGAGCCGCCGCCTCATCTGTGCCCACCATTGCCACCTACCAATGCAAATCAGTGCCACCTACCAATGCCCATCAGCGGAGCCCCATCAGCGGAGCCCCATCAGCGGAGCCCCATCAGCGGAGCCCCATCAGCGCAAGAGAAAAATTACCCGTTTGCAAAATTTTATAACAAACTATGAAAACGTTTTTTTTTTGGTCTTTTTTTGTTTGTTTGTTTAGCAAAAATAAAAACCCCAGTATTGATTAAATACCACCAAAAGAAACTCTATTTGTATGAAAAAAAAAAAAAGGATAAAAATGTAATTTGGGCACAGTGTTGCATGACTGCACAATTGTCATTCAAAATGTGAGAGCACTGAAAGCTGAAAATTGGCCTGGGCAGGAAGGGGGTTTAAGAGCCCAATAGGCAAGTGGTTAATTAAGATTTACACTATGTGGAGCATATCTGTTTCCTTTGAGCGTTCATGGCAGTGTGAATGTGGATCCCTCTCCTATTTTGTGAGATGACCCCTGAGGCTGGAGGTGGAAGGAGATATATTGTATACGGGTGTCTTCTTTTGACCTCTCTTTTCAGAAGGTTAAAACTAGCTGGTACATCTATCCTTGGTGGTGGTGGTGGTTATCACGTGGATTCTCTGGAAGTGCTGGTGTTGGAGAATTTCAGCTTTTCCATTTAGAATGGACTAAATTTATTTTCTCGTGGACTATATGGTTTATGGTGGACTCACATTCCTTTTCATGTAAAACTCATGGTTTTATATATTGCAGTGGAAAATACTTTTGATTTTGTTCCATTCCTTCCATTCATAGATACCGTTGCATTCTTTAGATGCAATAATACAGCTTCTATCACAGCTCTGTCGGCTCTATTAACACTCCCCCGTCACACTAGAAAATTTGAGCGGCAGGGGTAGGGGGAATCCGAAGAGAAAATTTAGAAGAAAAGCAGGAGACAGCAGATTAAGAGACACATCGGATTAATAGTAGGGAATGTCCCTTGCACTATTTTTTAAAAAACTAAACTTAGGATTTAAAGTGGTTGTAAACCTCAGACATGAAATATGAACACAGCATATCCCTCTATAGTGTGTGCTTGTCTCAATTAAGAGCACCAAGTGTCATTTCTGTCTGCTGCCTCCAGTATGAATCAATTCTGACAAGTTTTCCTGACACCAAGAGAAAAATGGTGACAGGGGGAGGGACCTCCAGCTGACTGACAGCCTCAACTCTGCATGTCCCTTCCTCCAATCAACGCTGCAGAGTGTAACTCCAACTCTCCGCCCCCTTTTTCTGTACTCTCAGACAAGCTTTATAATCAAGTACTTTGAACAGATGTAGAGTACAGAAGACTGCAGATAGACAGGTACAATTTAGGTAGATGGATTTGTTTCATCTTAAGCCCTGTACACACGATCGGATAACCTATGGATTTTCGTCCGATGGATTTGTCCATCGGAAATCCGATGAAACTGTTTTTCATCAGTCTTGCCCACACACCATCAGTCCAAAAACCGACCGTTCCAAACGCGGTGATGTAAAACACTCCGATGAGCCGAGAAAAATGAAGTTTAATGATTCTGAGCATGCGTGGGTTTTTGATCCGATGGACTTGCCCATAGACGATCGGAGTTTTCGATCGGTTTTTTATCCATCGGAAAAATTTAAAACATGTTCTATTTTTTAAAACCGATGGAAAAAAGACCGATGGGTCCCATACACGATCGGTTGGTCTGATGAAAACCATCCATCGGACGGTTTTCATCAGTCAAACCGATCATGTGTACAGGGCTTTAGTGTATCACCTGAGGTCAGTCACATCACTGGATATATGCAAGGATTTCCAACCACTTTAAGCTCTTTGTTTAGAAAAAAAGTTGATTCTACACAGCATGGATTAACTCAGATTTTAAAATTCTATATATTTTTCTCTTTTTCATTTAAATGTAAGATTCTGCAAAAAAGGAGCTCAAACCTACAACTTTTTGAATTTCTCTATTGATACATCGAACAAAGATTGTACTTTTTTTTTTTTTTTAAATAAACGCAAAGTATTTACACACTTGTAGCTTTCCAGTTTTGAAGTTACCATATGCCAGAATTATCTACATTACTGTACTGGCATAACAGGTCTAGGGACTGATAAACACTAGGAAACATTGTTTTTTGTTTGGATATTCCCGACATTCTCCAGGTTAGCATATATGACATGTTTAGAAATTCAGCAAACTGTAGTACATTATACAGTACATAAACTTCTCCATACAATGGTAACTTTTCAGCCTAATTCCTTAGTATTAATCAGCTTTAGTAGCAAGGCGGAGTAAGGGAATTACAGAATACTCATCATGAATAGCCATTTTGTACGTTTGGACTTTGCAGCTTGGTATTAGTCATTGAGTAAATGCTTTGAGGAGTTCCAGAGTCTATTTATGGCTAGCTAGTTAATGACAGTTCAGAAGAAAATCCTGCACAGGCTGCACCTAACAAATGACATGACTGGTGTACGGAACAAAAAACTGTATGTATGCATTATACAAACCAAAAAAAAAAGGAAAAGAAAAGAGAAGGATGTTTCAAAACTTTTTATTAGTCTACAAATGGATGCACACTGGAGAAGGTTGTGGAAGAAAAGAAGCAATTGAGAGCTGCATAGGTTTAGATAAAGAACAGGCATTTTAGGACTTATTTAAAATGCCAATCAATCCAAAGGCCTGTCTAGAAGGGCTTTAGTTTAGGACGGTTTCTCTCCCCATAAGGCCTTATGCCAGGGTTGCCCAACCAGTGGCCCAGGGGGCCACATGTGGCCCGCGGACCCCTTTGATGTGGCCCGCGACCTCCTGCTCTGGGATGGCTGGTTGACAAGCCCAAATTGCAGGTTGCCGACCTGCCATCCCAGAGCATCAGTGTTGTGAATAAAGCCGGCGGCAGAGGAAGCAAGTGGCTTTTCAAAAAGTGCACCACACCTGCAGGATGTAATAGACGTCTATGGCAAAGTGCAGCTAACCGCCAGAAAAACCTTGGTTACACTGCGCCGCACCCACATTGTGGGAAGACCATAGAATATCAGTGTAAAAGCAGCCTTAGGCGCCTTTCCCATGATTGGTCCAACCCAATCGGACCCTCCATTCGCCTCTATAGAACGGCAGATGTAAACAGACTTTTGTCCGTTTACACCCGCCTACCTCCAATCCGATCTGTTAAAAAAAAAAAAAAAGTGGATCCCTGCCATTCCATCTGATTGGATCAGAGGGCCGATAGAGTAGATTGGGCTGTGACTGTTTTGAATATGCAGACTGAACACAGACCTCTCATCTGCCCACTCCGCTCATTGTGGCCCACAACTGGTTACCAAGTCGCTTAAGGGGCCCTCGGCCTTCAAAAGGTTGGGCACCCCTGCCTTATGCACACTGGATGTTAAAATAACGCCAGTAGCTTTGCAGTGAGTTTTTCAACGTTTTTGCAATAGCGTTTATTAGCGTTTTTTTTAAAGAAAATAAAATATTTATTACTCTTTCGTCCATGGACCGACACAGCTTCTCTATTGACAAAGTGGGTATTATCCGTTAATTAGGAGTGACTAGGCAGAAAAACTTGTAAAAAGTGTTGCATCACACCTTCTACAGTACCGCCCAGGGGGCGGACCCTCTGGGTATACCCTCTCAGTCTGCACATCGCAGATCAGTTTTTTTCTGTCTAGCAAGGAGTAGGACATGGCTCCCTTCGGGCTCATTGGTCCGGGGAAAAAAGATATATATATTTTTTATTTTTTTGCTACATTTGTTGTTTCCTGCGATCTTCGATCAACTGCCGACTGGGTGACAGGCTGGATCCTCGATCCTTGTAGTCTCCCCAGTTTCGGCCATCGAGCGTGTGCCGACCCTAGCTACGCGCTGGGTTTTCCACGACATGCCCGTCGCTCCACGGGTGGCCGGTGAGCCTACGCTCCAGGGCCTGCATCGGACCGCTCAGCTTCGGCTGACCTTACGGCCGAGTCGCAGCAGCCTGGCCGGTGAGCTTACGCTCCAAGGCTTGCATCGGACCGCTCAGCTTCGGCTGACCTTACGGCCGAGTCGCAGCAGCCTGTCCGGTGAGCGTCTTGCTCCAGGGCATACATATGATCGTCCCTTCTGGGTCCAATCACAGCATGCCTGGCCAACAGTCACCTTCCGTGCGCGGACGATGATCTGTTTGGAATGTCTTCCAGCAGAATACATGCAGGATAGGTAAGTAAAACTCCCCTGCCTCGGCTGGGTGATTTAGCTGGACATTCCTGGAGAGATCAAGTAAGTGATTGTGGCCCCTTTCTTCCCTCTCTCCCTGCCTTTCCCTCCTCCCTGGGCTTCTAGCTAAAGGTTGCTGGGTGCTGGGGGTCACCTAGGGGGTCCCACTGGAGCGGGGCTGGCTGTAACTAACATTTAAAAGAAATGTCATTTTTGCTTACCTGTGTTTCTGTGTCTCCATGCTGTCGGCGGCCATTTTGAGGTGGTCCATGCCAAGTTTGGCCTCTTGTAACTGCCTGGCGGCCATCTTCCTGTGGTTCGGCCACACCCACTGGCCCCTATCAGGTGATCGGCGGCCATGTTGGTCCACCCTGTATGCAGATATTGCCGTTCGGCGGCCATCTTTTTGGGGGCTATGGCTGCCTGACCTCTATCTTCTGTCGGCGGCCATTTTCTTAGAGCCCACATTATCTTCCATACAGACGTTTTTGGCAACCATTTTGCGAGAGCCTCCGGCCTCTAGGGTGCATTACACTGGCGTGAAAATTCACACAGGAAGTGCTGATAAAAGAAGCAGACTGACACAGCAGCAAGGGGACAGCATCACAGGCGCAGCATAGCAGTACCTATCCAGGGTGGTGAGTCCTCTGGGTAACCCAGCATCTCTGCAGCGCAGGAGGGTGGCCTATTGATATCTTGCCTGGAGCCCTGTGAGTGTCAGCGTGTGGTCAGCATGGCATCTGAGCCAGATGTCTTCTCCCCTGAAACACCAGATTTAGCAGCTGGTGCCCCTGAGGTGTCTATGAACGCTATGACTGCAATCCTAGAGGCGTTTGCTGCCAGGGTGGAAGCAGCACACGGGAATACAGGGGGTAGTAAACGCCCCGTCCCCTGCAAGCTTCTGGGGATATTTCTGATGCAGAACCAGGTCCAGCTACGGCTCATGGCCCAGATTCTGATGCATCAGAGACTGCAGACCGTGACCGATCGGACAGTGAGGAGGACTCCAAGTCCAGGTCAGTACGCGAGACGGCTTTGGTATCTGACCTTATTACTGCAGTGCGGGATACGCTAAAGTTGGAAAATACTGCAGAAGCAGCAGAGACTCCGGTCCACTTGGGTTTCATAGACCTGCCCGCACTGCTAAGGTGTTCCCTTGTGTGTCTTTTGATAAACTCTTATACAAGGAATGGGAGAACCCACTGAGGGTCTTTACAGCCCCAAAGAGGTTTGCGGTACGTTACCCCTTTTGAGGAGAGTTTTCTGAAGAAATGGACCTCTCCCCCCTATAGTGGACCCTCCGGTGTCCAGACTTAATAGAGCCACCCCAATTCCTGTAGAAGGGGCTCCTGTTTTCTAGGACCCTGTGGATAAGAAGGCTGAAGCACTCGCTTGCTACCTATACTCAGTGGTAGGCTCGGCAGTACGCCCGGCATTGGCGGGGGCCCTAGTGTCTCACACACTTACTGAATGGGCAAGATTGCTACTCCAGGGGTTAAGGAGCGAGATGCTCCTCCTGATGAGATAACATTGGCCGACCTGTTGGTCCAGGGCCTTAGGTTTGTCTGCGAGTCAGACATGAATACTATTCCCCTGCTGTCTAAAACTTCGGTTTATGCAGTAGCAATACGCCGCCTGATCTGGCTAAAAGGCTGGTCTGCGGACCAGACTTCCAAGAAAGCCCTGTTGGATCTGCCTTTTAAGGGCGACAGACTTTTTGGGGCTTCTCTGGATGACATCATCAAGGATGCCACAGGAAGTAAAAGCACTTTGCTTCCCCAAATTAGCAAGGGTAAGGGGCCACGCCAAGGGCAAGGGCCCTCCTTTACTGCACACAAGTGGTTTTTTCGTCCCCCTAGGGCGACAGGGAAAAGACCCCAGGCCGATAAAGCGCCTGCCCAAGGACAAAAGCGTCCTTGGTCCCGCAGACCCAACAAGCCTGCGGACAAATCTGCGTCCACATGAAGGTCCGCCCCCACCCAGCTCTCGGGTGGGGGGACGTCTTCACGAATTCGTGACTCAGTGGACTGCTCTAGTCTCCGACAGGTGGGTTTGCGAAGTAATCTCCTCAGGCTACAAGATAGAATTTCTCTCTTGTCCACCAGACAGATTCATCACCTCCAATCTCCAGCTACTACCGACCCGTCGGGAGGCCCTGTATGGGGCGGTCCAGGGTCTACTGGAACACGGGGTAGTTATTCCAGTTCCAGAACAGGAACGGGGTCAGGGTTTTTACTCAAATCTGTTCATTGTGCCAAAGAAGGAGGGGGTTCGTCCAATCTTGGATCTCAGAGCCCTCAATTGCTTTGTGAAGGTACAAAGATTTCGGATGGAGTCAGTTCGATCCGTAGTCACGGCTCTCCATCCGGGGGACTTTCTGGCCTCCTTGGACATCAAGGACGCATACCTGCATGTCCCCATATACTCCAGACACCAGAGGTTTCTGCGATTTGCTATCGGGAAGAACCACTACCAGTTTGTGGCCCTCCCGTTTGGCCTTGCCTCAGCACCCAGGACGTTCACCAAGGTGCTCGCTCCGATTCTGGCACTTCTAAGACAGCGGGGTATCGCTATCACAGGTTACTTGGACGACCTTCTGCTGAAGGCCCCTTCAAGCTCAGAATTAGAGGTAAGCGTGTCCATTACCTGTCAGACTCTTCGAGACTGTGGTTGGATACTAAAACACGCAAAAGTCAGTATTGGTGCCCACTCAACGCCTAGTGTACCTGGGGTTGATTCTGGATTCCTCAGAGGCAAAGGTATTCCTCCCTGTGGAGAAGTTGCAGACCCTCCGGGCTGCAGTACGGCAGCTGACTTCCAGGAATTGGTCGTCACTCCGTTTTTGCATGCGAGTGTTGGGCCTCATGGTAGCCTCCTTCGAGGCGGTCCCATATGCTCAATACCACACTCGAGTGTTACAGAAGGAAGTTCTGTCCAGATGGAACAGATGCCCTTCATCTCTGGATTATCAAATCCGAGTGAGCCACCTAGTCAGGAGATCCCTGGTATGGTGGCTGACAGCACCGGCTCTAATGGCCGGGAAGTCATTTCTTCCGGTTTACTGGATAGTGATCACGACGGACGCCAGCCTTACAGGTTGGGGGGGAGTCTGGGGTGTCCAGTCGGCGCAAGGTCGCTGGACCCCAGAGGAAGCCCTCCTGACGATCAATGTCCTGGAGATCCGGGCGATCAAGCTGTGCCTCTTCAAATGGTCTCAGAGACTGCAAGGGCGTCCAGTCAGGATCCAGTCAGACAACGCCACAGCAGTGGCATATGTCAATCATCAAGGAGGAACAAGAAGCTCAGCTGCAGCATCGGAGATCGCTCGCATCCTGAAGTGGGCAGAGAGGAGCGTACCGGCACTGTCGGCCGTGTACATTCCGGGTGTGGAAAACTGGCAGGCGGACTACCTGAGCCGCCAGATGCTGGACCAGGGAGAATGGTCCTTACACCCGGAGGTGTTCCAACTCCTCTGCCAAAGATGGGGCACACCAGACGTAGATCTTCTGGCTTCCCGACTCAATCGGAAGGTATTGAGGTTTGTGGCCCGGTCAAGAGACCCATGGGCAGACGCAACGGACGTGTTGGTAGCATCGTGGGGTCAGTATCGGCTAATCTATGCCTTCCCTCCCTTAAGGCTTCTTCCTCTTCTGCTCCGCAGAGTGGAGGCAGAGGGAATTCCAATGATCCTAATCGCTCCAGATTGGCCTCAGCGTCCTTGGTACGCCGATCTAGTACGTCTGGTAGCAGACGTCCCCTGGCGCCTACCACTACGGAAGGACCTGCTATCGCAAGGTCCCATATTCCATCCTGCTTTACAGTCATTGGCTTTAACGGCATGGCTGTTGAGAACCAGGTACTGAGAGATCGGGGCCTGTCAGACTCAGTAATCTCTACTATGAGAAGTGCTCGGAAACCGTCCTCTAGGAAGGTCTATCACCGCAATTGGAGGGCCTACATCTCCATATGTGAGGAAATGAAATGGCATCCGCGTACCTATTTGGTTTCCAGAATCCTGCTGTTTTTACAGCATGGGGTAGACCAAAGGCTTGCCCTAAGTACGATTAAGGGACAGATATCTGCCCTGGCTGTCTTTTTTCAGCGACCCCTGGTGACTCACTCTCTCGTGAGTACATTTGTGCAGGGGGTTCGACATGTGGCCCCTCCGGTCCGCCCCCCGTTACCTCCGTGGGACTTGAACCTGGTCCTCTCGGTGCTTCAGAAGGCACCGTTTGAGAATATTAGAGATATTCCCCTGTTGACACTTTCTCAGAAGGTGGTCTTTTTGGTGGCTGTTACGTCAGTTAGACGAGTCTCTGAGCTGGCAGCCTTGTCCTGCAAGGCTCCCTATTTGATTTTCCACAAGGATAAGGTGGTGCTGCGGCCGCAGCCTTCCTTTCTTCCGAAGGTCGTTTCGGCTTTTCATCTCAACGAAGACATTGTACTTCCATCCTTGTGTCCTCAGCCGTCGAATCCTAAGGAGTCGGCGTTGCATTCCTTGGACGTTGTCCGAGCTTTGAGAGTATACATATCTGCTACTTCCCTGTTCCGGAAGTCAGACTCACTGTTTGTTTCGGTGGCTGGTCCCAAGAAGGGCCAAGCAGTCTCATCGGCCACCATCTCTAGGTGGATCCGACAGATAGTAATCCAGGCTTACGCCTTAAAGGGTCAGGCGCCCCCCTTTCCTGTCACGGCGCATTCGACCAGGGCAATAGGTGCCTCTTGGGCTTTCCGACATCAAGCGTCTGTTTCCCAACTATGTAAAGCGGCGACTTGGTCGTCCGCTCACACTTTCACAAAATTCTACAAAGTTGATGTAGGTGCATCTTCGGATGCCTCTTTCGGCCGCAAGGTTTTGCAGGCGGCTGTTTAGAGTTGCAACTCCTCCGTTGGAGGAGTGCTGTTTTGTGTTTTGGGGTGAAGTTTGTTTTTATGCTGTTACCACCCCTCGTTTTTTCTCTGACACTGCTTTGGGACGTCCCACTTTGTCAATAGAGAAGCTGTGTCGGTCCATGGACGAAAGAGTAAATAGGATTTTTTACTCACCGTAAAATCCTTTTCTCTGAGTCCATGGACCGACACAGCACCCACCCCTCCTTTTAAGTTTGTACTGCTTTTTGACGAACTGATCTGCGATGTGCAGACTGAGAGGGTATACCCAGAGGGTCCGCCCCCTGGGCGGTACTGTAGAAGGTGTGATGCAACACTTTTTACAAGTTTTTCTGCCTAGTCACTCCTAATTAACGGATAATACCCACTTTGTCAATAGAGAAGCTGTGTCGGTCCATGGACTCAGAGAAAAGGATTTTACGGTGAGTAAAAAATCCTATTTTTTTTCTTCAATGGATCAAAAACATTAAACGCTGGTGAGCGACATTGTTGAGCCTTTATCGATGTTTATCAGCGTTAGAGCCTTTAACCACTTCCCTACCGCCCAGATGGGATCTCCCATCCTGGGTGGACGTCATATGACGTCCTCAGCTTTGTGGGGGGATATCTGAATGATGCCTGCAGCTAGAGGTATCATTCAGATATCCTTTTTTTGTGCCGGCGATTCTGCGCACCATAAGAACGATCATAGCGGCGGTTCTGCCGCTTGATTGTTCTTATAGGCGGCAGGATGGGACATCCCCCCCTCCCGCCGCCATCCGGTGCAGGTGGTGGGTCACGTGACGAGCATAGAGATGACTGGTGACCAGATGGTCACCAGTCATCTCTATGATCGTCGGAGGCCCGGGCGCGATGTGATAACGTCACGCCCGGGTCCTCAGATGTAAACAAAGCTGCCATTGCGGCTAGTAAGTATGAGATCAGTGAAAAAAAATTCACGATCTCATGCTTTCCAGCCTGGAGGAGAGATGGAGGGTCTTATTGACCCCGCATCTCTCAATAAAGAGGACCTGTCACACACATTCCTATTACAAGGGATGTTTACATTCCTTGTAATAGGAATAAAAGTGATAAAAAAAAAAAAGTAAAAAGTGTAAAAAAAAATAAAAAATAAGTAAAAAAAAATAATAAATGTAAAATGCCCCTGTCCCCGGTAGCTCGCGATCAGAAGTGAACGCACACGCAAGCCCCGCCCACATATGTAAACGCCGTTCAAAACCACATATGCGAGGTATCGCCGCGTGCGTTAGAGCGCGTGCAACAATTCTAGCACTAGACCTCCTCTGTAACTCTAACCTGGTAACCTGTAAAAAAAAATAAAGCGTTGCCTATGGAGATTTTTAAGTACCGAAGTTTGGCGCCATTCCATGAGTGGGCGCAATTTTAAAGCGTGACATGTTAGGTATCTATTTACTCGGCGTAACATCATCTTTCATATTTTCCCAAAAAATTGGGCTAACTTTACTGTTTTGTTATTTTTAAATTCATGAAACCATTTTTTTTCCAAAAAAAAGGCGTTTGAAAAATTATTGCGCAAATACCGTGCAAGAAAAAAAAGTTGCAATGACCGTCATTTTATTTCCTAGGGTGTCTGCTAAAAAAAAAAAAAAAAAAAGTTTGGGGGTTTTGAGTAATTTTCTAGCAAAAGAATGATGATTTGTACATGTAGGAGAGAAGTGCCAGAATAGGCCCGGTATTGATGTGGTAAAAAAAAAGCCTGGTGTTGAAGTGGTTAAACAGCTGAAAAACGTCTCTCAGAACCCACTATTTTTTTTTTTGTTTTTTTTTACTGCGCAACACTGCTGATAAACAGCCTATGTGTGCATGGACACATAGGATAACATGATGGAGTGTTTACTGACTGTAGAAAAAAACGTCTACAGCCAAAAACAGCTGCTGTAAAAACGTCCAAAAACGTCCAGTGTGCATGAGGCCTAAAAGTAAACAAAAAACTGGAAAAGGAAGAGCCAGGTTGAAAGAAAGTCAAGTGCAGACCAAACAGCACACCTGTCACTGAACTTTGAAGCTCTATTATCACCTCCCAAGTGCGATGGAGTGTGCATGCTTTTTTTTGCTTGCTCCCACATCTCACGTTTAAGGAAGCCCATTAATTTCAATGGGCTGCCCTATACGCAATAAATGCGCAAAAGAAGTGTCTGACCCATTTTAAAAATCGCGCAGTACCATGTGTTCTGGTCAACAAAAAAAAACTTGTGAGTATACAGAACACTGTCAGCGTTCAACGTCACAAAAACAGAGGGGAAAAGTCCATAATGTTCAAGTGATGACTAGGGATTATCAGAATAAAGGTGGATGTAAAACCCTGGAAGTTCCTGGAAGCTCCTGGAAGATCTAGAATGGATCCCTCAAGGACATGCAAAGGAAAAGAACAGCAGGGCACCAGGTTATAACTAAATAAAAACACATGAAAGAACTTGTAAAAACAGCTCCAGTGACCAGGGCGGGAGAGAAGCATGAGAGAACAGCAGGGACCAGCAGTCTGGATGCACCGATAAACAGCTGCAGGGGCATGGACAGAAGCACTCATCAAGATGGAAGGCAGCAGTGGTGTCTCTTGCCCTCAATACAAACGTGCACTGGAAGCCATGACAGGTGAGAGGGGGCGAGCCGCGCTAAGGTGTTAAGGGTATATATCCAAAAGGTCTCTCTGGAACAGAGTTTTTGGAATCTTTCTGTTGCCGAATCATAGGGGGGGGAGACTCAACCCAAACTCTGAGACCCTCAGTTGATTTGTCATGATGTGTGAGAAAATGCCTGGGGACAGTGTTAGTCATTGCCATTTTCAATACACCTCCTGTGTTCCCCAATGCGGGTCCACGCGGTGTGAACGATTGAGGATGGCAATTACGAACACAGTGTCCCCAGTCATTTTCTTAAACATCATGACAAATCAACTGAGGGTCTCAGATAGTTTGGGTCGTTGAGTCAATTTTTCCCTGCGATTCAGTAGCAGAAGGGTTACAAAAACTCTGTTTTCATCTCGGCAAGTGCTTCTGTCCATGCCCCTGCAGCTAATCATTGGTGCATCCAGACTGCTGGTCCCTGCTGTTCTCTCATGCTTCTGCCACCCTGGTAACTAGAGCTACTTTTACAAGTTCTTTCATGCAAGTATGCTACACATTAAAATCTGAATAAAGGGGAAATGTCTGGACAGCCGCACTCCAAAAATACTGCTTTTTAATTGTAAAAATCTAATCACAGCATACATGTCACATCAAAAAGGATACCAGCTAACGCGTTTCACACCAAAACTCAGTGCTTAATCATAGCTATGATTAAGCACTGAGTTTTGGTGTGAAACGCATTCGCTGGTATCCTTTTTGCTGTGACATGTATGCTGCGATTAGATTTTTACAGTAAAAAACAATTTTTTTGGAGTGCGGCTGTCCAGACATTTCCCCTTTATTTTGCATTACCAGCACCTGTGGCTTCAGATCCGGTGAAGAGGTTCATCATTTACAACCTCTACCTTGAGCGATAACTTCCCTTCTCTATCTGCCTTTGGACTTTACACATTAAAATCTGTGTTTTTATTTGGTTATAACCTGGCACCCTTTCCCTTACCAGGTCTTTTGGTGTCTGCAAGCATGTGCATTAGCGAGATGGCACCACTGGGCATCTGCAAAGGGCAACTTGTTGTGTGTTGTGGGAAAGGGCATCCCCCCCAACGCACAGGTGTGAATGCAGCATAAAAGATCTCAGAAGTGTCTCCTGACCTCAAATGCAGGATGAATGCACCTGAAGGCAAACTGCATTTTATGGGCTGAATTTCACAGTGGCTTCTTGCATTTCACAGGGATTGCAGAGTCAACAGCACCTCATCTTAATTCCCAACAAGACCGACCCATAACATCGACTCCATTTGCTGCATCTTGGCTGGTTCACAGAATTTGCTCCAGAATATACCCATGCATCCAGCACATAAAGATCTGTACAAGACGTTGATATTACATGTGGTTATAATAAGCATTTGCTTCATCCATCTCTATTTTGGAAGCAGAGTAGTAATTTATAAAGCATCCTACAGAGCCAGGCTCTACAAAATAGGATGTGGTGTGAATTAAAGTTAATTAGGCTGGGTGGAGATTGCTGTGGCACCTTAGGCCCCATTCACACCTGATTGTTTTGTAGCTCGAAGCTCCAAAATGTCTAACATTCTAAGTCCAATGTATTTCAATGGTGGCTGTTCACATATGAGAGCTCAGACTCATGTAGATCCAAAAGTTACATGAGCTAATTTTGGAGGCAGCAGGTACCCATTACTGTCCCTGGAGACTGTAGGACCATTCAGAAAGCACAACGCATCTTAGTTGGGAGCCGGCTGTGAGGCATCAGGAAGTCACAGCTGGCTTCCCACAGTCAAGATGGCAGTGCCAGATCTCGAAGACCATCAAAGAACCAGGTGAAGACAGCGCTCGATCCCTGGACTTGGAAGTCTAGTATATAAAAAGTCGAAAGCCAGAGTATTTGTGATTGCTGTCTTAACTTCTATTTTTTTTTAGTTCCTCTTTAAAATGTAACCCCTAAATTTTAGAGTGCATGTAAAGACAAAACTTTTTTCTTAGTTTATAAGAGTGCGGGAAATGCTAGTATCCCTGTCAAATTGTTTTATTGCTCTCAGCATTGCTGCTGGAGAGATTCAACCTCTATTTGTCCTGGTGACCACTCTCAGCGAGACAGAAAGTAAGGGGGAAATCTTTCAATGGAGACAAATCTTCTGGTGACAACCAAGATGGGAGTTCCCCTCACTTCCTGTTGCAACTCCAGGACAGGATGTGAAGAGAGACCTCCTCAACAGGAAACAGACAGCAAACAAATAACCTGGCAAGGGTTTTAACCCTTCGCCCTATATAAAAAAAAAACCTTAAACAAAATGGTGGCTTAACATACACTTTAAAGCAAAACTCTAGCCAAAGACCAAAAGATTAAAATGAATAGCCCATTAAAAGATAAAATAACAAAACCAGCTTTTGCTTTAATATTTAACTGTAATCCAGAAATATATTTTGCACAGTACTTTTTTGCTGCAGCTAGTTGTTTTTAATCTAATGACAAGCATCATTCAAGCCAACTTCTTTGAGCCCAGGTTGTCCTGGACCAGCCACAGTCTGATTAGAACAGTGCTGAGCTGCTTCCTCTTTCAATTAGCATGCTTCTTGTCAGCACATAAACTGATTTTTCTTGTACTGCTTTTTTCTCTCATACTCTAGCCCTGCAGTAAAGAGGAAAAAAGCCGATACCAGGTCAAATTCAGGTACTAAGGCCCCTTTCACACTGGGGCCGTGTCAGCGTTAGCGGGAAAGCTTTACCACTGTTATAGCAGCGCTTTTCGGACGCTAACGGGGCGCTTTTAACCCCCGCTAGCGGCTGAGGAAGGGGTTAACAGCGCCCGTGTTGCGGCGCTGCCCATTCATTTCAATAGGCAGGGGCAGTGGAGGATTGTATATACCGCTCCCGCACCGCCCCAAAGATGCTGCTTGCAGGACTTTTTTCCTGTCCTGCAAGCGCACCACCCCAGTATGAAAGCACTCAGGCTTTCACACTGGGGTGGCTGGAGAGGCGCTTTACATACGCAATTTTTTGCGCTAAAACGCCTGAAAAGCGCTCCAGTGTGAAAGGGGTCTTATGCTACTTGTATTAAAATAATAAAACAATGATTAATTATTAGAGCTGTATTCATTTGTGTTTTTTTTTTTTATACCCGCCTAGAATTCAGCTTTAAACCAACCCCCCCTTAAACCATGACCTCCATTGACACATAGAAAATAATTGCTTTCTGTGTGCGCCATTCGCACCACAATACAACCCTGTGGTGCGGTGCAGTGAGTTGCAATAAAATGCAGGCACTGTACAGTGTCACACCTACCCCTGCCACACCTCACTACAACCAAAAACCCGACAGCTGTCCACTTTCTAAAATGGAACATCTTAGGCTGGGTTCACACTATGTTCACATGCGGCTCACAGCAGGGGTTCGGTGCGTTCACATTCCAGGTCCAATTTCCAAATTTTTGGCTGAATTCGGACCTAAAAACTGACCAAAAGACACACAGGGCTCCTGTGCAAATTCGCACCGGAGCCGCAGCAGAGATATGTGAACCGGCTCCATAGAGAGCCGGTCAAAATCTCCTGCTATTACGAATTGGATGCTGGGGAACCCGCATCCAATTCGCAATAGTATGAACCCAGCCTCAGTGTGCCGGAATGGAACCTTACACTATGCTAACCTGACCACTAAATTACCCCTGTAGCAGAATACTTGCCTCATTCTGTGCCAGGAACAGTCATGCCAAACAGTTCTGGTGCCGTGATGCCAGCGCCAAGACCTAATGATCCGATATTGCTACATGTCCTGTATTAAACACTTTAAAACATCAGGAGGTTTGATTGTCTACAGAGATAGCAAAAAGTGTCTGACTGTGAACTTATGGGAAAAATACATTATGTATACCAGTTGTTTTTTTTAGACCTCTCATAATAATTAAATACATAGACTTTTTAACATTACAAAAAGGTTATGGTCCTTTTATCTAAAATACTAACACGTCACACTGCATAGAGTTGAAAAACAAAACCGCAACGTAACATCAGATTCTCAATACCGACTGTTGAATCAAATGCAAAGGAAAAAAAAAAAAAAAAAAAAAACTGTACATCTAGATATTGTACATGTCATCACTAGCCTATCAAAGGCCTTGCAGGTACTTAAAGGGTTTTCTTGATAAGCAGGTTGAACAATTGACTGGTGTGACTGGTTTAACAAACAGTATCCATGGCAATCTGCAGCTAATCAATGATTTACATTATGCTCTAACAATTACACTGTACACTTCATGCTTCACTTAACTGGACCTTTGTTATGGAACCTAAAGCTTTTCCCTAAATGAAGCGTGCGGGCCAGTGACAGCTAGAGTATTTGTATTTACTGTAAAACAGTAAAGGATAAAAAAGGAATTGTTGGGTATGATTGCAGCTGAACAGGTTAGGAAGTGACTCGGACTGGAAGCAATTGTGACAGAGCAAGTTTCACCTTGAGCTAAAGTATATGACTAATGCAAAGCAAAAAAAATTATGAAAATAAATGATTTGTCTTACCTCCTCCACCGATACTGGCAACACAACTCGGCTGCAAGAAAACAAAAATGTATATAAGAACGTTTAACAAATGTTAAACTTTACATATATCAAGACACAAGCACGATCAGCTGGAATGTTCATCTCCCAGATTCCCTTGGCATTTGGAAAAGAAAAAACACAAAAAACACATTCAGAGCTTTGATCTCTAACCTCTATCTTTTCAGCATTCAGCGCATAGACAGCAAGCAGAACTACTTAAAGTGGATGTAAACCCAATTCAAAAATTTGAGCTGGGCACATTTATCTGCAGTATTTTGTTCCCCGTAGCTCTCTCCTGACCCGTTCCTCTGTTATCAGTCTGATAACTCCTGACAAATTCACTGACACATCAGATAAAAGCAGCCTGACATTTCTGTCAGGGGAGGATGCTAAAAAAGATTAGCAGGGAGTTGGTCCTGTTAAAAAACACCTCTGAGTGTCTCTGCCTATGATGAGAGGGGGTGTGTGCCTTTCCTCCAATCAGCAATGTTAGCTATCTTGGCTGTATGCCCAGACATCACACTGTGTTAAACAGGAAGAGAAAATTTCTTAACACAATCTGAACTTTCTAAACAGCATATAAAATGTCAAGACAGCAGATATGGATGTAAAACGTATGTAGGGAGATTTGGTTCATCTCTGTGTATCATCTGAGGCTGTTCACTTCACTGGGTATATGGAGGGTTTACATCCACTTTAAGTCTGGTACTAGGGCCGAAACAACTAATCGATTAATCGACAACTAATCGATTATGAAAATAGTAATCGATTAATTTCATAATTGATTAATCGGCCAGTAACATAATGGGGTTAAAAAAAAACTAAAATTAGCCCTTTACAGTACAAAAAGAGCAAATCGCTACTGTAAATGTTACTTTCACTGTCCCACAGTAAAAAATGAACCCCTTACAGCGATTATTTGCTCTTTTTGTACTAATTTTAGTTTTTTTAACACCATTATGTTACTAAACATCTCAGGCCCGGGTCACACCTCTGTTTTTTTGGTGCTTTTTGCAGAAAAACACTACAGGTCATTTACATGGTTTCCTATGGGACACGTTCACATCCATGATTTTTTCAGCTGCTGCGTATTTGGAAAGGGCAAGTACTTTAACGCAAAACGGTGCTATTTTGTTTTTTTGGTTCAATATACTTCAATAGAGAAGCTGCAGAAAAGCATGTAATAATGTGTTTTTGTGGCAATTTGTGTTTTTTAGTCTGCCCAACAACAAATTGGCCAAAAAAAATAAAAAAAAAAAAAAGTAAAAATGCAGAAAAATTACCTTTTTTAATAATTTTTTTACGGTTATTAACCGATTAATCGAAACAATAATCGGCCAACTAATCGATTATGAAAATAATCGTTAGTTGCAGCCCTATCTGGTACACACGAATAGTTTTTTTTACGTTCAACCCGACGCACTAATGGCCCGACGTTTGTACAGCGATTTTCCCTGCTGAGCAGCTGTGTTCTGAGAGCTGGACGGCCCCCCTGCCAGAACACACCATTGGCTGAGAGCGCTGATCGGGAGACGGATGGCTACTGGTTTTCCAGCATGCACGGCCAGCTTCTGTCAGACTGGCTTTTATTGAACTGGCCGATGTCTCCCGACATGCGGCCCGTATGTACTAGGCAATAGTCTTATTTATAAAACAGTCCAACATAAAATTCTCTATACTACCTACAGCATCCCAAATTCCATTGCTATTTTTAGGGTAAATTTAAAAAACAAAAGAAAGAATGACTGGTTACTGTGAGCCATACAAATAGCTGTTTTGATACCGCAAAGAATGAAGTCAATTAAAAGTGGTAGTAAACTCCGCTTTGTTAATTTTACCGACAGGTAAGCTTATAAATAAAGCTTACCTGTAGGTAGAATGCAGATCTCCAAAAGGTGCAACGTTTAGAACAGGGGTATAGAATTAAAATTCAGTGAGGTCCAGTAAGTAAAATTTTCTTCCAGCAGGGATCCAAGTCACATATTTGTGCTGTGATCCAGATCTTTATTATCACAGCCCCTCGGCACCCGTACATTGCAGTTTCCCCTTTAAATAACAACCCCCTCTGCTCCTTTATATCACAGCCCTTTTCACATCACAGTCTCCCCTTTTTACATCACCCCCCCCTTTACAATACAGCCCCCTTTGACATTATATCACCCCATTACTACACAGCGCCATCTTTACATCACATCCCTTCCCTTCCCAATACTGCCCTCCCCATTACAATACAGCCCCCGTTAACATCACAATGTCGCCTTTCCTTCAGTGTCCCCAGTTCCCCTTCACATCATAGCCATCGTCCTTATATCACAGACCTTCCCCCTTTACATCAGTGTCCTCAGCCCCCACCTCACATCACAGTTCCTCTCACATCAGTGTCCTTGGTCACCCCTTCACATCACAGCCCCCCTCTTTATATCTTAGTTCCCTTCACATAACAGCCCTCACCTTACCATCACAGCCCCCTTCCCTTTCTAGTATACCACCCAGCCCCCCCTTACAACCCCTGTTTCCTTGCATCCCAGTCCCCTTCACAGCATTACCTTTCCTGTATGCCAGTCCCCTTCACTGCCCCCCTTTCTTGTTTACCAGTTCCTTTCACATTCCTCTCCTTCTTTACATCCCCCAGTCCCCTTTACATGAAAGTGCCCTCCCTTACATCCCATTTCCCCCTTTCAATCATAACCTCTCTCCAACATTTCTAAACCTACCCTGCACTGCAGTTGGTGTGTGGGGTGCATGTCGTGTCTGTACAGGGACCGGGGCTGCCCAGCTTTTCCTGTTGGCAGGCAGCCAATTGGTTGTTGGGACCGCCGTGTGTCATACCGGCAAGTCACCCGCCACCCGTCCCATACAGGCATGCCACACCTTCTGCCTGCCACCTGCTGTAGGAGTGAAAGTTGAGGCAGCGGTGGGGGAAGGGGGTTATCAACCGGGAGTGGAAACTCAGGCTGCGGAGCCACGGTCTAGATAGAACTGTCATTTGGTCCGGGTCCGGACCAAAGATCCGCCATTTAGTGATGCCTGGTTTAGAAGATATTTGCATGTTTTGCAGCCGGTGATGTCACTGCCGCATGTGCACTGCACTCTGAATATAAGGCACACTGGAATATGCCGTTTATTAAAAGTGCTGTGCCAAGACCGCAACGCCCATGCACCAATGTGGGGAGTGACATCTTCGCGGCTCGGCCGGAGCCCATGAGCTCAGAAGAAAAACCGGGTGAAGATGGAAGTCCTGACATCACTGACAGGGAAACCATGGACCAGCACGAGGCATGCAGTCAAGTGCTCCGTGTGATTGAACCCAAGAGGAGCATTCCCAGCACTTTGGGAGATTTCCTGATGTGTCTCTGGAACAGGAGGTGAAGAGAAATTTCCTCAACAGTACACAGACTGTATTCAACAAAAAAAATAAAAATAAAAAAAATGGCTATACATACTCTTTGGCCTCTTTCACATGGACGGACTGCCTGACAGATTTTTTAGGCATACCTGAACGGGGTGCTCCATAGAGGTCTATGGAGCCACGGATGTCAGCGGTGACATGCCCGCTGACATCCGACCCGCCAAAGTGTGACGGAAGAAAACCCTATTTTCCATCCGTATGGCGGATCAGATCGGATGACAATGGACTCTACGGTCCATCATCATCCGATCCCCCATAGGGGAGAGTGGCGCTCTGACAGGTTGGTCACTGCACAGTGTGCGGACAGACCTGTCATCTATCTGCTCAGCGGGGATCGACGGAGCGATCCCCGCTGAGCAAAGCGGAGCCTGGACACGGGACCGTGTGAAAGGGCCCTTTAACCAAAATTTGTGAGGCAATTCTAAATAGGCCATGCACTTATGCCTCAACTGTTAATGACACCTAACTAATTATTTATAATCTTGTCTTGGACATTGACCAACTTATTTGCCATTCATTCAAGGAATTTTGACCTATTAAATCGCCTTTTTTCCTCTCTTTGGAGAGGATTTCTTCTCAGCTTCTGCTGCGACTTTGGGACAGGAAGCGCAGGGAAAACTCCACAATAAAAAAAAAGTGCCAAAATAACTGACAAGGCATATACCCATCCTTTATTCAAAACAATAAAAATAAAGTTTTGGAGAGAGAGAGAGAGAGAGAGAGAGAGAGAGAGAGAGATAGAGAGAGAGAGAGGAGAGAGAGAGAGAGAGAGAGAGAGAGAGAGAGAGAGAGAGAGAGAGAGAGAGAGAGAGAGAGAGAGAGAGAGAGAGAGGAGAGAGAGAGAGAGAGAGAGAGAGAGAGAGAGAGAGAGAGAGAGAGAGAGAGAGAGAGAGAGAGAGAGAGAGAGAGGAGAGAGACCCATTGGTCAAATATGATATAAGGATATGAA